>VDFB02252616.1:99254427-99828192 GCA_007258455.2 Sequoia sempervirens | reverse complement strand
AACCCCTCTCTCACACTCCCTCTCTCTCAAGTCTCTCCCTTAAAATATCCCTCCCACCACTTCTCTCTCCCATCCTAAATAGATAACTCTCTTTCTCTAATGTAGTAGTCTCTCTCTCTTAGGTATCACTCCCTCCCACCATACCTAGAAAAATCTCTCTCACACTCCCACTCTCTCTCCCTCTTAGGTCTTTATCTCTCTCTCTCTCACTCCATCTCCCTCTTGTTGGTTTCATTTTACAATGTAAGCAGGTTGGTCTTCTAATCTACCTATGGAATTGCCAATTCCAATCAAGGGCAGCTCAAAGGACCTGGACCAATTGACGAGAACCTTAAGAAGCCTCATACACTTTGGGCTCTGCAAGACCCGGGAGGGTGATCCCTTAATGTGTTTACAACCTCTGCACCATTATTATAAATGACATTAACAATAGCAGATAATATCACTTAATAGCTCAACATGATAGGATGATATCGAATATAATCGGTTGTTCATCGATAATATCAACTACCTGGAGCATGAGATAACTAAACACAATCCATAGTATAAGATAGTCATTGATTTTCAATTTGTAGCAAGCTCTAGGAAAAGACAAACAATTATTGAACTACACGAATAAGTACAACTTAGATCAGTGCCATATATCCATTGTAGGAGTCAAATTCATAAGCATCTAGAGGTTTATGACAGATTTAATACATAACATATAAGATCCCTGAAAATATTGCATTACAAATTTATCAGTATGCATTCTAACCCAATACTACTTATCAAATCCTTATATAGAACATATCCACCTATAATCCCATTCAAGCATTTTAATTAATTCCTTGAATTAAAGCTAAAATAAGGATCACACACACCACAACAGTGAGATGAATGAAACAACCCTTAGTCATTTTATTCAAAGTTCAGATATGCATGTACAATGGAGAGACATGAGCTTGAATTTATCATTTCAACTCAAATGCTAGTATTTTTATACAACATTAAATCCCCATGAACTCAAACCTGTTATAAAATGACCCAAAACCTAAATTGCATTTCTCTCTAAAACCATCGTACTTTAGAATTTGCTCTGCAACTTCACCTAGACTCGACAAAAAATATCTAACTTGCTAACTCGTACTTCTGGCCTTGAAATATTTCTTTTAGAAAATGAAGGAGCAAACAAGCATCGGGCCAGAAAGAACACATGTCACTAGCCAATTGGCACACCTAGTGACATTCCAAAAATATGTTACAACATCTAGTACCCTGGAGAATATTCTTGTTCATCATGTCAGTTGAGAAAAGTTGATGCAACAACAAAAAACCACAAGAAACCCGCGCCGAGACCGCCATCAAAGCAAAATTGGAAACCGTTGTAACCACAACATCTGATTTATTGATTAAATCATGCCAGTAAGCATCTCATCTGCCATTAAAGATCACTCGCATGCTGCATGAACGACTCCAGCTATATTTGATGCAAATTTAAATTTGAGTTGTCGATATTTTAGTTAGAACAAATCATCGAATGACCGCCTTGAAAACAAGCTGACACAATCGCCAACGCGGCAATAAGGGGCCCACCATACCATACGCTACCAAGGAAATCCACGTGGCTGTCACCAGCGATATCATGATCAGTAAAGATCCTGCAACTTTGGATCACGCGATGGCGGGAAACCCTAGATCTTGAGCATCAGTGATCTTGTTTGTTCAACATAGTCGCCAGCCTTATCATTATCCATCGAGCAACTTTCCCACCAAGATTATAACATATCCATCGATTTAAAACACATGCACCTTAAGAGCACTTTAGTAACCCACCCTTTAATGTATTAAGGCCGGATTAATTTACCACAATATTTCCTTTATTCCTTCGGTTTCATCAGATGAGACACATGGCACCCGATGTATATCATGATCAGTAAAAACTTTGTAACTTTCGATCACGTGATGGCGGGTGACCATTGATCTTGACAATATTTGATTGACGGCCACTCAAACTCTATCCCCTTCGTCCTTTATAGATAAGGCACGTGGCGCTTGCCCATGATATCACGATCAATAAAGATCCTGCAATTCCTGATCACGCGATGGCGGGCAACCGTTGATATCTGAAGGAAATTAATCAATGGTAGCGTGAATTTGATCCCTCTATAAAATAAAACATTTATTAAAAGGACAAGGGGACATCACTAGGCCAATGGTAAACAAAGACATAAGTTATTTTTAAATGATGAAACATGAGGCCAACCAAGACTTAGTAAAATAAAACCCAGCGGAGGAAATAAAATATTTGAGACCAAAGGGACCCAACCTAGATGGAACGATAAGACATAAGATTTTTTAAAACCATTCAAAAAGTAACAGCAAAATAGAGCCCAACCAAGGCGTAAAATAAACACAAGGGTTTTACATGAGAATAAAGTTAAACCTCAACCCAAGGACAATTTTTGACACCATGAAAGACCAGTAACATAAGGCAGATGCGGGAATGGAACACAAGGAACAAAAATTTGAAGTTCCATCAGTGGCTCCAGTTGGGGATGTTCATTCCACTGGAATGAAGTGAGAATTCAGAATCTCAGGTAGATCAGACCAAAAACTGAGTCCATTAGGTGTCCACAAATTGCTCCTTTATTCACCTTTATTTTTTCAACTTCATCTGGTGACCCTAGGTCACCAAATGAAAAAGGGGGGTAATCATTTACCTCTGTCAAACACAATTATGCAAAAAGAGCTGATCTCCCTCAACTCATGCTTGCCTCTTTCAAACCATAACAACATTGGTGACTGCACCCTTGCCAATACAAGTATCAGGCTGCCTTCATGCAAGTGGAAAATTGCTCTTTGTTTAGCTTTGTCATCATATGATAGACAAATTACATAGGCCACATCATTTTCTCTCTCTTCATTTTTTGATTTTATATCAGGTGGAAACATAAGAGGATAATAATCAAGACCAAATTCACTAACCCTCTCATAATGATCATGATTAGAGGAGATATCACATCTGAAAAACATCATGCAATCCTCTTGTGTGCTGAGCAAATATTGCTCATGCATATGTGTCTCCTCCAACTGAAATGCATCACTAGCTACCTTGCCCTCATCCCAACAACACAACCCAAACACATTGCCATGTGTTTCGAGATTCTAAAAATCAGGCTTATCAACACCCACAATACCTTGAACATCTCCATTCAAATCATGGCATTCAGAAGAAATGCCAGCATCCCAAACAATGTTATCTACCTCAAGTTCATAGAAAAAATCATCATCATTCAATGTGTCATCATGAAGGGAAACTCTAAGTACAGGTTCATGTGAAATGGAACTTTCATGTGAAAAAAAATCATCATAGTGAGTATCAAAGTCACATTCACCAATGCAAGGTGTATCAAAATCAACATCATCTCTTGCTGCTTCAACATGAAAATATGAAACATACTGCTCATGAGAGGAAATATGAATTACAAATCTAGAAAAAAGGTCCTCATATGCATCAATATGATAGACACAATCACGTTCCTAATGTGCAAACTCATCATGAAAGTTTTAACTAGTTGTACCAATGTTTATTTCTACATTTGAATTCTCATGTACATCTATATAAATGGTATCCTCATGCAAACATTCAGTTATGGCTTCAAAGGCAGCAAAAGGGATAGAATAAGGAAAAACATCAAGCAAAACAGGGGTTCCCTATTCATCATTATCAACTGCTTGTACTGATTCATTCAATACATCTCCTGCATGCATATCCTTCTCTTTGTTCACACTGCTGCAACAATCAGTAGGGATGCATTCCTTACTATGATAGAGAAAATCATCATTTATTTCTTCATGGAAACTTCTCACACATGATTGCTCTAACTGACAATCCTTGCATACTCTGTCATTTGCAACTGATACACAAATTCTCTCAAAAACATTCTTCAAATCTGCAGGCTCCCTTATCTCATCATGAAAGCTCTCATCAATGCTACATATACTCAAAAGATTGGTATAACCGGCTGTACTATAGTACTGCTGATTACACATGTCTTCTTCAAACAAGATGTTCAATTCATATCCATCATCTTCTTGTTCTTGTGAGCCTTCAGAAACATTTCCATCATCTTCATTAGAATATTTTTCATTCAAGGAGATTAATTCGACCTCTTGCTTTTGAAATGAATCAGAATTACTAGGGCTGCAAATAGATTTGAAATCCTCTTGATTACCTATACAAGGATGCTTTTCAGCTGATTGCAAACTTCCATCTACAACACTATTGTTCTCATAAAGGAAAAGTTAAAATATCGGAATCATCATGATCTTCAGTTGTGTATTCAGAGTCCATAGAGGAGAAAACACTCTCAGTATCATTTGCATCATTGTAGCCTTCATTTGTTATGGAAAATCTGATTTCTATTTCTATATTTTCAAAGAAAATGGAAGACATTTCACATGTTTCATTTATCTGATCATGACCATCATGGCTGCAATATTCTTCTAGACATATTTCTTCTGTAGGTTGTTCAAAAACAACATCCTTATCACTGCATGATGCACTATCATTCTTGTCTTCTACTATACCATCTGCATCCATTGGACTAAATCTTGAAAAATTACCATGACATAATTGAATTAAGAGATAACTTCCACATTTATCTATCATTTCCTCAATTATTGAAAGCCATTGATATAAACATCCAAGGCTAGGGGGCCTCAAGTGAACTAGCATGGTACTCAGACCTGGCTTATACTTTTCACATAACAAATCAATGCAAAATGATTCATCAGGTCTTTCTAATTCTGGTATAGCAAGCAGAAATTTCATAAATCTATCATGAAAATCATATATAGATTCATCCTCCAATCTTTCTATATCAGATAGTGCATCAATATATGATTCAGACTCAACCTTGTTTGCAATTTCCTCTTCAAATTCGTCTTGAGTATGTAGACTTCTATCTTGAAACAAGCACTCATCATTCACTACTGATTCACCTTTAAAAGTATCAAGGAAACATGTTCTGAGTTTATGCCATGAATCTATGGAATGCATTGGTAAGCAAGTAAACCAACCTTCAGCCATACCTTCTAAAGTTCTTACAAAAAATTGCATGATAACATCTTCCTCTTTAATCTAACAATCTTTCATCAAGTGAATGAAACACTATACATGTCTTGATGCTGATTCTTCAAAATCATCTCTAAACTTAGGCAAGTGTTCATTAATTCTTGTTGGGACAGAATGTGGGTAACCCTAGATTTTACTAAAATCTAAAGGGTTGTATCTTTCATTATCGAAAACCTTCCTTTGAGGACAAGGTTGTGTTCTAGGCATGATACTATAGCTTGTAGAGGGAAAACTAAAACAACCATACATTTTGCAAATGAAAATTACTCCCTCTACAACTACTCAATTACAATATTCAACCTCCCTTGATTGTAGTACTTAATTTCACTAAATAAGGGAACCAAAGTTCTTTCCTAAGGAGTTTAAACATGCAAAGAATACCTTGAAATGTTGCAGCTGCTGCAAACTTTTTTGGAAATATTATAGATCTGGCACTTTTCTTTAAGTCTTCAACAGGTTCTTCTGACAGAGTCGCCACCTCTTTTCTTAGAGGACTGAACTTCAAACAATAGGAAGTTATTTCACTTGTAATTTTATTTCTGAGTTCCTTTCACCAACAGAGCACCACAAATCATAAAGTAATCAGGTTCACTGCAACACTCATCTCTCCAGGCTTGAAATCCTTCAATATTTGAATTAAATTCAAAATGGAAAACAATAATATGACTCTATAACTAAGCAGTCTACACTTGGAGATTCAAAATTATCCCAAGCAGAGTCGCCATTTTGTTGGTTCTGTTTTACAATGTAACCAGGTTGGTCTTCTAATCTACCTATGGAATTGCCAATTCCAATCAAGGGTAGCTCGAAGGACCTGGACCAACTGATGAGGACTTTAAGAAGCCTCCTACACTTTGGGATCTGCAAGACCCGGGAGGGTGATCCCTTAATGTGTTTACAACCTATGCACCATTATTATAAACGACATTAACAATAGAAGACAATCTCATTTAATAGCTCAACATGATAGGATAATATCGAATAAAATTAGTTGTTCATCGATAATATCAACTACCTGGAGCATGAGATAACTAAACACAATCCATAGTATAAGATAGTCATTGATTTTGAATTTGTAGCAAGCTCTAGGCAAAGAAAAACAATTATTGAACTACACGAATAAGTAGAACTTAGATAAGTGCCATATATCCATTGTAGGAGTCAAATTCATAAGCATCTAGAGGTTTATGGCATATTTAATAAATAACATATAAGATCCCTGACAATATTGCATTACAAATTTATCAGTATGCATTCTAACCCAATACTACTTATCAAATCCTTATACAAAACATATCCGCATATAATCCCATTCAAGCATTTTAATTAATTCCTTGAATTAAAGCTAAAATAAGGATCACACACACCACAATAGTGAGATGAATGAAACAACCCTTAGTCATTTTATTCAAAGTTCAAATATGCATGTATAATGGAGAGACATGAGCTTGAATTTATCATTTCAACTCAAATGCTAGTACTGTTATACAACATTAAATCCCCATGAACTGACAACCTGTTACAGAATGACCCAGAACCTAAATTGCATTTCTCTCTAAAACCATCATACTTTACAATTTGCTTTGCAACTTCACCTAGACTCGAGAAAAATGATCTAACTTGCTAACCCATACTTCTGGCCTTGAAATCCTTCTTATAGAAAATGAAGGAGCAAACAAGCATCGGGCCAAAAAGTACACACATCACTAGCCAATTGGCACACCTGGTGATATTCCAAAAATCTGTTACAACAACCATCACCCTAGAGAATATTCTTGTTCATCATGTCTGCTGAGAAAAGTTGATGCAACAACAAAAAACCACAAGAAAACCACGCTGAGACTGCCATCAAAGCAAAATTGGAAACTGTTGTAACTGCAACATCTAATTTATCGAATAAATCATGCCAATAAGCATCTCATCCACCATTAAAGCTCACTCGTGTGCTGCACGAATGACTCCAACCATATTTGATGCAGATTTAAATTCGAGCCGTCGATCTTTCAGTTAGATCAAATCATTGAATGACCACCTTCAAAACAAGCTGACACAATCACCAACGTGGCAATAAGGGGCCCACCATACCATATGCTACCAAGGAAATCCATGTGGCGGTCACCCACGATATCGCGACCAGTAAAGATCCTGCAACTTTGGATCATGTGATGGTGGGTAACCATAGATCTTGAGCATCGGTGATCTTGTTCATTCAACATAGTCACCAACCTTATCATTATCCATCGAGCATATTTCCCACCAAGATTATAACAGATCTGTCAATTTAAAACACATGCACCTTAAGAGAACTTTAGTAACCCGCCCTTTAATGTATTAAGGCTAGATTAATTTACCATGGTATTTCCTTTATTCCTTCGACTTCATCAGATGAGGCACGTGGCACCCGCCCATGATATCACAATTAGTAAAAACCTTGTAACTTTCGATCACGCGATGGCGGGCGATCGTTGATCTTGACAATATTTGATCGATGGTCACTCAAACTCTATCCCCTTCGGCCTTTCCAGATAAGACACGTGTCACCCGCCCATGATATTGCGATCAATAAAGATCCTACAATTCTCGGTCACGCGATGGTGGGTAACCATTGATATCTGAAGGTAATTGATCAATGGTAGTGCGAATTTGATCCCTCTGCAAAATAAAACATTTATTAAAAGGACAAGGGGCATCACTAGGTCAATGGTAACCAACAACATAAGTTGTTTTTAAATGATGAAACACGAGGCCAACCAAGACTTAGGAAAATAAAACCTAGCGGAGGAAATAAAATATTTGAGACCAAAGGGACCCAGACTCGATGGAAATATAAGACATAAGATGTTTTAAAACCCTTCGAAAAGTAATAGCAAAATAGATCCCAACCAAGATGTAAAATAAACACAAGGGTTTTACATGAGAATAAAGTTAAACCTCAACCCAAGGAAAAATTTTGACACCATGAAGGACCAATAACAGAAGGCAGATGCAGGAATGGAACACAAGGAGAAAAAATTTGAAGTTCCATCACCTCTCTCATATCTTTATCTTTATGTTTCCCTCTCATCTCTCTCTCTCTTAGGTCTCTCCCTCAAAATATCCTTGTTGGCGATCAGGATTGCACCCTTTAGGAAAGTTGCACTTGTCTATCTTGTCGCAACATGGAAATACTCTTTGGTTTGTGTGTAAAACAATTGGTGAGAGTGAATCTATAGAGTGGGTTGGTTCCCTTCTATCTAATCACCTAATCTAAGCATCTTCAATAGAAAGGGAAGTAGGAAGAAAACTAAAATCAACACCTACAACTTAAGATGATCAACTAAATATGGAGACTTTGATGAAACTTAACTCACAACACTTTCTTCACAACAATCAACTCTCACAATTCATTTTAATGCATTTGGCTCATTAGTATTTTGCATAAAGACTCCTTGAAAGAAGAATATAGTATGCAACTTGAACTTAGTGCAAAACTTGACAATTACCCAAAACAATAGGACTAAGAAGGATTCGCTAATATGAATCACAACAAAATCTTACTATCATTGTGAGCTCATGACAAGAAAGAGAAAAGGAGAAATATGTTGCTTTTATTCTAAGTGAAGGAATAAGACATCAAAACCTGATTCAAAATGAGTTTACAAAGCTCCCAAAGTGACTAAGAGAGCAAGAAATTGAAAAATTATGAACCCTAAGAAATTCAAATTTCTTAGATTTATAGCCAAGAGGTGACCCTATAGTGCTAAAATAGAAAAATCAGGTTCAGTGCCTCTCCCAAAAATCAACTCAACTGCATTTTCGAGCTTCACCAAAAATCTTGAAAATTAGCCTCCAAAATAGCTCCAAAAGGCATAAAAAAGATGGAAACTTCCCACTACCCAAAGGTTGATCCAAAAAGGCCTCAAAACTAGGTACTAACTGCTGGAAACTGAAATTAGAAACTTCAGTTTGGCATCTTCTTTTTAAATTCGCCCAAGACTAAATCCAAGAATAGAAAGTTTTGATATGAACTGAAGTGCATCTCCCAACTGCATTTAAATAACAACTAGCTAAGAAATTTATAGAAACATTGCTTAATCAGTGTTTTATAGCTTGCAGTTTCAAAATTACAAAATAGGAAGTCTCTCTTGTTGCATCAGATTTTTTACAATTTCACTTCCAGATGCACCGATCTTTCTTTATCTATCTAAAATATATTTATTTTGCATTAGTGTTTGAAAAAATCAAAATATTATACAAGGATTTCTATTTTATTTTCTACAAAAATCATAAAAGAGAATAAGCCCCCCATCACATATATCGATTTAAAACACAAGGGGAACCCCATAAAACTTAGGACTTAGGAAAAAATCGAAGGGCCTAAAGTCACTACTTTAATCCTCCAAGGTAGATTGCATAAAAGTTTCTAAAGTGTGAAAGAGGGGGTAACCCTAATGGAGGATCAATGCGCATTGTTTTTTATTTGATTTTCTCCAAAAATTAAAGGAAAAATAAAAATCCATAGGCAAGGTTTAGCCTAGGCACATGAAGAATTAACAAGGCATTGAAAAATGAAAAAGATGTCGTTAAAATCACATCGGCCAAGGCATAGGGGAAAAATCCCTAACACAAAACTAACCTAAAGCACATTTTTTCACCATCATTTTCATTAGTTTCTTTTGAGGAAAAAAAATGGGGTTCTACCTATGCCACCATGGGAGATTAGGGTTTGGACTTCGGAGCCTCCATTCGAGCCCTTCGCTTGGCCATTCCTATCGATTCTTTGATGCATTTTCTCCTTTGCACTTAGTGGTAAGTTCTCTGATTGTATTTTATTGCATTCTCACTCCATTCGATGAGAAAAAGTGATTCTTTGGCCACTACCATCATTGTGTTCTAATGCATTTTATTCTCCCTTTGTTTTTTCTATGATGTGGCCACCATGAGAGACTTTATTTGAGCATTTCATGAAGCTCTAGCCACTGGTTCGTTTGGCCTCCTCACCTCAATACAAAAGGTAAGTTTCATTAGTTCTCCATTTCTCGATATTTCTTTCTTAAATAAAGCCAATTCAAGCCTTTTCTTGCAAAAACTATGAAAGATTTGGAGTTTTTTAAAAATGGCTATTGCTCTAGCCATGGCCATACTATATATTTTCCTCCTTTTGAATGAACTTGATAGGGCTCGACCCTCAACATGTAAACAAAGGCATTTTTGTTGAATAGAAACACATTTCTGAGTGTGAGCTTCTCCATTTCATGGGTTTTCAAAACCCTCATGGCCGCGGGCCTATTGCTTTCATTTCTCCATTTTGAAAACAATAAACTAGGGTTTGAATCCTTTCCATCCTCCTTTGTATTGCACTTTGGTTTTGAAACCCTAAATGGGTATTGTAGCTCATGAAAGCAAAAATTTGGTCTCTCTAGGCTGCAGATATGAAAATGTGAACTGGGGTTTTTCCATTTTTGAACTTGGATCAAACTCATTTCATTTGTGAACTTTGGAAAAATTACCGTGTAAACCTAAGTGGGGTTTGTTCTAAACCTGTGTTAACACCATTTTACTTGATCTCACTCAAAAACCTGACTTTTCACTTAGGCTTACTCTAGCATGAATGCATGGTTTTGAAAGAATAAAAAGGCTTCATTTCATGTTCTTTTCACTGCTATAACTTCAATAAAATGCAGATTCCCCTTCATCTTGAAGCCTTGTCCATGCATTCGTCAACAACTATTTGCTTCCTATTTATTTATTTGCACTTTAGTTTTGTGTTTCATATGAACATTGAATCATGCAATCAAATTTACTTTCACCATTGTAGCACCATAATATTGAAATAAGCTAAGAACTTATAAATTCTTAGCATGAGACAGTGTTGTCTTTACTTTATGCTCATTCAAAATTCAATGTACTTGACTCTTCAATAAGCAATGTCACCTTTTTTGTTCTACAAAATCCATCTGCAATACATTTGAGCTCATTTTTTGGTGGAAGAAAAGTTTATCTTTGTACTCTTCATGCATTTTTATTCTCCTAGACAACAACATGATGTTGTAAACACAATTTTAGCAAGGAAGATTTTGAAATAAGATCACTTGATTATGATGTTATGGATCTTTTCCATTTGCTTCAGCTATAATTGATGATTTACAAACAAGGCATTATGTATGCCTATTCACTATCACATTCATGACATTTCACTTGAATAGTTGATCACTCATGATTTTCAATTCATTGCACATTAAGAGTTGACTATCTTGAATGATCATCTGTTTGAGTCCTTTTGGCACTTATGATGTATTCATTTGATGAATCTCTTTCTTTGGGAATTTTGGATCCATTTCTCTTCAATCCCTCTTTGGATGCTTTGAAGGATAGCATGCCGGGTCTCAACCGTTGTGGGAGAAAGTTTTACACCACATGCTTTATGATTTCACATTGGATCAACAACATGACTTGTCCTATACCTGCACATGGAAACAAACAATGTTAGATTAAAACAATATATTATTATGATGTTTCCTCATTGGATTTGTCCTATCTCTTGTTCTTGCTCAGTTGTTCAATGTATCACTAGCAACATTCTACATTATTGTTGATGATCCATATAGGATTGTTCATAATTAGAGCTCTAACAACATTTTTTCATCTCTTGCAGGTCTACCAAGAGCTTGGGGACAAAGAAAGCTACACCATTTTGGAATCCACTAAAGACAATAGGCAATGATGATTATGTTATTTCTTATGTGTTTTCCTTTCCTATAATCTTCATTAGTGTAGAATGTTTCTTTTGATACATTGTCTCAGCTATTCCCATGGCTTGTGTGGAACACCTAATTCTTATTACCCAATGAATACAATTACAACATTTTTGAAATACTTGTTCCAATTCTATATTTTATTTTCTTGCAAACAATGAATGGAATATTGTGAATGAGTCAAGCACTTCTATTATATTCTATAGAATACTCAATGCCACAATTGATAACAAGCAACTAAACACATTGCATTTCAAAATTCCACAATAACTCAAACTCTTGCAATGGTTAATCATCTACAGAGGTAAAATTGAAATTCTTCACCTTAAAATGAATCTTTGAATGACCAGCTCTGTCAAATTGAGTTGTGGTGAAAATTTGATAACAATCCTTCCCAACCCCTCTCTCTCTCAAGTATTTCCTTCCCACCCTAACTAGATAAATCTCTCTCTCCCTCTCAAGTATGTCTCTCTCCCACCCTACCTAGATTACTCTCACTCTAATCCCCTCTCTCACACTCCCTTTCTCTCAAGTCTTTCCCCCAAAATATCCCTCCCACCCCATTTCCATCTCTCATGTCTCTCCCTCCCATCCTAACTAGATAACCCTCTTTCTACAATGTAGTAGTCTCTCTCTTAGGTATCACTCCCTCCCACCCTACCTAGAAAAATATCTCACTCCAACCCCCTCTCTCACACTCCCTCTATCTCTCCCTCTTAGGTCTCTCTTATAGGACTATCTCTTAGGTTTCTCCAACTACCTCTCTATCAAGTCTCTCCCTCAAAATATCCCTCCCAAACCCTCTCCCTCTCGCAGGTCTCTCCCATGCACCCTTATTAGGTAAATTTTTCTCACCCTGTAAAGTCTCTATCTCTTAGGTCTCACTCCCTCCCATATGGTTGATTCCACAAAAGGATATAAAAGTCATGAAAAATCCTAACCTGGGAATTGGACATTCCAGCAGGTGACTAACATCTTCTTATGGTCATTCATTTACATTGTCAAACTAGGGAAAGTATACTTGAAATGGAGCGGCACTGTATGTGCACTACGAACCAGTTTTAGTACAATTTACTAGAAATAAATGCTTGGAAGGAATTCTACTTATGCTGCAGGAATGTAATGTAAAGTCTTCTTAACTTAAGAATAAATTAATCAAAGCAGAAATAATGACAACTATTACTAAGAAACAAACTATGAACTAGCCTTATGATGCAAGAACAAACATAGGGATGGATTCCCGATGCTACAGGAACAATATAAGACTAAGTTTGCGTTGAAACCTTCAAGAATGAAATCTAACTTATAATCAATAGGAGATAAATAACTAACTACAAATACTTACTAAGTGGGCCCCCTTAGCAAGCATCAACCAGTTTATGCAAGAATTGAACTCAAAACTTCATCAGCTTTTATTCATAAACTTGGAATCATATACATTGATTGTTCTACTTGTAAGAAAACTAACACAAAACACTATTTCTCATTATAATACCAAGCCTTAACCTCTATTGCTCACTCGTACGGGAGGGAACTAACCCAATTTATATTAGAAAAGCAGCTAACTTACCTAACTCTCTGGCAGAAGGCTTGTGGAGAAGCATAAATGCATCAAAGTAAGGGGAACAAACTTCTCTCATAAGTAAGAGGCATATCTGTTCCTTGGTTCAAGATTTGGTATTCCATTCTTCTGAATTAATGATCATTTAGATTTCCCTCCCAATAACCTTGTGGAGAGTCTTCTTTGGAACAACCTACTCGGCGCCGTAGAAAATGGACTTTCGCGGGCCAAGATACGCGGCTGGTTGTGGCAAAGCCAGCCCAACGGCCCGTGCACCTCGAAGTCAGCCATGGCGGCTCAGCAGCATTTTTATTAATTGAAATGCGTATTGTCCGTTTCGTGGCCAAAAAAAACGGCATTCTCTCCAGGTCGACCGGAGTTAAAAGGACGATTAATCTGGACACATAGAATATTAAGCTGTAGGAATATAGGAATGTGTTGCTACATGATACTACTAGATTTTAGATAAAAAGCCTTTAATCAAAGAGTTAAAACAATCATTAGCAATAAGAGTAAGGGTATTAAAAATACATCATAATATTCAAATTATGAGCATATTTCGAGCTCATCATTTGCCCCCTACTTATCCTAATGATGGTCCTCCAGCATTAAGCTTTCTAGTTGTTTCTTTGAAATGAAGAGGAGTAGTATGGCCCTATAATGAAGTTTTGAATTAGTAGTAGAAACCTCTGAAACTTTTCCATCTCTCATACCTGCGGGTTTCTGCATCCTCATTAACATCTATAGCCCAATACGGGTAAAGTGACCACAACAAAACTAGAGGTCGAAATGTTAATGGTAACCATAACTCAAACCTTCTCTGGAGACCAAACTGCATATACTTCTCTGTCCTTCTGATGGCTGCCTTAAAGTTCAGAGGGCTATGAGGCTCAAATTTCCTTAGACCAACAGTCAATTTTTCCCATCTTGTTTCAATTCTGGAAGATGAAAGCTTCCAAAAATGATATGTTTGGTCTTTGAACTCATCATACACCTGCTTCCTAATATCAAACATTTTCATTCTCTTTGTTTGATCATTGAATCCATACACAACAGTAAGCCAAGTTCTCAGAATTGTGTGGGGAGTTGAACTTTCTAGTCGCAGTGGAATAGGTTCATTCCTTTCAGCCTCTTCATAAGCCTCTAATTGTCTTTCATAGTTAGTTTCATTGGCCTCCCAAGACATGAGTGACCTCAGATGAATGTCACTAATGTAGATAAGCAGATTCCACTATGTTTCAGAGGGAATTAGCAAACCATGCAAATAAAACTCACATAAAGAATTTTTCAGCCAACTTGGTGCTACTTGATATGCATCATAAAATTCCTTAGCTGTGTGAATGATAGGGTGTAAATTTCTTGAAATTCTCATCAATTGGAACCAAAGAAATTTCTCTTTAAGGCACATAACATATACCCTAGGTGGTGGTCTACATTCCATAATTTTACCAGTTATCTTCACCATTTCATCCATTTTCTCTTTCATTTCTTGAATTTCCTATTTTTGTCTTTCAATTTCCCTTTTCAATTTCTTCTTTTCTTCTTCGCAAAGGTTTTGTTGAATTTTAGTTATATCTAAATGGCGGAAACTCAAAGTTTGAAATGTAACATGCCTCCATGTAGTCCCAAGATATTCTAAATATTCAATCAACAATGTCCTTTTATAAACAACCAATGCTCGACAAGGTTCAGGGGGTAATGGGGTTTCATTGGACACTTCAGATTGTTCAAGTTGTTCTTCCTCTTGCTGCAGGATGGACTCTTGTTGCTGCTCAGGAGGAGATTGTGTTTCTTCTGAAACTTGCCTAACTGCTTCAGCCAAGTCATCAAGACTTGGCATCCCCCTTTCATTACCACTACCATGTTGTGCTTCCTCAACTTCCACTGTCTTAGTTTGCACTTCCCCAGGAATAAAAGATGGAATTTGTGAAACATTCTTAGATACATTCTGAGAAACATCATGACTGAATTCTTTAGATTCCTCAAGAATTACTATAATTTCATGTTGAATGGAGGTTGAGGTAACTTTACACTATTTCCTTGATAAAACTCTTTTTGGAAATATTTCTAAAGTAACAGCTGCAGGAGACACTTTCATGGCTTTCCTCTTTCTAACTTGCCTAGAGGATTTAGACTCAGCAGAAGAAGATGATAGTGAAACTACAGTGGCAACATGCGTTGCTGCAGTAGAAACTGCTACAGGGGAAGATGCTATAGGAAAGAGTGGTTTAGAATGTTTTTCGATTTTGAACATGAGGGTCAGATTTTGGGGTTTGTTCTGCCCTAGATGACTCTGCTACCTTTTTTTTCCCTTTTTCTTTTCTACCAGTAGACCTGGTTTGTACTTGGGTAGAGGGCTCTGGTGTGGAGGCTGTAGGACTAAGTGCTGCAGGAGTAGATGATTCTTGCTCTGCTTCCCTACTTGTAGATTCTACTCTCTTTTTCTTTTTCTTATGCTATGCAGGGAGTGCTCTAGGAGGCTCTGGAGGTTGCAGACCATTATGGGAAACAAATTATTGCCAAGAAAGGGGTGATACATCCCTCAAGGAACACTCGATCAAGAATTTAATGAGGGAATGTTGGGCGATAGAGTTGTCCCTACCCCTCTAGGTTTCATGGGCACAATGTTTCAAAAGGTTTAACAAAAAAATTGGAACATTGACAGCTAAACCGTGCTTCATATGACTCAATAGATTAAAATGATAGGAATGCAAATAGGAAAAACGTCCCTCACAAGTCAAGTACCTGATTATGAAGGTGGCATATTCCGAGTATGGAGGAGGCAGTGACACCCGTTTGCATCCTTGTTTGGAAACCTCCAAGGGTCCATCTGTTGGTATTGTGAATTCTGCCCTAGCAGAGATAGCATCTCCCCTTGAAGAAAAATTTTCTCCTACCACTAGAAGCCCATTTACTTCTGCAATCCGCTCTTCTTTAATGGTTACTGTCAAACCCCACATTGTAGCTTCTCGCTCTGAAAGAGTTCTCAAAAACATACCTGCAGCTTCCTCAGAAAATAATTCAGCCAAATGCAATTGCTGAATGTCTGAACCGCTTGAGAATTTCGTGTCAAGGGTTCATGAGCTATAGGCTCATGTATTACTAACTAGCCACCCATATTCACAAATTATCCCTACTGAGATTCCTGAAACTCAAACTTCTTCTAAAAGTTCAAAAAAATTCTTCTGCCCTGCTTCTTTCTGCCCTGCTGTCACTTTTCTTTACTTTTCGAAGAATGACACAAAGGATAATCGCATGAAATGATTGTTAAAAACTACTCAAATCAAGTAGTTAATCATTGTTTAGGATGAAAGCACACATTTGTACTTGGTAAGTACAAGATAATAAAAATGTCTTAACAGTTGTGACAGTGACATAAGAAAAAGTTGAAATGGATTATCCCCGCCCCCTACTAAAAATTTGGCATGTGTCCACACATGTGTGAAAGGATAGGTGAAGAACAGACAATAATGAATGATATGTACATAGCAATTAATGAATAAATGAAATAAATAAATTATGTGACAATAAAAGATATCGTGTACCTTGTAATAAGTGTTCGTACATGCTGGGAAAGATCACAACTCAACATGAAATGATGGCTAGAATTGAAACCATAAATGAGGGCAGTACGACAAGATGGATGACATGGATGGGTGACATGGAAGAAGAGGAAATGAATGGTGGTGATGGATGAAAAATGGAGAAAGTGGCTTCCTTAAAAAGGAAACCTTTATTATGGGCATGCAACATAGAATTTTAAAGAGATGTTGTAGGAGAAAGGCCAAAGCCTTTTGCTGCAGGAAGATTAGTGGCCACATCCAAAACAAACTACTTCATAAATTCTTCTTTGGATGCTGGCTTATGATACAACCTAAGACGGTGTCCATTAACTAGTAGCTTGAATCAAACAGGATTTAATGTAGCTAACTGAACTGAACCATTATCAAACACATTTTCTATTTCATAAGGACCAAGCCATCTTTTGGTGAGTTTACCTTGATTTTCCTTGTACCTAGAGTCATAGAGCAGTGCCCAATCACCGATAGAGAATTGCTTAGTTCTGATATGGTGGTCATGTCATTTTTTTCTTTGCTGCTGGATAGCTTCAGTATGCTACAGAGTAGCTTTCCTTATCTCATCCAATGCATTCAGCTGTAGGAGGAATTCCTTTTGGGCTTCTGAAATATCAATGTTAAGCTGGAGAGCAATCCTTTAGGTCTTATGCTCAAAATCTATTGGCAACATGGTAGTTTTTCCATAGAGTAACTCAAAAGGAGTGAACCCTGTAGTTGTTTTCCATGTTGTCCTATAGACCCAGACTACTTCAGGAAGGTGACTGCTCCAATCTTTCTTATGTAATTGTATTGTCTTAGTAAGGATTGCCTCAATTTCTCTATTGATAACCTCTAACTGACCATTGGCTTGAGGGTGATAGGGGCTAAAATTTCTGTGCCTGATCTTGTAATCATTCATCAATGCAGTGATTAAGTTTTATGTAAACTAAGCTCCTTGATCAGTAACAAGTTCCCTTGGGAATCCAAACCGAGTAAAAATCTGCTCATACAAGAACTTAGCAACTTTATTGTCACGGGCATTTGTCATTGCTTTCACTTCCACCCACTTGGTTACATAATCAGTGCAAACCAAAATGTATGATTTCCTATTAGATGGAGGATCAATAGGCCCAACAAAATCCATGCCCCACTTGTCAAAGGGACTAACTACCACTTGAGGATACAGGGGAATTTCATCAGACCTTGTTGGTCTCCCCATGCGTTGACATCTGTCACATTTTTTGGTGTAGGTTGCAGCAACTTTGTGTAGTGTGGGCCAATAGTATCCTATAGCAAGCACTTTCATAGATGTTCTCTTGGATGCAAAGTTCCCACCACATGGCTCAACATGATAGGCATGTAAAATTTCATAGGTCTCATCTTCCCTAAGACACCTTCTCATGACTTGGTCAGGTCCTGTGTAAAATAAACAGTTTGCAATCCCTGAAAAGTTAAAACTTTTCTCTACCAACAATTGTCTTTCATTTGGTGAGAAGTGGGATGGGATCTTGTTGGCTGCTAAATAATTGGAAATATCTAAATACCATGGAGTTTGAGCAGCAATAGAAAATAGATGTTCATCGAGAAAGCTATCATCAATTACCTTAGGGGTGGCAGGTGTAGTTGTTTGAAGTCTTGAAAAGAAATCAGCCACCACATTAGCCTGACCTGGCTTATCAATAACTGTGATATCAAATTCCTACAACAATAGGAGCCATCTTGCTAATCTGCCAGATATGGCAGACTTATTCATGAGGTACCTTATTGCTGCATGATCTATATGGACAAATATTTGGTAACCAATGACATAATGTCAAAACTTGTTCAGGGCATACACAACTACTATCAATTCTTTCTCTGTGACAATATAGTTTAATTTAGGGCCTTGAAGGTTTTTGCTAATGAAATATATGACATGTTCTATGGAATTCTCTTTCTATCCTAAAACTTCCCCTATGGCATAGTTAGAAGCATCTGTGTATATGAAAGGGAAGACTCCACTTCTATCCTTGAAGAATAGGTGTCTGAGTAAGTAAGTTCTTAAGCTACAGGAAAGATTTGTCACAGGCCTCAGTCCAGTTAAATTCAGAATCCTTAGTCAATAAGGCATATAATGGACTGGCTATTTTGTTGAAATCTTTGATAAATTTCTATAATATCTAGCATGTCCTAGGAAGCTTCTAACATCCTTTTGTTTCATAGGTGTTTGCAAAGTTATAATGACTTCTAGTTTTGTAGGATCAACTTGAATTCCTCCTTGAGAGATATGATGGCCTAAAACAATTCCCTCTTGCATCATCATAAAGCACTTCTCACTATTCAAAGACAAATTTTGCTCCTTACATCTTTTCAACACTTTCTCCAAATTTAATAATGCTTCTTCATAAGTAACTCCATAAGTGGTGAAGTCATCCATGTAGATCTCCATAGATTCATGAGAAATGTCAGCAAAAATGCTAATCACTATCCTTTGAAATGTTGCAGGTGCATTACATGGGCCAAAAGGTAAGACAGAGTAGGAAAAAGTGCCCCATGGACTAGTAAAAGTTGTTTTGTCTTGATCCTCAGGGGCAATTCTAATTTGATTATACCCGCTATATCCATCCAAAAAGGAGAAATACTTTTTACCAGATAATGAGTCTAACACTTGGTCAACAAATGGCAGTGGAAAGTGATCCTTTTTAGTTGTTGTGTTCAGCTCCCTGTAGTCTACACAAACTCTCCATTTTCCACCTTTTTTAGGAACAATCACCAATGGAGATACCCATTGACTGTCTGAAATGGGGTAGATAAAACCAACATCAAACAATTTTTGGAGCTTTTTTTTAACTATTTCCCTAAGTGCTGGGTTTATCCTTCTTTGAGGCTGCCTAACAGGTGAATAGTCTTCCTTAATGTAGATCCTATGAGTATAGAGTTGAGGATATATTCCCTTCATATCCCCATAGTCCCATTCAAAAGCTCTGTGTTGATCTTGCAACATTGTGACTAGGGCAGTTTGTTGAGATTGAGGCAACTTATTATTGATGTTCAAACAGTAGCCTGGAGACACTTCTACTTGTTTGGTAAGATCATTCATGGAGACTGCTGATAAAGGTGGTGTCTGCATTTCATGTGGAAGAAAATTGTGATAAACTACAAGAAATTTAGGTGGCAAGCTCTCAAGATTCAATTGCTATAGGAAACACTGTTGAAGACAACTATCTAGAACAAATGGGCTACTCAGATCAGAGTTGGACTGCAAAATGTGTAAAAGTAGGCCATCCTCACTTTGAAGCTGGGAAAATAGATTAGTTTGTAGCATCATTAGCTAAGCCAATGAATTGACTTCTTTAGTTTCCTCTCCTAAATCTGGCCAAATTGGTTGAGACAAGTCTGACTGAAGCTAGGCAGGTGGGTATAAAGCCAATTTCTTTGTTGACTGACCATCAGATTGTCATGTCTCCTGAATGACATCCTATAAAAGCATCAGCTGTGGATAACCATGGTCTACCTAAGTTGATAGGAATCCTCCCAAAGTTTCCTTAGTGGAAAATATGGTGAAATCTGCTAGGTATTCCCAAGACTCAAGGATGACAATGGCATCTTCTACCACTCCATCAGGTGTTACTGTGGAACTATCAGCAAGCTGCAGGATCACTGGTGTAGACTGAATGGTTAGGATATTCAAATACTCCATAGTATGTTTGGTCATTACATTGATGGCTGCACCAAGGTCAATCAAAACATTCTTTACTATTTGACCATTAATATTTATTTTTACCACAAGAATCCCAGGGTCAGTATATTTTGGAATGACTACCTTCCCTAACATAATATTTTCCAACTTTCCTAGAACATGGATAGTTTGGGGATTCTTTTTCTTTCTTACTGGTTTCTTTAAACAAGCCTCCTTAATAGCTTTTCCATAAATTGGGACATCTTTAATGGCTTGAAAAAGGGGAATTTGAATGTGTACATTCTTTAGTTGATCCAAAATATCAAAGGTAGACTCTTCCATAGACTTGGATGTAGTAATTTGCAATCTCTGAGGAAAAGGCAGTTTGGCCTGATGCTATAGGAGAGGCTCCTTAGAGACAATATCTGATATAGGTATATGTTCTGCAGGATCAGTAGGTTGTTTAGAGGCAGAGTCTGGAATCTCTATAATTGCAGGTGGCTGTGGAGTAGGGAGAGTGGTTCCAGACCTAAGATGGATATCATTAATATTCAGGGCATAAGCTGGATACTGATTGACTTCTACAAAATACATAGGTTGTTGTTGCTACTGCTGCTTATTATTAGGATTTGGCAATGGTTGAGCAGGTATAGGCATTTGTTTTGGAGGGCCAGTATTTGCTGCAGGTGTTGCAGGAGGTGGCATGAGGGCCAGTGGTTGTGGTTGCTGAAGGTGTAGGGATCTAGGGGATTGGTTCTACCATTGCTGAGAACCTCTCCATTGAGGATTCTACTGCCAATTACCTTGGGGTGGAGTCCATTGTCCTTGTGGCTACTACCAACCTCCTTGAGGAGATTTCCATTGAAGACTCTGATAGTTAGGATAGTGTGGTTGAAAAGTATTCCAAGGTGGTGATGGGCCATATGTAGGTTGCCATTGGTTATTGTAATTAAAATAAGGATTACCAAAAGTCAAAGGGTCTTGAGGAATACCTTGTCTTTGAGCCCATGGTTGCCTTTGTGCAACGAAGAATACTTGGTCATCATCACCCTCTACTATCTTAAAATTATTAGGTAATTTCTTAGCCTCCAAGTTAGCCACCATCTTACATCTGCAGTCATGTTTCTTTTTTCTGCAATGTGGACAGAACTCAGCCAAGATTGCTTCAACTTCCTCATGTTTCTTCTGAGCTTGCATAGTATCCAACTGTGTAGCCATATTGTTTATGATATCCTGCTTGAAATCATACAACAAATGTGTGATCTCCATCCGTGAAACTCCATTAGTAGAAGACTTTCCCACTGTGGCTTGATGACCTATACTCTTCTTAACAATTACTCGAGAGTAGTTGTGACATATTTTCTTGATATCATCCCAAGGAACTTGGGTTATATCTTCTCCTCCCATCAGATCTAGGGAATCTATATAGGTGTCACTGATTCCCCTTAGAAAAAATAGTTTATGAGATTCTTCATTGAGAGTATGGTCTAAATTCTTTTTCAGGGAAAACAAGAATCTTGAGATATAGTCTTCCAGGCTTTCATCCTCCTTTTGTTGAATTATGAATATATCATCACCCATACTACCACTCTTACAACAGTCCTTGTATTTCTCAAGAAATTTTGTTTGCATAGCTACCCAACTATCAACAACATCCATTCCCAAACTCATAAACCATCTAAGAGCTCCCTCCTTCAAAGTAGCAGGAAACAACTTCATCCTGTGAGCATCTAAAGAGTAATCATAGCTGCGACAGAGGATGTCAAACTCAAACAAGAAAGTGTCTGGGTCCTCTGTAACTAGTCCATAGAAATTGGGAAGTAATGAAGAAAGAATATTTTTAAGGTTATCATTATCTTGCTGAGCAATGATGGGGAATTCAAAAGTAGGAGGTTGATTAGGTGGATTACGTGCCATATTTGCTTGATGGATATCAAAGCAAATGGATTTTCTTGAGGTTTTTCATTAGCTGGGGCAAATGGAAATTCAGCAAGAAGGTTTTTAGCAAATGGATTGATATCTTGGTCTCCTCCTTCCTCAAATAGATTATAAGCTGATTCAAAATTGTTATCAATGAATGGAAGGTTAGGGAGGAACCTTCCTAGAGCGTCTCTTCTTCTATGCATGCAATAGAATTAACCATAAATTGAAGGAATTTGAAAATGCTTGAATAAAGAGACTAAACTACTACTAACAATGACTTTGACAGGCTCTTAGCTTGACACCATCCCTGACAACGGTGCCAAAAATGGTCGATTCCACAAAAAGATATAAAAGTCATGGAAAATCCTAACCTGGGAATTGGACATTCCAGTAGGTGACTAACATCTTCATATGGTCATTCATTTACATTGTCAAACTAGGGAACGTATACTTGAAATGGAGCGGCATTGTATGTTCACTAAGAACCAGTTTTAGTCACAATTTACCAGAAATAAATACTTGGAAGGAATTATACTTATGCTAGAGGAATTTAATGTAAAGTCTTCTTAACTTAAGCATAACTTAATCAAAGCAAAAATCATGACAACTATTACTAAGAAACAAACTATGAACTGGCCTTATGCTGTAGGAACAAACACAGGGATGGATTCCCGATGCTGCAGGAACAATATAAGACTAAGTTTGCATTGAAACCTTCAAGAATGAAACCTAACTTATAATCAACAAGAGATAAATAACTAACTATAGATACTTACTAAGTGGGCCCCCTTAGCAAGCATCAACCAGTTTATGCAAGAATTGAACTAAAAAATTCATCAGCTTTTATTCATAAACTTGGAATCATATACATTGATTGTTCTGCTTGTAAGAAAACTAACACAAAACACTATTTCTCATTATAATACGAACTTTAACACACTATGTTGCTGACTCACACAATAGGAACACTTATTTATATTAGAAAAGCATCCTGAAACTGAGGAACAAACTTCTCATAAATGAAGGAATATTTGTTCAACACGATTCAGAGAGAATTTAGTATTCCACTCTTCTTAGATTAATGATTATTTATATTTCCTCCCAACGACCCGGTCAGAGAGTCTTTGTTGGAATAAATTCCTCGATGCCGTGCTAGAAATGGACTTTACTGTAGGACTGAGATCTGTTGTGCTTTAATTCGTTCATGCTTCCTTCAACAACCTGCAATGCACATGGCGACAAAAGTGAAAGAAAGCACATGTGGAAAACAACACGATACACATTCATTAATCACATATTAAATTCATTTCATTATCCAAAAACCACATGCATTATATCAGTCATTCAGGAGGTCAAAAAGGACAATTAATACAGACACAAAAATGTTAAGCTGCAGGAATATAGGAATGTGTTGCTACAACATACTACCTGATTTTAGATAAAAAGCCTTTAATAAAAGAGTTAAAACAACCAGGTAATAAAAATATATCATAATATTCAAATTATGAGCATATTTTGAGCTCATCACCATACTACCTAGAATACTCTCTCAATCCAACCCCCTCTCTCACACTCCCTCTCTCTTAGGTCTCTCCCTCCCATGCTAACAAGATAGCCCTCTTTATCTGATGTATTATTTTTTCAATCAAGTCTCACTCCCTCCCACCCTACATAGACAAATATATCTCACTCCAACCCCCTCTCTCACACTCCATCTCTCTCCCTCTTAGGTATTTCTCTCTGTCACACACACACACTCTCCAAATCCCTCCCTCAGGTCTTTATTTCTCTCTCCCTCTCATCTCTCTCTCTCTCATGTTTCTCCCTTGAAATGTCCCTCCCAACCCCTCTCCCTCTCTTAGGTGTCTACCCCCCACCCTAACTAGATAACTCTATCTCAGGTCTCACTCCCTCCCACCCTACCTAGAAAAATATTTCTCACTCCAACCACCTCTCTCACACTCCCTCTCTCTTACGTCTCTCCCTGAAAATATCCTTTCCAACCACTCTCCCTCTCTCAAGTCTCTCCCCCCACCTTAACTAGATAACTCTATCTCTCTCTTAGGTCTCATTCCATCCCACCCTACCTAGAAAACTCTTTCGCTTCAACCCCCTCTCTCGCACCCCTCTCTCTTCGGTCACTCACTAAAAATATCCCTCCCAAGCCCTCTCCCTCTCTCATGTATCTCCCCCCACAATAACTAGATAACTCTCTCTCTACCTCTCAAATCTCTCTCTTAGGTCTCACTCCTTCCCACCCTACGTAGACTACTATCTCTCACTCCTTTCCCCTCTCTCACATTCCCTCTCTACCTCCCTCTCAATTCTTTCTCTCTCCCTCTCTCTCTCACTCCAACTCCCTCTCTTAGGTCTGTGTCTTTCTCTCTCCCTCTCATCTCTCTCCCTCTCATATCTCTCTCTCTCTCAAGTCTCTCCCACTTATGGTTGGGGGTTTAATATATAGTTTAGAGGGTTGAGATATTATGATTTGAGGGTTGATGGTTGAGGTATTACAATTTAATGGTTTAGGGTTGATGGATTAAGGTTTAAGGAATGGTGTTAAGGGATTACAGTTGAGGGTTTAATGTGTAGGGTAGAGGGTCAAGGGTTTAGGGTTTAAGGTATAAGGTTGAAGGATTAGGGTCAAGGGTTTTAGGTTTCAGGTTTAGGGTTTAGGGTATAAGGGATCCTATTAACAGAGTAGGGTTGAGGGTTTAATGTGTGGGGTAGAGGGTAGAGGGTTTAGGGTTGATGGATTAGGGTCAAGGTTTGAGGATTTAGGGATTAAGGTTGAGAAACTAGGGTTGAGGGTTTAATTGATAGGGTAGAAGGTTGAGGTTTGAGGTATTAGGGTTTAAGGGTTGAGATATTTGTAATTGTAATCCTTCTAAATATTCAAGTCCTAACAATGTACCAACTTCACTTATACCCAAGTGTAGTTAAATGGTGTGTTCTTAGTTTTATTTTTTCTAGATATTGAAGTCCTAACAATGTATCACATTTTGTAACACATTTGGTGCTCGCCAATTTGGTAAGTGCCAAATGTTCCTTTTCCAAAAATGGTAAAAAAGGAGTCGACTCTGTGATTCAGGCCCACAATTCTCTGCATTGTTTTGGTTTTGCACTTTATCCTACTCAAAAATGCTTTTTTATGCAGTAGACTTGTTGTTGTACCAAATTATGCTTGATCCATCTCCTTTTTAGCACCAATTTGCATGCTAGATAATGTATAAGAAGAAAATTTGAAGTTTCTACACCATTTTTCATTATCTTTGGTAATATATTCATTTTGGTATAATTGAAATATTTATACTTAGTTTTTTTTTTTTCCTAGTTTTGACAATATAAACCATTTCTTTCATGATTTTATTAATCATAATTGTTTTACATACAATTCAACATTGAATTAGTTGGAAGTTGCATAAAAAGTTTAATTTTTCAGAGTTTGAAGAAAAAAATGAAAAGCATGACATAATTTAGATGAATTCATATAAACTTATATAGTGGATATCAACTTAAAAAAACTTGCTTATGAATTCTATTTGTATTTCTTATAGTAGTCAATTTCCATCATGCCTAGTGGAATTCACTCTTTCTCATTTTAGCTAGACGTTTATATTGATTTTTTTTTGTTTTGACAATATAGACCATTCATTTGATGATTTTAATAATATTCATTGTTATACATAGAATTCAACATTGAATTAGATGGAAATTGCATATAAAAGTTTAATTTTTAGGAAATTTTGAAGATAAACATTGAAAAACATGACATAATAGATGAATTCATGTAAACTTATATAAAGGATTTGAAAAAATGACTCAAGCAATAAAAAGAAAATGCAATTGGTAGCTCCTCCTAGTTATTAGTTATGAAATGTTAAGTAATTACATAAGAGTTGCACATAGGTTGACTTTCAAAAACATTAGATTGTGCTTGAAACTTTGTCATCTATAAACATCTAGTTACATTAGTTATGCAATGTGAAGTAATGCTTTGAGTTTTAAAGATGTGCAATGCAATGTAATCACTATCTTTTGAAATAGATTTAAGTCACTATCGTTTATGACTTCTTATGTTTACACAACTAAAACCAAATTATACTGTTCTTATAATCATGATTTTCAATGTTTTCAAACTCCAAAATCTTGCCTACTACAACCATAATGACTTTGCATTTTCTTTGAACACTTTGTTGTCAAAGGCTTCCCTTTAGAATTGATTGTTGATTTTTATTTGATTTGACTATATCCTTCCTTTGTGGAATTGTTTCATACTAAAATGAAGACTATGAGACCACATTTCTTTGAGGATATTTTTGAAACAACTCATTTCCTAGTCTAGATGCTATTGCTTACTATTATGCTTTGATAGATTTTTTCCAAGCATCCATAGTTTGCTTGAAAGCACCTATTTTAGGCTTTTAGGCATAGTAGCAAGGAAATGAATTGTTTGATAAGATTCTTTGGTAGATATGTATGGAAAATTTGGTAGCATAGACAAGACATTGAGTTGTTTAGAAAAAAGCCTCAAAGAAATGTGGTCTTGTGGTGAGCTGCAATTTAACCCCTAAAAAGAATGCATCAAGAGAAAATCATTTCCGAAGAAGTTTTCCTACGTCTATGATATAAATCTTTTTTGAATTCTTGCTACGTGATGATGCTATGGAAAGAAAATATTGTAGATAAATAAAAAAATCATGAATAAACAAAATGATATTTGTGTAAATTGTGCTAAATCTACAAGCAGTCTACCTTTCAAAGCTAGAATTTTCTTTAAAATATCAAAATGCACTAAATTTGACCTAAAAAGAATGCATCGTAAAATATAAAATACCTTTTTGAAGCTCCTTATTCTTCTTCAAACCTTCTAATGACAATAGAAAGCATGTTCCTCATTAATAGAAAAACTAGTGTTATGTGTGGCATAGTAATCCACCGACTTTCTTTAGAAAAAAAATTGAGATAGTGAGGGTTTCAAGAAGTGGAAAAAAAATAGTCAGTATGTCTATCATTGGTTGTATTCAGGGGAAGTGAGAGTGACACATCTTTTTTGCACATATTATGAGATTCTTGTCACTAATATTATGAGGCGTGTCCATTTGAATTGTATGAAATGAATTCAACTTTTTAGGCATAATTTTGCTAGAACTAGCTAATTTCTATGAAAAATTTATGGGGAATGTTAGAATCATTAGGAAGATGGGGTTTGAATTTTATTTGTAAATTTTATGGAATTATGAGCCATAGTAGTAGGGAAGTGAACTGTTTGATAAAATGCTTTGGTAGAAATGTATGGAAAATGTTGTAGCATAGAAAAGGTAGTGAGTTGTTTGAAGAAATTCCTCAAAGAAATGTGGTTTCAAAATCACCATGAGACCACATTTCTTTGAGGCTTTTTTTCAAACAACTCAGTACCTTGTTTCATAAAATGCTTTGGTAGACATGTATGCAAAATTATTTGGTATACATGTATGAAAAATGCTTTGGTAGACATGTGTGAAAAATGTGGTAGCATAGATATGTTTCATAAAATGCTTTGGTAGATGTGTATGGAAAATGTGGTAGCATAGAAAAGGCAATGAGTTGTTTGAAAAAATGCCTCAAAGAAATGTGGTCTTTGTTGGCCTCTTACAATAAATCAACAACTAAGCCCTTAAAGTTGTGATTCAAATATTGGACATCTGATCCAAATAACTATCTTAATCATCGTGAAGGTTCATTTGATTGTCAACCTAGGGACGTAGACTTGAAATGGGTCAGCACAGTATATGCACTAGGAATCCATAGTAGCCATATTCATTCTACAGCTAAGAAAGACATAATGCTGAAAGTAAATTGCTTAGAAGGAAGTTATATAATTACTGAACATCAACTAACAACTATAATAGACTGAAATGCATGATATAAATGAAAATATAAGCATACAAATAAGAAAATACTCTGTCTACTTTGGCCACAGGAACAACCGCAGAATGGAATTCTAGTGGCTATAGGAATAGACAGTTGTCAGATTTTATAACTATTGCTAAACAAAAAGTAATAACTGAGCTAAATGATGGAATGCTCCCCAAGTAGGCCCCCTTGGGTGACTATCCCTAAAGAAAAACTTAGATATAATAAACTTATAACTTTATTTTATTCATTGAAAAAGCATGATTACAATAGAGCAACATAACTATATTACTGGGAAACTATGAATGCGAGTACAACATCAAATCAATCAAACTTTTGAGAAGGAGCATCCAAATCATATTTATAGAAGGAAAAACTACTAACTAACTACCTAGCAAGGCAATCGACTCCAACAGATTAGGAGGATGCCACTTTATGGAAAGCATAGAAAGTGGGAAGGAAGTTATGCATGTGTGGAATCTAGTCAAGACAGTTTGCCTCAATGCAAATTTAGCACAACAAGGCCTCCTATATTTTCTCAACAAACAATTGTGATCATTTACAAGGAAGTTACAACCTTTAATTCAAATTAGGAATTTCCCTCCATTTAGAGTCTTCCCTCCATTGACCATGAATGATCACCTTTTTGACCTTTATGGTGGATAACCAGCTGTTAGAATCTTCCTCAACTTTGTAGGCTCTAATTATATCTGCATAACATTATTAGTACGCAAAAGAGTCGCATATCTATAACTATCTTAAAGTAATATTCATTAATCCACATGTAAAATCAACATAGGTAGTTCACATAGCATGTTAATGTCATTCAAAAGGTCACAAAGATAACTTATGCCCAATGTCTAAGGTTTTGAGGAAATAACATGGAAATGTCAACATCTGAGTATCAAAGTCTATGACAACAACATCAAATGGACAATATGTACTATCAAAATTGAGCCATAAATTGGACTCATCAATCTCATGGTGATGGATATCACCATGAGGCCAGATTTCTTTGAGGTATTTTTTCCAAATAGCTCACTTCCTTGTTTCATAAAATGATTTTCTAGAAATGTATGGAAATTGTGGTATCATAGACATGTTTCATAAAATGCTTTGGTAGACATGTAAGGAAAATGTGGTAGCATATAAAAGGTAGTGAGTTGTTTGAAAAAATGGCTCAAAGAAATATGGTCTCATAGTGATGTCCATCACCATGAGACCACATTTATTTGAGGCATTTTTTCAAATATCTCACTTCCTTGTTTCATAAAATTCTTTGGTAGCATAGACATGTTTCATAAAATGCTTTAGTAGACATGTATGGAAAATGTGGTAGCATAGAAAAGGTAGCGATTTGTTTGAAAAAAATGCCTCAAAGAAATGTAGTCTCATGGTGATTTCCATCACCATGAGACCACATTTTTTTGGGGAATTTTTTCAAATAGTTCACTATCGTGTTTCATAAAATTCTTTGGTAGACATGTATGAAAAATGTGGTAGAATAGACATGTTTCATAAAATGCTTTGGTAGACATGTATGGAAAATGTGGTAGCATAGAAAAGGTAGTGAGTTGTTTGAAAAAATTCCTCAAAGAAATGTGGTCTCATGGTGATGCATGAGAAGCAAATATAAAATGTGGTAGCATAGATAAGCTAGTGATTTGATTGAAAAAATTTCATAGATAGATCTGTAGACACCTAAAAATGGTTTAGAGAATCTAATTAATTAAATACGACTTATTTGATTAATTAATCTTAAATTCATCTACTTAGTAAATAAATAGAAATATTTATTTATACTAAGTTCATTATTAATTCTTCTTTTTTATCATATTATTTCCCTCTTAATTAAATAAACAAAATTAAATACTTTGTTTTATTTAATTATTATCATTATTAATTCTTCTATTTTATCATATTATTTCCCTCTTAATTAAATAAACAAAATTAAATACTTTGTTTTATTTAATTATTATCATTATTAATTATTCTATTTTATCATATTATTTCTCTATCTTAATTAAATAAACAAAATTAAATACTTTGTTTCATTTAATTATTATCATTATTATTTCTTCTATACTTTATCCATTAATTCTATCTTAAATTAAATACACAGCTTCAATAATTTATGTTATTTAATTACCTCATCACATTTCTTCTTAATTAAATAAAGATATCCTAGAATCTTTAATTTAATTATCATATTCCTTTTATTTTTAATTTAATAAACAACTTCTATAGTTTGTTTTATTAAATTATTTATTCCTCTTTTGCTGAATTTAAATAAACTAAAAATATTTAAATAAATGCATAAATCATATCCCTTTATTTACTCACCAATAAAATTAAATTTTTTAAAATCTAATTAATTCAATTGTCATTCACGGGAAGAGTCTTGGGGACAAACCTATAGAAAATGTTCTCAATCTTCTGCCTCAAATATTTCCTCTCATCTTGCCTGGTGTTTTCATGGGGAGGAACAATCCTCCATGATCAACTCCACCTTCTCATCTCATACCATTCAATTCTCCAGATTGAATCTCAACCTCTGTTGTGTTACCCCTTCACAAATGTGTGTCGTGAAATCTATAAATATAGGTTTTTGGCTACAGGAAAAAGGATCTTAATTTGTGTAATCTTACTCTGCAGGTATTCCAGGTGATCAAGCATTCAAGCAATCCAGTTTTAGGATCAATCCATCAAGCATTCATCCATGATTCATCAAGCATTCAACATTTACAGTCATGGCTGCCATTACAGTAGTTTTATTATTAAATCATATAGGAATATAAATAGTTTGAATTCTCATTCTCTAAGTGTCATTTTAGTAATCAATTAGCTTCTAAAATCTGAGAGCAAGTTGATTAAGGAAATATTTAGAGTTAGAGAGCAATAGGACAGATTTATGAAGATTCTTAGTTTAAATTAGCTTAAATCTTTTGAATCTTTGATGCAATGTCTTATTTAGAAGTGTAGATGCATACTTAATTTGTTTATCTCATTTATACACTTTCATTTTGGTGCCCATCGTGGGGCCTAACCCCATATTCTACAAAAAATTTGTGAAAAGTGTCTTACAGGTATCGGTGTGTTTGTTTTAGCGGAATCGTGGTTTTTTATAGCGTGTTGGAGGAGAATTATAGCGCATCGTACAACTGTTTTAGCGCGTCGCACAACTGTTTTAGTGCATCGAGCAAGTGTTTTAGTGCGCCGCACATGCCGTGCAACTTTTTTAGCGCGTCGATCCACTTTTTTAGCTCCTCAACCCTTTGTTGTTTAAATATCTTTTATCTGGATCCGACGCATCCGCGGCCAGATTTTGTTCTTAAATCTCTTTTTGGTTAAAATTTATCAATCCTAGGACAAAAAATAGGTTAAAATTTATCAATCCTAGGATAGAAAACAGATAAAAATTGATCAATCCTAGGATAGAAACTTCATTATTACTTGTGGGTTTAAAATTGAACATCATGCTTCTTATGGAGCAATATCTCCATATAGATTAGATAATTTGTCTTTTGGGTTTTAAAAAGTGAACAACTTCTTTGCTGTGATTGTGTGGTAGGTTTATGCTCTCCCCTTGATTGGGTGCATCAGAATACCAAACTCACTTTTACTTTGCGCATTTTCAAGCTTTCATTAAAACCTTTAGATAGGCCTGCCATAGTGGGAAAAAGTACTCACCCTACGGGAACGACCTGAGTGGGGACAACCAAAAGCCATGGCATTCCAACCCACTTTAAAATTTATGTGAATTTGGGGAAACCCTCTTTCAACGGAAGTGTGCAGGATAACCATCCCCAAAATATTTGTTCTAAAGATTGGGAGGTCTCTTGAGGGAGTTTATCCATTTTCCGCTCTGAACGGAAACCCTATCTAAGAACCTAGAAATAGAAGCAAGCTTGTTAGTTCCCGAACATTGTAATACTCAGTGGTGTAGGGGCGAGGAAGAATCTACCCTCAAGCACTCACCATATAATTGCCAAGGACTGGTTGCTTAGGGGATCCGGTATCCACTTCCGTCACTCTGAGTACGCACCTAGAAAAAACAAAAACACGGGCGCCCTCTAGGGGGTGACATGGCTGTGTGAGTCGACACAATTCCAAGCTATGGGCCGTTCGAGTATATAACGATGACCTTTTGTCTCTAGGAGTGAGTCTGTTTGAATTGTCTTATCTTGTTATCAAACCAGTGAAAATAAAAAAGAATCATGTTTGGTTCTTGAAACATACACTATCTGTTTAGATTCTAGGATCTTAAATCAACTATTCTATTCTTTCTTGCTGTGTTTTCCTTCATTAAATTCAGATAAGATCATCAAAAAAATCTTCAAATCAAACACTTGTGAAATTCTCATGATTCGAGATTGGGTATCCACCAAATTTATCAAGAAGTCTCTTGTCAAATGAATCAAAAAGCCAAAGAAAACACTTACATACAAACAACTCTTGAGAAAGCAACAATTTTTATATTAAAGCAGAAAAGTTCTACTCCAACATAGGACCTTTATGCATAGATATTACGATATCTCTAGAGGTTATACAAATGAATATGTTGTAGCTCCCTTAGATTCACAAGAATTTTATCAAAGAAGGGCTCTTAGACAACACCACAATCACAGTCAACAAATTCATCTAGAATATATCCCACAACCTGCCATACAATATGATACAAGACCAAGTGAATTTCATAGAGTAAGATAGTTTCCTGTGGCACCCCAAAAACATTTTGTAGCACGTCAGAACTCTGTTTTAGCGCATCGTAGCTCTGTTTTAGCACGTCATAGCTCTGTTTTAGCATGTCGTAGCCCTGTTTTAGCGTGTCATAGCTCTATTTTAGCGCGTCATGGCTCTGTTTTAGCGCATCATAGCTGTGTTTTTGCGCCTCAAAGATCTGTTTTAGCGCTCCCAAAAGTCAAAAAAATAGAGAGTTAGTAAGACAGTTTGTTAGTTTGTCCACATCGAAAACAAGGTTTTATCGGTCCAAAACATTTTTTTTCCATAGTCCAAAACACTTGAATCATACAAAAAAAAAAATTTACTATTACGCCTAGGTCTTGAAACATCTTGCAAAGTGTCCTTATCAATCATCACTAAATATGAGATTTTTGTGTCAAAATTTCCCTATCAAGGATTTTATCATCCTTCCATCACGAAAATAGACACAACTAAATCAGATTTTAATGTAGTTCTATCAAAAAAATTGACACTTATCCTAGATCAAAGTCTAGAGTAAAACTTTTAAACTTTGTATGCCTATTTTCACACGATTAGCATATCAAAGACAACAACAAGAAGAAAATGAAAGAATAGTAGCCATGGCTGAAGAAAACCCTTGGGGACGATACAACACTTATCCTCTTACTAATTCACAAGAGAAAGAAATAACTGCAGAAGAAATCGAGAAAGTTCAACAAGACCCTCATTTCCATAAATTTATGGAAAAGATGTTAGAGCAAGATATGGAAAAGTATCTTTTATTATTAGCTGACAAAGGTGCTAAGCTTCCTAAATACTTTGATGTCAACCAACTCAAGGAAACAACCACACCTCAGGCAACTAGTATGGAAAATCCAAATCAAATAGATGCTTTGACAAGACAAATCCAACAATTACAATTGCAGTTCCAAAATATCCAACAAGGGCCAACAAAAAGATATTCCTTACAAGACATTTTCCCTTATCCATTTGACCAAAGCATTAACATGATACCATTTCCATGGTATTGTGAATACCCGACGTACAAAAAATACAATGGAAGAACCGATCCATTTGATCACGTACGGGAATTTAGAGCCATGAGCATAGAGTTCGCACATGAGGACTCTTACTTACTACAATTATTTCCAAGAAGCTTAGGAAACACTTGCATGGAGTGGTTCTCTAAAATGGAACCCGAGATCCAATCTTTTGAAGAACTGATCAATAGGTTCATAAAACACTTCTCATTCAACATCCAACATGGGGTAACCTTAAAAGAACTCTACAACACCAAACAAGCAAAGGGTGAAAAGTTTCTTTCCTTTCTCAAATGATGGAGAAGGCTATTTGCTAAATACCCTAGATCTATTCCTGAAGAGGAAAAGATAGAGATGTTCATTGATAACCTAGTGGATGAAATGAATTATAGATTGGACTTGCAATGTCCATCTACATTTGAGCAAGTTATTGAAAAGGGACTCAAAATCGAAGAGGCTCTAATCAAAAGAGGAACAATCAAACACTTCATTGAAGGTTCAAACAATAACAATTCCTCTAACAACAACAATGAAAAGCCAAGATTTTGGAAAAACAATAAAAATACCGATACCATAATCGATACACACATATCCAAACCAGTATTCACCTTGACGCCAACCACTACAAACACACAAAACAATGATCCTAATGTCAAACAAAGTAGTGATCAAGGAAATAATCAAAACAATGGAGAAAAAAAAACCCAATCATTCCAACAACCATCCAATAAATGAAAATTCACACCATTAGGGCAATCATTGGAATCAGTCCTCAAAGAAATTTTAGATGAAAAACTTATTCAAGTACAAGAGGCTAGAAATTGGGACCCTCAAGTCAAACCGTCATGGTGGAATGAATCACATTACTATCACTACCATCAAAATAAAGGCCACATGACTGAAAATTGTTGGAAGTTAAAACATGCAGTACAAGACCTTATAGATCAAAAGAAAGTATTTGTAGAGGGGCACCAAACAAACAAAGATCATACAACATTCAAAAATCCTCTACCCAATTATCAGAAGGGAGAATCCTCTTCTGCAAACAGCAAAGGTAAGAATGTTGGTTATGTTTATGACACAACGATCCTTTGTCTTTCTGTTGTCAAGGAGGATGAGAAGTTATGCCATCAAATCAATCGAAACAATGACATTACATTGACTAATTTGGTACAACATATGGACAAATATGAAAACCAAATTAATGTAATCACACTCAAAGGGAAACAAGATTACCAAAAAGTTAATGCCACAACAAGGGCACAATCCAAAGTTATATTGAAAGGAGCATCATTATCATCCCAATCTATGGATCCTCCCTCCAATCAATATAATCTCATCGATCAATTATAGAAAATACCGGCGCAAATATCTATCCTAGAACTTCTAAAGATCTCCCCATCACACAAAGAGGTTCTTGAGCAAGCTCTTATATCAACCACGATACCTAACAATTTGGATGTATGTCAATTTCAAGCTATGGTGGGACATCCATCTACACCTCATTTCCTTTCATTTTCTGAACATGATGATGTATCACTCACCCATCCACATAATTCTTCCCTTCACATTGAAGTCCTCATCCTTAAACACCGTGTAAAGCGTGTCTTGATAGATGGAGGGGATGGTTTAAATATTTGTACCTTAAAGCTGATTCGTGCACTAGGATACTCAGATGAAGCCATTGATACAAGAAGAAAAATCACAATCAAAGCATATGATGAGGAAGAAAGATTCTCTAAAGGATTGATCATATTACCCATTCAAGTGGGACCTATTGTCCAAAATGTGGTTTGTCAAGTCTTAGATAGGGAACTGACATACAACATACTATTGGGACGTCCTTGGATTCATGATATGCAAGCAGTACCTTCCACCTATCATCAATGTCTGAAATTTCCCGTCAATGGACAAGAGGTAACAATCACATCAGACTATAATGACACCCAATCTTGTCATACATTGAAAACATCTCAGGATACATTAATACCTCACAATAGAGAAGTTAGCACATCAGATTCATCTAATGGTGAGAAACAACAAAGCTTCATATCAAAGTGGCTTCCAAAACAACACAAATCACAAGAGATCAAGGTGGCACAATCTAACCCTTCAAATATTGAGGAACAATTGGCTTCACTCTCACAGCAATTCACCAACAAAGTACAGATAAGTGACAAAGGAATAGGTGAATATGGTGTCAGACACTCTTTCCATCTATCACAGATGTTACCCTCCTTACAAACATATGGACAACCATCTACAACCACACAAGAATCACCACAATCTACAATGACATTAGATGGCAGATTTGTAAAAGCCGGAAACTTAGATGAAGAATCAAAAGATAAGGCTATACTAAATTGGCTTTATAGAGATGGGGAAGCTTCCACTTCCACGAGTGATATCACAGAGACAAATCAATATGAAAAGGGAAAAACTATTCTGGAAAAGATGGGATATTCAAGACAGGGACCTCTTGGGTTAAGGAAACAAGGCATAATAGAACCAATCCAGCCACTCACGCTCCAACATAAGGATAAAACTAGACTAGGATATACAGCAGGACAAGGACCTCTTGAACGAGGGGAACAAAGTGTAACAAAACCAATCCAAGTTCTCACAATTCAGCATAATGACACAAATGGGCTAGGATATATAGAAGTACAGGGCTCTCTTGAATCAAAGGAACAAGGCACAACAACACCAACCCAACCTTTAACACTTCAGCAAAATGGCAGAACTGGACTAGGATACACAGAAGAAGCAAGAGTAGAACTCACCAATAGAACTGTGGAGCGTATTCTTCAAATGATAGATAACTCTGAAACAGATTCAAATGAATATGAGTGGGACAACTTATCTGATGTTTCCTATGAAGATATTCAGATTGATGTTATCAAAAAGTATACACCAAAACATGAGGAGGGTCAAAGCTCGAGTTTTAATCCTATTATCTTTGAATCACAAAATTTCAATGACTCAAGTGAAGATGAACAAACATCGAATGAGATAAATGATGTAGAGGAAAATACCTTCATAGGCCTTGACATAACCACTAACAACTTGGATGACATTTTCGTTCGAGCTTTCACAATCGCTGACCTCAACCCATCTAATGATTCATTTCCTTTACTGCATCCCGAGCTTATCGAGTGGGAACCCCAACACCCCATCAATCTCCCTATTTTTGACAATGACTCCGCTATTATTAACTACCTATGCTGGGAAAAATCCGATACTTGTTCTACCAATGCTTCTTTTAATGATACTTTTAGGCAAGAGGGTGCCAAGTCTTTCAGTTGCAAAAGTATGGAAATAAATAATGGATCTAATGGTGAAAACCATTCAATGGCAGTATTTGATCCTAAAATAGTAAAAACAAAGAACACATCCAATGGTGAAAACCTCATTGAGGCACCAAAGGATGGAAGGCTTGACATCCTCCCACAACATTACCATGAAAGATCATCAGTGTTGGTAGAACCCACACAATCTATTGATATTGGCACAACAGAGAAAGTAAGAATACTACACCTGGCAGCATCCATGACAGATACAAAAAAGCCAAATTTTATCAAATTCTTTGAAGAATGATGCATCAATTTTTCTTGGTCATACTTTGACATGCCAGGCTTAGACACATATCTTATTATGCATCACTTATCTTTACCAGCTGGCACTAAACTAGTACAACAGAAACTGAGAAAAATGCATCCACATGTTGCATTATTGGTAAAAAATGATTTGAAGAAACTACTAGATGTTGGATTTATCAGATCTATTGATTATGTTGAATGGATATCCAACATTGTACCTATTTCAAAACTAGATCACACCATCAGAATATGTACGGATTTCTGGGATTTAAATAGAGAATGTCCAAAGGATGATTTTCCTTTGCCAAACATAGACATGCTTGTAGATTTAACAGTTGGCCATGAAATGCTATCACTCATGGATGGATTTTCAGGATACAATCAGATCAAAATAGCTCCTAAAGACCAAGAAAAGACAACATTTACATGTCCATGGGGCACCTTTTGTTGGAACGTCATTCCTTTTGGGTTAAAGAATGCAGGAGCTACATACCAACGAGCTATGACAACAATCTTCCATGGCATGATGCACACCTTCATGGAGGACTATGTGGACGACATCTTAGCCAAATCTCACACCAGAGAAGGACATCTGGAGATACTTGCCAAAATATTTGACAAGTTGGAGAAATTTAAAGCCAGATTAAATCCCAAGAAATGTGTCTTTGGAGTAACATCAACAAAACTCCTTGGATACATAGTTTCTACAAAAGGAATTGAAGTAGATCCAGCAAAAGTGAAAGCCATTGTGGAAATGCCACCCCCTAAGAATATCAACACATTAAGATCTCTACAAGGCTGACTACAGTCAATCAGAAGATTCACCTCTCAACTAGCAGATCAGTGTCATCCATTCAACCATCTTTTGCATAAAAACGTGTCTTTTAAATGGGATGAACAATGTGAGAGTACTTTCAATCAAATCAAGCATTATTTAATGACACCACCAATCTTGGTGCCACCCAGTAAAGAGAAGCCATTGTTGCTATATATCACAACAATAGATATCTCTTTAGGAGCCTTGCTGGCACAAGAGGATAGAGAAGGAAAGGAATAGGAAATATACTATATCAACAGGACACTCAATGGACATGAAGTAAACTACACCTTCATCGGAAAATCATGCTTAGCAGTAGTATTTGCAACACAAAAATTGGAACACTATATGCTCACTCACACTGTCAAGCTCATTGCAAAAATTGATCCCCTCAAGTATTTACTGAGCAAAACAGCTTTAACAGGAAGGTTGGCAAAGTGGGTCATGCTCCTCAATGAGTTTGACATTTAGTATGTTGAAAGGCGAGCTATCAAAGGACAAGTCATTGCTGACCAATTAGCAAAAGCTCCATTGTCAGACAGTCATCCTATGACCATGGAATTTCCTGATGCGGATATCCTCAATGTTACAACACAACCATGGCAACTCTACTTCGATGGATCCTACACACAACATGGATCAGGGGCAGGAATTTTATTTGTCACACCTCTTGGGCACACAATTCCACGATCTTACAGGCTTACCTTCCATTGCACTAACAATGTGGCAGAATATGAAGCTTTAATAATTGGAATTAAAGTAGCTATTGACTTGAGAATCATAGAGCTACAGGTGTATGGAGACTCTCAATTAATCATCTATCAAGTCAACAATGATTACCAAACTAAGGATGACACACTGATTTTATATAAGAGACTGGTAGATGATCTAAGAAAATACTTCATAGATATCAAATTTGAGAAGATACCAAGATCAGAGAATAAAGCAGCAGATGCCATGGCCACAATAGCATCTCTTCTACAAATGCCTGAAGCGCAAGATCGTTATCAATTTATTGTGGAACAAGTATAAAATCCTGCGTACGCAAACCCCAAATCCCAAACCATAAGCCTTTTGGATAGCACCCAATCTTCCATTTATGGAGACATTTATACTTACCTAAAAGATAATATCTTACCACCAGATCTTTCTCACAACCAAAAGCGTAACTTCATACGCCAATCCGCCAAACATACCATTATTGCTAACACCCTTTACCGTCAAGGTCTAGATGGTACTCTTTTATGTTGTTTAGAACATAACGAATCTGTTTCTGGTTTACATGAGGTCCACGAAGGAATTTGTGGCACACATTCAAGAGGATTATCTTTAGCCAAGAAACTCCTTCGTTTGGGATATTATTGGCCACACATGGAGCAAGAATCTTATCAGTTTGTTAAGAGATGTCAAAAATGTCAAATTCATGGCAATCTTATACATGCACCAGCACAGGAGCTCCATCCATTCACATCTACATGGCCGTTTTGTCAGTGGGGATTGGACTTGGTAGGGAAAATTAACCCATCTTCATCTAATGGACATAAGTTCATTATCAGAGCAACAAAATATTTTAAAAAATGGGTGGAGGTAGTTCCCTTAACCACAATCACAAGGAAGCAGATATCATCCTTCATACTTAATTATCTCATTTGTAGATATGGGATACCCCAGTCGATCATCACAGATAATGGTAGGCCTTTCAAGAACCAAGATGTCCAAGAGCTGTGTGAAAAATTCCACATCCAACATCGCTTTTGAACCCCTTACTACCCTCAAGGTAATGGACAGGCAGAAGCTTCAAACAAAATAATCCTAAAGATTCTCAAGAAGACTGTAAATGAGGTAGGGTGTGATTGGCACGTTCAGCTTAACCCTTCTCTTTGGGCTTACAGAACTAGCATCAGAACACCAACAAGAGCTACACCATATGCTCTTGTCTATGGATCAGAGGCAATATTACCTATCGAGGTATAAATTCCATCCCTTCAAGTTTCACTAAAGGGACTCATTTTAGATGAGGATTACAGGATCTCTAGACTTCAAGAATTAGAGCTACTTTATGAAGGTCGACAACAAGCTGTCAATCATTTGACAACCTATCAACAAAGAATGTATAGGAACTATAATCACAGGGTTAAGCCTAGAGTCTTCCAGATCGGAGACTTAGTCCTACAGGAAAACCCTAGAAATCAAGCAGACAGAGAAAAGAAGGGAAAGTTTGAACCTAACTGGATAGGGCCTTATTTCATTATATCAGTCTATGGATCAAGAGCATACCGACTCTCTCCACCAGAAGGAGATATGTTGGAGGAGCCCATGAATAACATCCATCTTAGGTGATTCTATACTTGAGGATACCTAGTGCATGGTTGGTAAGGTTGTCTTGATGAAAACCTAGCAAATAGGCGTCATGATGACAGAAAAAGTAAAAAAAAAATATTAAAAAAAAAAGAAGAAGAAAAAGGGAACACAATAAAAACAAGTGGTGAAAACCTGGTAAATAGGCGCTACTTGTGATTTTCAACCAGCTCTTTTATCTATTGGGTATAGTTTTGTTACGATTGTCTCCTTTCATGATCATTTCCATCTATCATTTGAGAAACTTATTATCACTATCCATATCATGGCAAGGTTATCATGTCTTACCCTAGCTTGGGGGGGCAATATCCTAGAGTTATTTGGTACAATCAACTTTGAGCTTAAATGGAAAGGCAATCAAACATGACAACACCAAGTGGCAATACTTGAAAAGGCAACCAAAAACATCAGAAAATCCATCAAAAAATACAAAAACATCAGAAAATCCAAAAACACAAAAATAGAGTCTATGTCGGTCAAACTACGTGGTCTCTGCGTGTATAACGTAGGCAAGGCTAATCTTTGATCAGCCCTCGAGGCCCGTAGGATAGGTCTTTAGGTTACATCTTTTGGTCAAACGTCTAAGAATATCATGCAAACATCAGCACACATTTTAACATCGATGATCTAATCTGAATAATGATTTGAAAATACATTAAGTAGAATTTGAATTGTTGTACTTTGCTTATCATTTCTTTGGAGCTAATCGATGATGTATTGAACTAGAGAAACAAGGAAGGAGAATGATACTTTTTCTTTGTTTGTTGTTTGTGAGTTAGTCATTATTATTCTGTGAATTGTCGCAGGAAGTGCTCTACCAAGTATCATGGATGACATTCCGATTCACTTAAGAAAATGATTAATTCTTGTCTGTTTACACAAGAAATGCTCAGGTCATCTCGGTTTAATTGTACCTTGATGCTTGTGTTCGCTTACAATATCAAAAATCATGAAAGAAATACTCAGGTCATCATTGGTCTATCTCATATAAGTGATGCTTGTATTCACTTTCAACATTTTAAAAGCTCAGTGATGATACAAAGAAAAATAAAAAGATTGTTGAAATGACACTTAGGTTTGCATTAATAAAATAGGTTTGCATGGTAAAAATAGATTGCATTCATAATAATACATCTGCAGAGTATTGGTTACATAAGTTACAAAGATTCATTTGCAAATAATGTTATCTTTTCTTATTAAAGATTGAGTATACTTGACACATACAAATTTTCATAATGGCATGCATATAACACCATTTCTTCATCTCATCATGATTTTCACAATAAACATCTCATTTCATGATATCATATATACATTATATTTCATTATCTCATCATTCCTATATTCACATTGTTCTTACCATATAGTTGCAAAATCATCATTCATTGCATACATATAGAATGCGTTTTATAAATTCATCATAAATTTACATATCATACATTGCATTTCATTAGATCATTCATACATCTTTCATTTACATCTCATTTACATATCATACATTGCATTTCATTAGATCATTCATACATCTTTCATTTACATCTCATTTACATATCATACATTGCATTTCATTAGATCATTCATACATCTTTCATTTACATCTCATTTACATATCATACATTGCATTTCATTAGATCATTCATACATCTTTCATTTACATCTCATTTTACATATCATACATTGCATTTCATTAGATCATTCATACATCTTTCATTTACATCTCATTTACATATCATACATTGCATTTCATTAGATCATCCATACATCATTCATTTACATCTCATTTTACATGTTATACATCGCATGTCATTAGAAAATACATACATCTTCAATATCATATCATATCATCATCAATGCATCTATCCCATCTAGTAAAATAAATCATCATAAAACATAAAAATTAAAATGCAGTCATCACATAAATCATGCAGAACACATCATAGATCAATCAAACCTGCTGCACATATATATCTCATCAAGTGTCAAGTATACAATGAAGTCTGAAAAAGATGAACATAACATCAATATCAAAAAATGGCTGTATATATCTCTCATCAAAGGATGCACACATGATCTCAAGTAGTGCTCACACCAGAAGGAGCAGGTCTCACACCAGTATCACCACCACCACCAGCTGTCCCAGGATCTCTCGGATCTCTTGGAAGAGGCTATGTCACACCTCTGCTCACTATCCTCGAATGAGTCCTCTCTGAGTGGGATTGAGCATAACTGACTCTCTGCTCTGGGGGGAAAATCTCATGGTATCGGCTCCTATAGAACTCAATCTCTGCACTTTCCCGCATAGCCTCTCGCATATAATCTGCCACAGAAGTCCCATCAGCCACTCTTTGCAGTCTCTTTGCAGTCGCCTGTGCTGTCTTTGCTATCTGTCTAGTAGTATCTCGCTCTGTAGTCAAGGCAATAATTTGTGCCTGCATCTAGGCTGACGTCTATACATCTGCTAACTGTACCTATGCTCGCTGCCCGACCTCATCCCTCTCACTAGTTAGCAATGTGATCTATGCCTGCGCAGTGGTCAACTGTGCTTGTACACCTGCTAGCTAAGCCTGTGATTGCTCTGCTGACTGTCTGGCCTCATCTCTCTCACCAATCAGAGAGCTAATCTACATCTGTGCAGTAGCTAGCCATGCCTGCATCTAGGCCTGAGTTTGTGCTAATGATCCTTGCACCTGTGCTAGCTGTCCCTGTAAAGTCAGAATCTCAACATGCAAACCAACAACCTCTGATCGCTCTGCTAGAGAGGGAGCAACTGCCTGCCTCTTACGAGGCACACTAGTCAAAGGATCTAAGGTACCTGCTACGCTTGGTCTCCCCTCATCTCCACTGTCATCATCACTATCATCACTACCATCACTATCACTCTCATCACTACCCTCCACATCCACATCAGCATCTACATCCTCCTCTCTCCTCCGTCTACAACCACCATGACCACCCCCTATAGCTGCTCGTGCTGGCTCATCTGGAATGGTAATACGGGGAGGTGGGTGTAGAGCTAGCTAATGTCCATAGTCAGGAGTAATGGGTGCCTCTACAATATCTCGCCGCATATCCCATGCCGATGACTGAAGAGCACGATAACCCTCAATAAGTGCCTCATAAGGTAAACATGGACCCCAATCATTGGCATCTATCCGGTGTCGTCCATAGTGAGCTACTCCCTATGGAATACACTATACAATCCCATACTACCTGTAGATGTGGTGAATCAGGAATCGCTCCAAAATCTTGGAGCTCTTCCTGATCAAATACATCGAGTCGGCCAAATATCCCAACTCGACATCATCCTCATCCCAGTCATCACAATCTAAATATGGACGCCAGGTCACTATCTCCACATCATCAAGAACCCGTCTCCAATGATCTAGCTTACCCATCATATGTTGGGTAGGTCTGCCTCTGTAACGAAACACATAGGGTCTCGTCGCTGGTCTCGATAATACCGGCTCAGGACGCATGATAGCAATATGCTCCCATGCCCATACTTGAAGAAGTGTAGCTCCTGCTGATAAACTGTTACCTCCTAGGTACGTGATACAATGTACATCATGATATAACTAAGCAAGCATACACATACCCCAAGCATATCTCATCCTGTGTACCATCATACTCTCTAATACCTGACCCCATCCAAGAGATAGACCCTTTGACCACTTATTAGGACAAAGGAATCCACCAATAAAGCTTTCCAAAACTGAAGGAAGTCGAGCATATGAATTATACATCTCTACCCAGGGGATCCAAACTCCCGCAATATGAGGATCCTGAAAGACTCTTCGAATAGAATCTATCCCACCCCGTTCCTCTGAATCATGTACAACAATCTCACCAACAAAAGGAATCTAAAGGATATGCCATACATCCTCTGGCGTCATAGTCATCTCGCCGGTAGGTAAATGAAAAGTGTTGTGGTCGCTATGCCACTGCTCTGCCAATGCTGTGAGTAGACCCCGATTAAGTCTAATCTGGGGCATGCCCAACATCGAAGCTAAACCACAATCAATAATATGCTATCTCTCATCCTACGAAAGACATGGAATCATATCTAAGGGCCAGGGGAACTACTCTCGCACCTGGCCAACATCTAAATCCTCCTGATATCAAAGGACACATTTTTACAAATCAATACATTATCATTAGAATATCAAACATCATTTTACTCTATCTAAACTAATGATTAGATCTTATAGGTAAAAATGTTTTAAACCTCACCTATCATGAGGTCATCAAATTCTAAAAATGTGTTTATCTATCATACGGTCAATTTATCAAAAGTGAACCCTCATCTATCAATCAAGTTCATTTCATCAAATTTTCAAATTATTCCTTGCCTATCATGAGGGTAATAGTTATCAATCAATCAATGGATCTCGCTTATCATGAGATCGGTTACCATTTATTTAGTCAGATCGAACTAAAATGGATGGAGTGAACAACAAATCGATGAAATAAAAATCAATCTTCACAATTTTTCATCAATCTGTTTTTCCACGCACTAAAACAGGTGGATGACACGCTAATATTTTTGAGGCGCTATAGTTTTTGGCTGTCGCGCTGAAAGATTTGCTCGGGGCGCTAAAATAGACCTATGTCACGCTAACCTATCTACTGAAGGCGCTAAACTTTTTGATGTGCTAATCTATCCTATGGGGGCGCTACATAATCTACTTAAAGCGCTAAATTTTTTGACGCGCTACACTATCCTAGTGACACGCTACGAAATTCTGTTGATGCGCTAAAACTCTCGTGCGCTAAAACAGACGATCGAAGTGCTACGTTAGGCCACCGACATGCTATTCCGCACCGGGTCGGGTGCTAAAATAGTAAAAAATGCAAAAAAATGAACTAAAAGGTACAAGCACGAATTACGAGGAGGCTTTGGGGTACGTACCGGAGGTCCATAGTCGGTCAGACGCTGGTGACGTCGCACACGCTCGAGTCGGTGGGTGTGGTAGGGGATCGGCATCCTACTGCTCCTAGCACTCTAAAGGTCTCTATCACAAGTTTCTCAAAGTCAAATGCACAAATGACTTTTGAAAATGACCTTTTTAACTTTTATAGGTTTTTTTGTGTGATTTTTTTTGTGGGATTTATTTAATTTCTTCTTGCAAAATTAATTTTTATCTATCAGTGGGGTATTTTTGCTCAGTTTTATCAGGAGATAAATTGTTTCTTCATCGTTTCTTCATCCAATCATTTTGAAATCATCAAATCATCATAAAAATTCAAAAAAAATTGAAAATCATAAAAAGAATCAAAATTCATCAATTTATCTCCCGAGGGGGCATATATCGCTATCATTTCAAAATTCAACATCTAGGGCAAATCAGGGGCATATTTTAAAACTTTTCGTCAATATTGGCAGTTGAGGCAAAATTTTCTTTGAAGCAACGCGTGGCAAAATGTAGACACCTAAAAATGGTCTGGAGAATCTAATTAATTAAATACGACTTATTTGATTAATTAATCTTAATTCATCTACTTAGTAAATAAATAGAAATATTTATTTATACTAAGTTCATTATTAATTCTTCTTTTATCATATTATTTCCCTCTTAATTAAATAAACAAAATTAAATATACTTTGTTTTATTTAATTATTATCATTATTAATTCTTCTATTTTATCATATTATTTCCCTCTTAATTAAATAAACAAAATTAAATACTTTGTTTTATTTAATTATTATCATTATTAATTCTTCTATTTTATCATATTATTTCTATCTTAATTAAATAAACAAAATTAAATACTTTGTTTCATTTAATTATTATCATTATTATTTCTTCTATACTTTATCCATTAATTCTATCTTAAATTAAATACACAGCTTCAATAATTTTATGTTATTTAATTACCTCATCACATTTCTTCTTAATTAAATAAAGATATCCTAGAATCTTTAATTTAATTATCATATTCCTTTTATTTTTAATTTAATAAACAACTTCTATAGTTTGTTTTATTAAATTATTTATTCCTCTTTTGTTGAATTTAAATAAACCAAAAATATTTAAATAAATGCATAAATCATATCCTTCTATTTACTCACCAATAAAATTAGATTTTTTAAAATCTAATTAATTCAACTGTCATTCACGGGAAGAGTCTCGGGGACAAACCTACAGGAAATCTTCTCAATCTTCTGCCTCAAATCTTTCCTCTCATCTTGCCTGGTGTTTTCATGGGGAGGAACAATCCTCCATGATCAGCTCCACCTTCTCATCTCATACCATTCAATTCTCTAGATTGAATCTCAACCTTAGTTGTGTTACCCCTTCACAAATGTGTGCCGTGAAATCTATAAATATAGGTTTTTGGCTATAGGAAAAGGATCTTAATTTGTGTAATCTTACTCTGCAGGTATTCCAGGCAATCAAGCATTCAAGCAATCTAGTTTTAGGATCAATCCATCAAGCATTCATCCAGCATTCATCCAGCGTTCAACATTTACAATCATGGCTGCCATTATAGTAGTTTTATTATTAAATCATATAGGAATAGAAATAGTTTGAATTCTCATTCTCTAACTGTCATTTTAATAATCAATTAGCTTCTAAAATCTGAGAGCAAGTTGATTAAGGAAATATTTAGAGTTAGAGAGCAATAGGACAGATTTATGAAGATTCTTAGTTTAAATTAGCTTAAATCTTTTGAATCTTTGATGCAATGTCTTATTTAGAAGTGTAGATGCATACTTAATTTGTTTATCTCATTTATACACTTTCAAGATCAACATCTAGTTATTAGTTATGTAACATGAAGTAATGCTTTGAGTTTGAAAGATATGCAATGCAATATAATCAACAATATGAACATATTTCATAAAATGCATTACTTACTTTTGTTCTCTTTATGTTTGTGAACATCTAGCATTCAACTTCATACCAAGGAAATGAGCATGAAGTTTCTGCCCTTTATGTATCATGGTCTTGTGTTATGTTGCTAATGCTTTCCCCTTAAGAGGATTTTTATTTTAAAGATATGCAGAGGTCATTATGTGGCTCATTTATTGTGATTTACTGCACTTTACGAAGTCCTTATGTTGCACTAATTTTTTAAGGTATTATTTCCAAGCATGCCAAGTTTATCGAAGTTAATAGAATGCTTTAGTAGGGGTAAGATAGGAATTTCCACTCTAGTGATGATCATGTTTAATGCATTTGGTTGATGGCATGCATTTTAAGTTCTTTTTATTCTCTCCCATTACTCCATCTTATTTCAATTTATATAAAAGTTCACTCCAACAAAAGGACCCAAAAGAATCTAATCCATTTATAAGACTGCTCAATAGTTGAGGTGACATGAAAAATTGTTGGAATCACACACCTCTTTTATTGATTGTTTATGGTGGATGTCACAAATGTCTAATTTTGTGTAGCTTAAATTAGTGTTAAAATTATTTTACCAATGTTAAGGATTTTTGATATGTTTCACCATGTAGTTGAGGAATTTATGGTGGAAAAGAATAGGTTGGTAGTTCACATTTTCTCACTAAATGTAAAACATGTTGGGGTTATGGATGTTTATTCTATCATCATTGTGGGTAGGCATGTATTTCATGTGGTTTGAATGTAAAAGGGTTTATGGATGTTTGGATTTTTATTTTAAGTGTAAGTTTGAATGTACAAGGGTTTGCAATATGGTGTTATTGTTAATCAACTAGGGTTTGGAATCTACATTGGTCTTCGATTATTTTTAATATTCTCTTGTTGCATTTCAATGCATAATGCATAATGTTCATAGTTTCATGCATATTTTTCATAGTTTCAATGTATAATGTTCATAGTTCATAGTTTCATGCATAAAGTTCATAGTTTCATGCATAATGTTCATAGTTTCAATGCATAATTTTCATAGTTCATAGTTTCATGCATAATTTCCACTTTAACGCATGATCTTTTTCATGTTGATGAATTGGACTTGAGATTGTGCATCACATTGTTAATGGAAGAAAGCATTCGATACAAAAATCATGCTAAAGATGCCCCATATCGCTGTCTTAAATGAAGTATTAACATTCATAATAATGTCTTTGATAGGTGGCAACACACATAAATGCTTTAAAAGGATAATGGTATAAATGAAATTCATGGTCTTCTATTATGTTTCTAATGCTTTCCCCTTAAGAGGATTTCTCTTTTAAAGGTATGCAGAGTTCAACATGGAGTTTGGATGCATTGATGTTGAATGCTCTAACACCAATTGGAACAAGCAACAATAGTGGTGATTAGGATGGAGGAGTGGCTTTATAGAGTGCATGCCTTAACTTTTCAATAAGTATTAAGTTTTTAGTGGAGTATCCCTTATAAGATCACTCATAATATAAATTTCATGTGTTGCTAACTCAAAAAGTTGTAATCATGAATAAATATACTAAGCACACCATAATGAACACTAGTTGTGATGTATGCTTAACACAAAATCAAAAAGTTGTTTGATGTTGTCATGTATGCCATTCAACCTAAATTATACTCCATTAAAACAATAAAATATAAGAGTTGATTTCATTCAATTATGATACATAAAAAAATGCTTTAGGCACGACATAAAAGTTTGATGTATAATGGAAATATAATCTACACCATCTAACCCTAATACATAAGTGAACTAAGACTCATCATGAAAGTTGCAAAGGGGTGTAACTTTCATTTTGCAACTCGTATGACCAAATCGACAGTTCCAACACATTCATATGAGTATGTTTATGCTAGGTATGGTCCTCTTTTGCACCCAAACATGTTGAAATAGTCTGAGCTACATTGCACCAGTGATATCCCTTAGGAGTCCAAAGTGCAAAAAGGTAGGAATTTTTGACAAGCAGTTACTCATACACTATGTCACTTAGAAACACTTTGTATGATGCTACAAGATCACATAGGGGCACTCTACAATAACCTATCTTGGTTTTTGATAGCTCTAAGTTGGTTGCCCATGGTGAAAAGTTTTTAGTTGATGGAAAATAGATCAATTGCATGAAGTGTAAACTTGAAAAGTGGTGTAACTTTAGTTTTTTTTGTCATATGATCAAATTGAATGTTCCAACATGTTTGAATGGGTGGAAACATGTTGGAACAATCTGAGCTACATTGTACTAACGAAGTCTCTTAAGAGACTAAAGTGCAAAGGGGAAATTTTTTTTGATGAGAAATTACTTGGAAACTATGGCACTTTGAAGAATCTTTTCTAAGGCTATGGGATAATGTAGGGCCCCTCTAAAATAACCTCTCTCAATTTTTGATAGCTCCAAGTATTTTTCCTGTGGTGAAGAGTTTTTAGTTGATGAAAAATGGGTCAGTTGCATGTAGTGTAAAGTTGCAAAGTGGTTTAACTTTCATTCTATTCATCATGCAACTAAAATAACTGCTCCAACATGTTAGAATGGTGGGTTTATGCTAGGAAAGGTCCTATTTTGCACCCAAACATGCTAGAATAGTCCAAGCTACATTGTACCGATGAAGTCTCTTAAGAGACCAAGGTGCAAAGGGGCAGAAAACTTTGACAAGTGATTACTCAGAAACCATGGCACTTAATTTTTTTTTGTCTAAGACTATAATATAACATATGGCTTCTCTACAATAATCTCTCTTAGTTTTTGATAGCTCAAAGGTGTTTTCCTGTGGTGAAGAGTTTTCAGTTGATGGAAAACAGGTCAATTGCATGTAGAGTAAAGTTACAATGTGGTGTAACTTTCATTCTGTTCATCACACAACTGAACTAACTATACCAACACATCCAAATGGGTGGGTTTATGCTAGGAAAGGTCTTGATTCAATCTCAAACATACCGGAACAGCCCGAGCTACGTTGTATCAATGAAGTCTCTTAAGAGACAAAGTGCAAAGGGGCACCAAACTTCGATGAGCGATTACTCAGAAACCATGGCACTTAGAAAAATTTAGTCTAAGACTATGAGATCATGTAGGCCCCCTCTACAATAAACTTTCTCAGTTTTTATATCTCTAAGTGATTTTTTTGTAGTGAAGAGTTTTCAATTGATGGAAAATGGGTTAGTTGCATGTAGTGTAAAGTTGCAAAGTGGTGTAACTTTTTTTTCTGTTTGTCATATGATTGAATTGACCATTCCAACATCTCTATATGGGTGGTTTTATGCTATGAAATGTCTTGTTTCACACCCAAACATGTTAGAATATTCTGAGCTACATTGTACCAGTGAAGTCTCTTAAGATACTAAAGTGCATAAAGGGAGAAAATTTTGATGAGCAATTACTCTGAAACCATGACACTTAGAAATTTTTTATCTGAGGCTAGAGGATCACATAGGGCCCCTCTACAATAACCTCTCTCATTTTTTGATAGATCCAAGTTTTTTTCTCATGGTGAAGAGTTTTCAATTGATGGAAAATGGGTTAGTTGCATGTATACACAAGAAGCATGAAGCATACATGTAGAATGGTAGATGTCTTCCTCAATGATATAAAGCATGAAGCATGGTATCATGAAGCATGAAGCCTTACTATATTCAAATGATTGATTTAATGTTCAATAATCTTACAGGAGAATAATGTTCAAACTTTATTATATATTTACAATTATAGAAAAGGAGAGTGCATGGAAAATACTTGGATTTTAAATATTTGAAGTAAACCATCTACAAATATCTATTGAAGCATGGATTTATAATGAAAATATGGACACCATCAATTAAAAAAGATGTGTATTAACCAAATATCCATGTAGGCATACATCAATATATCTCGATATTAGTATAAAATGTATACAAAATAGACATATAGACATACAATGTCAAGTATATGCAATACAAAATATGTCCAAAAATGCCATATAGGCATACAACAAAGGACCCCGATCAAAATTCATTTCCCTGCAGGTGAAGAATACAGATGGGTGGCCTTTGTTGGTTGGGGGGATGGAAATGCATATGACACTCGTTTACTTTGAACTCAAGGGCTGCTCCTCCAATTTAGTTATTGATCAAGCTTCAATTGTTACAATAAAAAGTAAAGACATTAATATATAGAAATTACATTATAAAAATTTATATATTTAACAAAATAATCACTTATCGCCTCCAAATGATCTCTCCTCAATCAGAAGATCTGCATGCTCAGGCTCTGGCATCCCAAAGTCCTATAGAAGCCATCCAAATAGAAATTAAACAACAAATCAATAATCATTTTATTTTTCAATAATAAATAGCTATAATAATGAATGTAATTTTAAATTTACTAATCTTCTTCATACCCCCATGAGAGCCATCGAGGTATCTATTGTGGAAGATACACCATGCTCCATTTCCCTATTAACATAAAGAGGTGATTTTGCTTGCATCATCTAAAAATGAAACAACAAATTATTCAATAATGGAAACTAGAATAGTGATGTAGGTTCTTATAATGTATGAGATAATCAACAAAATTTTGAGTACTTATTGAACTATATATTTCTTACTATTATGCTTACTATTTACCCTGTCCATAGCTTGTTCAAAATCACCTATTTTAGACTTTTATCCATATCAAAAAGGTAGTGAACTATTTGATAAAATGATTTGTTAGACATGTATGAAAAATTTTGTAGCATAGAGAAGGAAATTAACTATTTCAAAAAATGCTTCAAAGAAATGTGGTCTCATAGTGATGGAATGACATGAAAAATTTGTTTGTCATGGCATTCCATCACCACAAGACCACATTTCTTTGAGGCATTTTTTCAAACAGCTCATTGCATTGTTTATGCTATTATTCTAGGATGGGGTGTATGGTATAGTGTGGTCTTGGTTATGAGATGGAGAGGGATCATGACATGGAGAGGGAGGGGTTTTTTGATCATGAGGGGTAGAGAATCATTAGATGGGGTGGAAGGTGTAATTTGAGACCACATTTCAAGAGAAATCATACAATGGAGTGGACGAGGTACTTTGATCTGGACACAAAAGGATGTCATTATATGAAGTGGGGGAGAGGGGATTGTGAGAATGGGATGAAGGGATATCTTTCTCTTGAGATGGAAAGATATCATTAGATGAGATGGAAGGGATATGTTGTTCTTGATTGGAAATGGGATCATGAGATGGAAAGGGATCATATGATGGAGGAGAAGGGTTTCCTTGATTTTTTATATGTAGGGGAATATATGTTAGCATGTGTGTGCAAGTAAGTTATAACCTATGAATGAAAAGAAAACAATGGAAATGAAAGGTAGAAAACACAAACAAAACACTCAAGATAAGGCCTAGTTGAATCTAAACAAAACACAATGAAATTGAAATTTTTTACCTTGTTTAGATTGATGGTTTGGTTGGCCCTTGGTGATGTTCTATTGTGCGCTCTTTCCTTAGAAAAATGGCATGAGACCTAGCTCTAAGTGATCTTGGAATGATGGGGAATTCAATGGTGAAAATGGGTATATGGAGAGATGCAATATGAGAGCTCAAAATGCTGCAAAAATGGTGGATGAATGGATTGGATGCTTGAGTGCTAAGTGTGTGTGATTGCTAAAGTGATTGATTGCAAATGGGCAAAATTCCACCATTTTAGAAGAAGTGCCTCTAAATCAACAGAGGGCTAGGATTAAGCCAAGATGGACAAGATCAAGGAATAGGGTGAGTTAAGAACTCACAAACCCTCACATCTTGAGATGTGGGAGGTGATGTGTAAGGATATGGATGATGTTGAGATGATGTGGAGGTACTAGGTTGTACCTTGGAAAGGGACAATATCTCCTCATAAAAGAGGTCCTTGTCCACATGTGGCTTGAGAGGACATGTGAGGAATTACAAATTCCTCACAAATCCTCATGGGGATGGGAGAAGGAATTTAAAATCCCTAAAAATGAATTGGTTAAATAAATGTGAATTAAAAATTTACATAGGGAAGGAGTTGCCTTCTCCAAATAGAGAAAGCATTTAATATTGGTTGACTAAGGACATATGCCATAAATGGCATGGAGATTGGGTTGACCTAAGTAGGTGATTAAGGTTGTGCAAATGCATGATTAGAAAAATTAATGACATATTAGAGGCAAGTGAGGGATTACGAAGTATGTGACCCTAATGTTGATTAAGGGTGTGTACCCTAATCATAGATAAATCAAATTAATCCAAAATAAAGAGGATTATGGAGGATGTGACATGAGGAGAGAGAAAAGGATGAATTAATTATTGATTTAATTCATTTGGGATAAAGTGACAATTAAATAAATTGGGATATTTATTTAATTTAGGGATGAAAGGGTAAGGTATTTAATTGATTTATTAAATACCTTAGGGGACATTAGGATAAGGGTTATATTAATCTAATAATAAACTATTTAATTAACATAGATAAGGGATGTAAAACAGAAGGATGCAAGGGTGAATTTGACCATGTGGGGGTGGTCAAATTCAGGTGTCTACATTTTTACCCTCTTTGAAATATTGTTAGAATAACAGTGTTTCAAAGATAAATAAAACACATATGACTTGATAGAAGAATATAATGTTAGACGGTGCCCCGGTGTAGTAAGGAAGCAAATAGGAAGGAAGAATGTAGAAATATGGTAGGGAATTCCCCCTCGAGAGGGCGGATGGGGAAGAAAAGGGACCCCGGGTGACTTCTCGATATGGAGAAACATAGGGTACCATGCGATAGATTGCAAAAAACCATGAAGAATGGCTTTTGAATAGAGGAAAAGAAAAAAATGGGGTGCAAAAGGAAGCCTGCAAAAGAAAAGAGTTGAATGAATTAATAAAAGGTTAATTAAAGTGTAAAAATTACCCTAAAACTAAAAGGCTAACTAGGTGCAAAAAGTGAAAATTATAAATAGTAAATTTGAAAAATTACTATTCACCTAATTTTCATTTGCACACTTACTGTTGACTAGATGAAAGAGAGAGAGAGAGAGAGAGAAAGTGAGTGATGAGGATGGCTGACATATCAAGCAGTGACGAGGCATTCGTGGATGATGACCTAATCCACCGAGGTGAGGAGGTCCGACAGTATTACTAAGAGCATGCAATACCCTGACAAGTAGGCTCCAGATCCCTAGCTTGTGATTTGGATTTGAATTTGATGCACATTTGTTAATTTTGGGTTAGGTAGCTAGGGTACAGATTTGCCATAGATGGGCAGATTCGCTCGTCTGTAAGGAAAATTCACCTGTCCAGGGGGATCGGTGAAGAAAGGGGTGAACGTGTGCTCCGCAGGGGCAGACACACTAGGGGAGAGGTGATTACAAAATCACCTCTCCCAGAAAAGGGCAGGACTACACAACACAGGGGAGAGAGTGAATTGGGATAGGTGAATGTGAATTACCAAAACTGTAAAAGGGTGAATGCAATTTTTCCCAAAGAGGAAATAGGCAGATACGAATCCTCCCTTTTAGGAAAAGGGAAAATGTGAGTTCACCACTTGAGGGAACAAGACACATGGGCGAACACAAAATTGCCCCTCAGGTAAAAGGGCTAATGTGAATTCACCTCTAAGGAAAAGAAGGGAAGATTCATGCCTTGACAAGAAAGGGATGGATTTGCTTGAAAACGGGCGAATTCATGAAAGGAAAACAAAGGGGTGGGCATGCTAGCTGGATGGGAGAACATGCTAAGAAGGGAAAAGGGCTGAATCACCTTGCACAAAGTTGAATTTTCCAAACCAGGTTAGGAATACAAATGATAAGAAATAAGAATGAAATGTTAGAAAAAGTTGACAAAATTTTTTGTATGGATGCAAAACTTCAAGATGCTAAGGATGCGTGAGAGGCACTCAGTAGTGCCGGAGGTTACAGTCAGGGTGATGAATTCCCATGACCATGGATTTTTGGCATAGGAAGGACTGCTACACATGTTGGGCTATCCCAACACCCAAGCGCACCATGGACTATTGACCGCATTGATGGAGTGATGGAGCTTTGAGACCTCTACCTTCCATCTCCCGACAGGGGAGATGACGGTGACTCTAGAGGATGTTTGGAGGATTCTATAGTTGCCCATCTGAGGACACCTGATCAGTTGGACACGCAAATAAACAGTGGAAAAGAGCCTATAGGTTGTATTTGGACTAGTTGAGCTACCTATCCAGGGGAGGGAGTTGGATCTAGATGCTTGCTTGGGGTTGCAGGTTCCAGTGCTACTATTATACCTATGTGGCCTAATCAGTGGGGTTATAATTCCAGACATAAGTGGATGCTTCTATAGCCTCAAGGTGATTGAGGTGGTTAGACATATCGTGTAGTGATGGGAGGGAGATTTTGAATGGAGATAATGCATACTAGCTTAGTTGTATTGGGATATGCACGTTATCTGTTAGAGATGAGCACTCAGCATCACCCATACAATTTTTCTCCAGTTATGGGCTTGGGAGAATATTATCATGGTGAGGCCAGATATTTTGATTTTCTGGACATAGGATGAGATACTGCGAGTGGCATACTGGTGGGGGATGGAGTATGGCTGGAGACTCCATTATTAGGATGTGAGTGATTTGGAGGCTTGGTAGTGGAGGCTAGACTATTTGAGGATAGAGGATATCACATGGAGACATTACCTAAGGTGATGGTTTTCCAGATGGAAAGATGATGAGAGGAGATAAAGAGCTTATTTCTTCTTAGTTTTCTATTTGATTGGCTAGGACCCCTACATTGTTGAGCTGCATAAGCTAGACAGGGCCACTCGCCAAATTTGGATACATCAAGATATTCCTGTGGGTCCTTAGAGATTTCACTGGATCAACTGAGAGCTAGGGGCTATTTGGGGAGAGTAGATTGCTACAAATTTTTCTCAATAGATGTGGGATGGGTTTTAGATAACGCAGTACCCATGGAGGGCAACACCAGTGGATGTAGGTACCACAATGTGGCATTTTTCATGGTGGGTGGAGAGGAGACTAATATGGATCACAACAGTGCACTTGATTTAAGGGGCAATGGGATTTGGATTAGATGATGAGAGAGAGCTATCCAAGCCATAAAGGAGGAGGAGGAGAGGAAAAAAATAGGGGAGAGGGGAAGATGGTGATGCTGAGATGGAGGAGGCATGAGGAGAGGAGTAGGAAATGGAGGTGGATGCTCCAGAGATACATCCATTAGTGATAGTGCCATATGTACCACTGCCACTCAAGGATCTCGTAGTGCTACTCACAGGAGCCCTATCCTGATTTTGGATTGCAAAGCATTGACTCAGAGAGTCAGAGGAAGACACGGATAGGCTATAGAGGGAGGTGGAAAAATTACATGCTTTGTAGAGGGATGGAGATAGGGATTATGGAGCCCTAGAAAATAGTGTAGGGAGGGAGATGCTGGATATGGAGAGAAGAGAGAGATGAGATTAGGAGGTAGCTGGAGGAGATGAGAGGGGAGAGGGATGAGGCTTGAGATAGGGAAGATTGAGAAGATGTGGCCTTGGGAGACATAGGGGGACTACTAGAGAGGGTAGAGGTGGTCGAGGCATAGGTGCAGGTACTACAGGGTGAGCAGGATGCATGCATACAGAGGATATCCCAACTGGAGGGGCAAGTATAATAGATGCAGATGGCCTAGGAGGCCTGGGAGAGGGAGAGGAGACACATTAGTGGACTGAGGGACTGATACCAGATAGAGTGGGATGTGGCGAGAGCACGGGTAGTAGAGGTGGTCGATGCTAGGATAGAGGGAAGTTATATGTTTTCTTATCACCTGGCCATCCTAGATCCTGCACGGAAGGTGTCACTGTATTCTAGAGCAGCCCCATAGATACCCACACCATCACTCTCAAGGGCGACACACACATGAGGATATAGCAGTTCCCCCCAAGGAAGAGGTTCAGTGCCAGACTCCCCATAGAGGTCAGATGCTGACAACTTAGGTTAGAGGAGAGAGGAGGGGGGAATGATACATGTTTTGATAGGTGTAGAGTGGATATGTAGGATACAGAGACAGAGGCTACATACTCCTTAGCACAAATTAGACAGGAATTATTTGATTAATTGATTATTTCATTCTTTATTCTTTATTCATTCAGGAGATGTAGTTTATGCACCAAATGAGAGCTCTGTACTTGTATCTTATTTGATGGGTTTCGATGGACATTATGGGGGAATTTTTTATGTAATTATGGACTTGTTATGGAATTTTATGATAGTTTATTATGAACTATGGTGGATATGATGGACATGGTATATTTTTTGATATATATATGATATGTGATGGACATTTCCGACACTATATGGTTATTATGTGATGACATGAATGTTTACTATGCTCATGTGTATGATGTTATGATCATGATGTATTTATGTGATTATGATGATTTATGTTTATGTCTATGTGGATGATATGGATTGTATGCATTATGTCTAACACTTTGTGATGCAGGATGTGTTGGATGATTTGTGATTTTATATGCTATGGATATGATACTAATGATTTGTGATGCAAGATGTTATGAATGATTTGAGATGGAAAACTTATGCCTACAATGGATATGTTTAGCAAGCCCTGTGATCCTAAAATGTCAATCATCTCATATCACATGGATATCTGTGTTGTACATTGTACAATCATTTTGATTTTAATTTTAGTGGGAAAAATTTCCAAGCATATTATTATTATTTGATTGTGGAATGAAAATATGATGTCATGCAATTAATGAAAAGTGTATACTATATGGATGTGCAATTGTGATATGGAAAAGTGTAGTTCAATGTAATGCATATATGGTGAAATGTAATGAAATGAATTAATATGTTTAGAATAACAATCCCAAACAACATGAAATGATAATGAAAATGAACTCACGATGCTTAGAATAACCAAACTAGATTAATCTAGACAACCTAAGATGATATTGAAAATGATAATGCAATGGATATGATAATGAAATGAAATGAACTAGAGATGCTTTGAATAAAAAATCTATATTAATCTAAACAACTTAAGATGGATATGACAATGATAATGCAATGAATATGCTAATGAAATGAAATGCACTGAAGAAGCTTAGAATAACAAATCTATATTAATCTAAGCCACTTAAGATGATAATGAAATGGATATGCGGTAAAAATGAACCTAAGTGAACAATGATAAGTTTGAAAATGCATCGCATAACAAGATCAATGATGATGGGTGTGAAAATGCACCTGTCAAAACCATATGAATCTTGTTAGGAAGAATGAATGGATACGGAATATTTGTACAACCAAAATCAATAACCATAGGCTAGGGGAAAAATTAGATCGGGAGAAATACAATGCAATGGGATGATAGATGAAATACAAACCTAATGCCATTTTTCCATATTAGGAGCTTTAATTTTTACTATAGCATGGGACACGATAAGCCAGGGTATGATGAACCAGGGTCGATTAGTGTCCAATGTGAAAGACAAAAATAACAGGACAAGGAGGCTATCCCAACACCCCAAAGCCGTAATGGCTTTGGTCAGGCCTGATGTAGGGATAACCAAAAACAAAAAGGATGCCCTAGCATAACACAAGACCTTAGGGATCTTGGTGGGTACTACATGGGACAACCAGGAAGACAAGAACAAACAAAAGATCAAGATATGCCCCTATGTCTACTTGTAAAAGTGCACCATGATATGATGGATCGTGGAAACCTTGGCAAGGTATAATAGGAAGCTCAAATGATAAAAATAAATATCAAAAACATCAAAATATCACAATTTATTTCAAATTTCCTTTGCCAAAGGATCAAAAGGGTGGATGGGATTGATATAGTCTGATTTAAGAAGGATACATCCTATTAAGACCAAAGATGGAGGATAGATCAGGTGATCGACATGACTCAGAATACTTGAAACCAATTAAACCTCGTGATACTAATGACCTATGTTGTTAATCCCTAGTTGGATAGGGACATACTTGATGACATGATACGACGACTAGACACACCCTAAAGACCTAGGGGCTCGGGGGTTTATCAAAGATTATCCTTGCGTATGTGAAAGCATAGAGCCCTCGTAGTTTGATAAAAAATTGACAACTAACGATGGATAAATTCGAAAATAGGACAATGAAGACCCTAATGGATGACAAAGAATAGATGGACAAATGACCTAGGGGCTGATCAAATGACTAGCCTTGCCTATGTGAAAGCACAGGGGCAATGTAGTTCGACAAAATGGATGGAAGACAAGATTGGACCTAATGATGACTGATACAATGGAGGATCCTAGATGAGAACACAAGTCCTATGGACAACACCAATGTATAGATGAAAAGATTAGGATTTTGGATAACTAATTTTGATCGTCTAATGCTCAACTAGAATATACCAAGCGATAAATGATAGGATGTCGATGGAAGGATGGGACTGATAAGATGAAAGGATAGGATATGTGGATAGGATGGATGAAAGAAAAAAGTAACTAGAATACAAGGTAGATGATGATTAATCCCTCTACAAATGGTGCTTGTTTCTAGGTTTTCACCAATTTTACTTATCTAAGGTGCCACCAAGAGTGGTTTTCACCATAGGATGGATTATTTCTCTTTACTATTTTTGGATTTTTTTTTTAATATTTTTTGTATTTTTGATTGATTTTTTACTTTTTTTTGGATTTTTCTAGGTAGGATAACCTAGCTAACTTAGGTGTGTGGACACTGATTTTGGTATCCACAAGGTTCTCTAGCACTTCTAGGGTTTTTCACCTAAAACGAGAGAAGTGGACCAAAATGCTTAATGTCCCCACTCAAAACTATGCAAGAATGGATGAAATGTGCCTAAATGCAATGATCTAAATGCAATAAACTGATAAAGACTATTGATTATTAATGCAAAACTTAAGAAATGCAAGTTGTTTGAAAACACATTGTGATATGCAAAGATGACCTAAGAATGCAAACATGCAATAACAAAAATAGAAAAAATTGAAGAGGTGCACCTGGAAACTAAAATGTGATGTGGAAAGGCTTTGGAATCCTGTAGAGGTGTCTGGAAAAATTGAAAGGGACACTTATGCTAAGCTGGACGACTTAGACCTATTTTGGGGAGATTCTGATAAAACAGGTTTATGCCGAAAGGGTATCTAGAAATACATAAATCACATTTTATTTTTGCAAATGGGACCAATTTACCATAAATGGAGACTTAGTCCACCTAGGGGTGTTGGGAAATTTTGGATAGGAATCTATAGCTATCAATCTGCACTCCTCTTCTTGACAAGTGTCTGAGTATGAAACTATAGAAAACGGGCTTAAAAGGGATCTCCAAGCTTCAATTAGGGCTTTGTTGACTTGAATGAATTTGATGAGTTGACAACACCCTTTTTAACACCTCTCTTTGAAAAATGTGCATACAAGACTTGCAAAACACACATGCAAAGAGTGAAAAAAGGGTTAAGGGTTAGAGAATAGGGGTTTTACTTGGTCAAACCCTAGTTTGGTAATCAAACCCTTGAAAATAAAATGAAATAGGAAGATAATGATGAATAAATAACATGCAATTTCACAAACTCACCAAACCCTTCATGTTGAAATCTGAAGATATGCAAGAAGATGCTCCAATAGATGCTTGATGATGCTTAGAATGCTTGAGTGTTGGAATGCTATGATGGATTGAATACTTGGATGAATTGGGGTTAAAATAAGATAAAATCCCTTTATTTATACTTTATTTAACAATATTTCCTGAAAATAACACATCACAGGCCAACCTCAATGGTAAGAGAATAAAATCCCACAAAGAATTTAAAATAATTTTGATTTTTGTGCCAAATAGGATTAAGTCGCCCTATTGGCGACTTAGTCCCACTTAAGAAATTTAAGTGGGTTTAGGAATTAAAGAGAATTAAATGTTGTTTAATGAGATTATTCTCTGAAATACACTTAAGTAGGGCTAGAAAGTGCATTAAAGGGTCATTTAAACATAAGAAAGGTTGAATTATTGATGACAAGCCTAGAAAAGCATGTGAGTTTGTTACAACTCTTTACAAAACTTTGAAATAAGGCTTGGTAAGTGATAAAAAGGGGTTATTTAAGTGAATTATAATGAAAGGATCCTAGAAAAGTATGAAAGTGGGTCACAACACTTGACAACAACTTTATAAGACATCTTAGAATTATTAATGATTCACAAGGACCCAAGACCTAATGCGAATATGTTGGCCACATTACAACATTAAATCTAGGAAAAATAAAGCCAAAGTCCATAAGAAAGACTCAAGTGAGCATAAAAATTTCCAACTATACATTTTTTGGTGACACAAGGTGTAAAACCTCTTTAGATGCATGATGTTGATTGGATCTTCTAGGGGTTCTCTTTCAGGAGTGGTGAGTCAATATGCCCTAGAACCATTTTTTGTTGTGACAACATATGGACCCAACAAATTTTTCCTCAAACTTTCCTTTATTTTCTCTGTATTGCTGGGTGCATTGATTTTGCTTTAGGACTAGATCACCAATGTTGAACTGGTGAGGATGAACCTTTTTTTTGTAGCTCCTCCTGAGATGATGTTGGTATGTTTGAATATGGTTGTATTCCTTGATGCATTTTTCATCTAAAAGTTCCAACTAAGTTGTGTGATCTGGGCATCTTCATCACTAATAAGATTCTTCACAGACATTCAAAGTGATGGGATTTTGACCTTAATTAGTAGGATAACATCGAAACCATATAGAAGAGAGTATGGATTGGCACTAGTGGGAGTGTGGATGGAAGTATGGTGCACCCAAAGGGTGGGGTTAAGATGGAGGTTCCAATCTATACCAGTGTTATTGACCACCTTTTAGAGGATTTTGATGAGGGTTTTGTTGGTCGCCTTTTCTTATCCATTACCTTAGGGGTAATAGGGAGTGGACTAATAGGGAGTGGACCAATGCTTTTGGATGTGATAGGTTTCACAAAGGAGTTTCATATACTAGATTTTGAATGGCTTTCCATTTTCGGTGATAATGGTGGAAGGGATTCCATATTTGCAGAGAATATGGAAAAGGATGAATTTGGAAATTTGATAATCCATGATTTGTGAGAGTGGAATTGCTTCCACCCACTTGGTAAAGTATTCAATGGCCATGATGATGAAGGTATGGCCATCAGATGATGGAGGGTAAATATTTCCAATGTGATCTAAACCCCATTGTGAAAAGGGCCATGGAGCAAAGATAGGCTGCAAGTCTTGTGCAGGAGCATGGGTCAAATCCACATGCTGTTGGCATGGTAGATTTTTTTTAAAAAACTCACAAGCATCATGTTCCATGGTGGGCAAATAATAACCACCTCTAAGAATCTTCTTTGCTAGGGCCATTCCATTAGAGTGAGACCCACAAACACCACTATGTACCTCATTTAATGCAAGGCGAGATTATGATTCGTTCAAACATTTATGTAGAGTACCATCATACCTTCTTTGATAAAGTTTATCCCCCACAATGGTATAGTGGGAAGCACGTTGGATAAATGATTTACGTTAATTGTGGGTAAGGGTAGGTGGTATGATGTTGTCATGAAGGTAGGAATAGATGTCATTGTACTAGGGTGAATCAAGACCTATGATATCAGACACCATCTCACTATCAAGGACATCATATGTAGGGATTAGTAGTTGCTCAACTAGAAATTCATAGTCTATTTGATCTTTGGGCATATCAATAAGGGAACCAATCGTAGCCATTGCATCTGCTACTTTGTTTTGTACTCAGGGAATATGTTCAAATTGGATGGAGGTGAAATAGTTTTTGAAATAATCCACTATACATTTATATGGAAAAATATTATCATCTTTTGTATGAAACTCATCATTGACTTGTTTGATAATAAGTTTGGAATCACCAAAGACACAAAGGTGAGAGATATTCCATTTGATGGCAATTTTTAGGCCAGTGATTAAAGCTTCATACTCAACAATATTGTTGGTGCAAGGAAAGGATAACATGAATGACTTTGGGATGTAGTGACCTTGAGGAGTAACAAATATAACACCTGCACTAGCTCCATTATGTGTATATGACCCATTAAAGTAGATCATCCATGTATCTATTTCTGTAACTATAAGGACCCCTTCATTAGGAAACTTGGCTACTAATGGGTATATGTCGACCAAAGGAGCATAAGCTAACTGATCTGCTATCACTTGTCCCTTGATTGCTTTTTGGTCTAGGTACTCAATGTAAAATTTTCTCAATAACATAACCCACTTGGCCATATGGCTAGTCAAAGAAGTTCTAGATAATAGGTACTTAAGTTGGCTGACTTTTGAGATTAGCTTGATGGGATGATTGAGCATGTAATGATGAAGCTTTTGTGGACTGAAGACCACTGCGAGGAAAGATTTTTCTATTGGAGAATAGTTGAGCTCATAACCCACAAGTTTCCTACTGATGTAATAAATTTCTCGTTCCTTAGAGGATTCATCATGTTGGGCCTATAATGCCCCCAGTGCAATAGATGTAGTTGAGATGTACAAAAAGAGTGGTTTCCCTAGAATGGGAGGAATTAAAATGGGTGGATGAGCTAGGTACTCCTTAATCTTTTCAAAGCCTCGTTGACACTCTAGATCCCATTTGAATGTGACATCTTTGCATAATAGATGGGTGAATGATTGACACCTGTCAGCAAGTTGAGCTATAAAAAATTTGATGGATTGTAGCTTTCCTTGAAGACTCCTCAATTGCTTTAGATTGTGTGGTAGAGGCATTTCTATTATTTATTTAAATTTGATTCGATCTACTTCAATACTCATTCTAGAGACTATGAAGCCTAATAACTTTCCATATGTGACCCCAAACATGCACTTTTTTAGATTTAGACGTAGTTTGTAGTGCTCTAGCCACTCAAAGATTTTCTTCAGGATCATAGGATGCCCTTCTCTTGTCTTTGATTTTCCTAAGAGGTCATTGACATAATATTCCATGATGATGTGAATAAGGCCATGGAAGATAATGGTTATCACTCATTGGTACATTTTCCTTGCATTCTTGAGACCAAAGGGCATGACATTGTAGTAGAAGGTGCCCCAAGGAGTAGTGAAGGAAGTTTTATGCTAATCTTTTGGTGTGATTCTAATTTGATTGTAACCAAAAAAGCCATCCATAACGGATAGCATCTCATTACCTATTGTAAGATTGACCAATATGTCAATGTTGGGAAGAGGAAAATCATCCTTTGGGAAAGCTTTATTAAGATCCCAAAAATATGTACAAATTATAATGTTCCCATTTGGCTTGGCCATAGGTACTATGTTGGATATCTAGTCGGAGTAGTCTATAGGTCTAATAAACCCGACTTCCAACAATTTTTCTAATTCTTTCTTTACGAGCAAGGGCACTTGGGGATGCATCTTTCTTAGCTTTTGTTTAATAGGTTTAGCATCCAGATGAATGTCCAAATGGTGTAAGACTAGTGTGGGGTCTAATCCTAGGATGTCTAAATAGGTCCATGCAAAATTAATGATTCCCTCCTTGAGAAAGATGAAAATGATGGGATAGTCTACTTCTGATAATGATTTGGCTACATAAGTGATTTTAGACTCCTCTTATGTTCCTAAATTGACTTCTTGCATCTCTTCGATTAGGATGGAAGATTGTTTAGATAAGTGAGCTCCTACAAGGGGAAGATGAATATCCCCATCCTCCAGTGCCTCATTGAGGTTTTCACTATTAGATACACCCTTTTTTTTTTTTACTTTTGTCGAGTCAAGAAGTGAATCTAAGATATTTTTACTTCATGACCAATTTTTATTTTGCTTCTTTCTAATTTTACGGTTAGGGTGTTCATCTTCCCCCAATCCCATAAGATGCACATAAGTGTCCACTAAAGGAAAGGTGTTGACAAGTGTGCTATCTCATAGATCCCAATCATTAAGCCTAGGATAACAGAGGGAAAGGATGATGGTAAGGAGATATATAGAGTCAAATAGGGAAGGGAGATCAACGTCATTGTAAGCGAGTATGATGGCCTCTTTCTTAGGTATGTCGTCAAGGAAATCACCATCTGCATTAACATTATTTGAAGTACTTGTGGATGCCGCAGAACCATTTTTCTTGGTGTCATAGCCTAAGCCTACACATTTGGGACACACAGGTGTTTGAATAAGCTGCAATCTACCATGTTCCTCTATTTTGAGACTTCCTCCTTGATAATTATATTTTTCAACTTACTTTGATGCATGAGGATAAATATCTTGAAAGTATTCAATAAGAGGGGGTGAAGTCTCAGGTTCTTCTCTATATATCCACTAACTGATGTCATCGTTTGGATGATCTTGCTATGTTCCTATAGACTGGAAAGTTGTAGAACCCATGTTCTTTGAGCTGAGAGTTTTTGTCTTCTTTTCTTCCTTTGGTGTAGACTGAAAAGGTTGACCATATGTACAAGGAGATGGTGGCATGGTGTCCACATTAAGATCTGTGCACATTTCATACTCTCCATAGCCTTTATCGATGATATGGACCTTGTTGATGGTAGATTCAGATGTGGTGGATTCAATAGAGGATGTAGTGGAGGATGATGCCTGAGGTTCCCCTACTTTAACTCCTAGATAGTAGTGGGATTGGGGTATGGAAGCTTCTAAAGCATGACAATATACAAAGGGTTGTGGATCCGCATGCATGGTTACTTCCATCCCATTGAATGGGAACTTCAAGAATTGATGGTAAGTGGATGGAATGGCCCACATGGTATGGATCCATGGCGGCCAAGAAGAAGGTTGTATAGGAGGTTCAAATCAAGGACATGGCATGCAGTGTACTGCATGATGGGGCCAACTTGAATGGGAAGAAAAATGATTCCTTCAGAGTCCCTTTCTACATTATCATAAGCTTTGATGGTGAAAAATTGATTGTTCAAGTCAGCATGGGTATACTCTACTTGTTTTATGACCTTCAGTGTATAGAGGTTGAGGGCAAAGCCATTATCTACTAGGACCTTTTTCACTTTATGTCGGGCTACAAGGAATTCGATGTGAAGGGGATGATTATGGTTTGAATCAATGGATGGCATATCATTTTGACTAAAGCCCAATTGATACATTGATGATAGATGTCCTACTAAGGCTTGAAATTAGGTAGGATCTATATCATTAGGCACATGGGTATCCTGAAGAGCTTTGGTGAGGATTTCTTGATGGATGGAGGAAGATTTAACAAATACAAGATGGATATTTGAGTGGGAGTCTTTCCAAGATGATCAAGAATATTATATTTAGAGCTCACAAGAGCTAGCTCAAAGGACATGGAAGGACCATGGATGGATATCCAGGTGTGACAGGTTGTAACAACACATTGAGGATCTTTACCCTTGACATAGATTGTGGAAATGTGTAGTTTGACTTGACTGATGCAAATGAAAATGCCATCAAAGTTATAGGGTACATTATTGTACCTGATATTATTCATGCTGTTATTTTGGTTATTGTTATTGCTTGATCTGGGATTAGCATTAGAGGTACCAACACCCTGATTATGCTTGGGGAAAGCATTTTGATATATTTGAAGTTGAGCATTGGACGACGTTGTCTTATTTTCATCCACTACTATATCACCTCGATCAATAAGATCTTGGATATATGTTTTAAGTCTCTAACACTTGTTAGTGGAATGACCTTTAATTTTGTGAAAATCACAATACTCATTTTCCCTATACTAGGCAGGTTTTGGTTTGGAATCTTCAAAAGGCTTAGTCACATGATAAATGACTAGATAGCTTGCTTGTAAGAGCCTCTTGAAAAAAAAATCTAAGGGTTCTCCTAAGGGAGTGAATGAATGTTTACTATTCCCTTGATTATTTTGATTGGATTGTTGGGGAGGACGGGGTGCACCATGTGGCACAAATATGACATTGGAGATCAATTGTTGATTTGGGACATTTTGTGGTCTTTGTGAGGTGTTGGATACTTGGACATGATTGGTATCAGTGACACCACCATTGACAAATTTTTTGTTTTTATTCCAAAAAAGCGACTTATCTCTGGACAACTTATCCTTATCAGAGTTATAGATTTTGATTCGTCCTTTGCAAATAAGGGCCCTCTCAATGCTAGTGCCATTTTCTATGACATCTGAAAAGGAGGTAACACAATGGAGATTAAGATTATGTGCCATGTTAGGATGGGAATTCAAAAAGAAAATGGTCACCATGTCTTTCTCACTGAGATGGGATTTTAGATAGCTAGCCAAGGCACACCAGCTTTGTAGGTAGCTTGCAAAAGTTTCTCTCTCACATTGTTTTTCTTTCAGAAGATCTAAAGTATCAATGTCCTCCAAATTGAAGGATAAGTGTGTAACAAATTTTTTTGAAAGATCCACAAAAGAAGAGATTGACCCCTTTGGAAAACCCATAAACCAGTCTAAAGCTATCCCCATTAGACTCGTAGGGAATAGTCATAGAAGATAATTGTCATTATGCAATACTTCTTCGCAATGTGTATAGAATTCTTGTAGGTGGTTTCTTGGTTCCTTCATTCCTTTTTATTTATCAAACTTTGGCATGTTGAAGTGTTTAGGAAAAGGAACAAGTGAAATTGAGGGATCAAACGAATAGGGGAAAACATCTCTTCAAATTTGAAAGAATTTTTGGATGTCCCTGCTTGCAAGTCTTTCAACGCAACTTTTATCTCTTCCCACTCCTTATTAACAGGTTTCAATGGAGGAGGATTAGATGGATTGGACTGATTGTAAGGGGAATATTGTTCATAGGACAAAGATGGGGTCAAAATGGTTTGATCGTATGATGGTGGAGGTGGATATCAAGGAGTTTGTTGATATTGATTAAGATATGTGGGTTGGGGAGTGGTATAAGGTTGTTGATATGATGACGGGATTTGATAGTATGAAGAAGAAGCATCCTAGTGATATGAAGGTTCTTGATAGTAGGAGGAGGAGGCATCCTTTTGGTATGATGGTTGTTGCTAAGAGTAGTATGGATTGGATTGATAATTATAGGTAGTGTGCTGCTGGGAAGTGTATGGAGGTTGTTGCACATTGGGCTGTTGGTAATATGTATTTTACTGTGATTGTTGGGGACTGGTGTAAGATAGTTGCTATTGGCATTGTTGTAGATTAACATAGGGTGGTTCTTGTTGGGATTTCTATGGATTGTGATGAGAATAACTAGGTTTAGGATTGGATGTGGTGGGTTGAACATAAAAGGTGCTTTGCAGGTGGTATAAGTTTTGGGCAGCAAGGTTGCCAAGATTTTGCTGGTGGGATTTCTGCAATTGTGTGGGGATTTGTGAATGCTAAAGAAATGGTTGGTGAGATGGTGGTTGCTGAGGGGTTTGTAGTTGATGATAGGATGAGGTTTTTTGTGATATTGGTTGATGAGGAGGAGCTTGCGATTGATGAGGAGGTTGTGATAGATTTCCTTGCAGTTGATGTGGATGTGCTTGTTGGGTGGTTGAGATGGGACCTGGGTATGTTGTGGAGATTGTGATGGGGTTTCTTGTGATGGTTGATGCGAGGGTTGTGATGGTAAATATTGAGGATTACCCTGAGGCTGATGCAGGGATGGGATACTACCTTGAGGTGGTTGCTAATATGTGAAAGGAGGTAGTGGTAAGTTTGGTATAGGTTTAGATCTAGGAGATGGAGGTAGCGTAGTGAAAGGATTGCTCCCAATATTCCCTATTAATTGACTCGATTGATTTGTTGGGAGAGGTGGTGTTGATAGTATGGGGGTTGATCCTTGTGTGATATTTAGGTGTGGTGGATTAGGGGGACCTTGCAGCATACCAAGACCAAGAGGATTGTTAGGATCGAGTGATGCCCCCATAACTGAAATTGGAACCTGAGGAGGTGGTATAGGGGGTAGTACTTGATAAAGCACAACATTTCCAAACCTAGGTTGATACCTTTAGGGATGTATGAATCACTTAGATTTTTTTGTGAATTCTAAGGATCTTGTGAGACTGGGGGTGCATGAGGTGTGATACTGATGTATCTTGATAAATTGAGCCCCGATGGTAGCTTGAAACCTTTTAGGAGTAATGTGGTAAGGATTTTATCCACATGCTCATTAAGGAGATGATCCATCATTATAACCTTGGTGGGATTACTGAGGTACTCATAAATTATGACCTCAGGTTGGTTGACCATGCTCTCATCAGTAGGATATACAGTGTGGATTTCAATGTTGGATTGTGATGAAGCATTCTTGGTGGGATGATCCTAAGGGATGTGAGACTGGGCACCTTGGGACTATTTTTCCACCTTCAGTTTCCTTGCTTGTGATTGGGTGGTAACAAGCATGAAAATGAAAAACTACCAAAGGACTAAGATGACACTACTCTCTAAGATGCACTTAAAGGATGACCTAAACGATGATTAAGGGATTGATGGGATGAGATTATTGATTGATTGGATGAGGTGATTTGGATGATTTATTGGATTGGACTTGATTAGGTTGATTGAATGGATTAGATGATTGATAGGATTGGATGATTGATTAGAATTGGATTGATGATATTAGACCAAGTTTCGGGGTCTAGCTAAATGACATATGATGCTAATGATCAGATTGGATGGTAAAAAGGATGATTACGACACCGAATCTACTTCAAGATTGAAGTAGATTGATTGCATCATGGATGATTACTGACTCAAGACAAATGAAAATCCTAAGCAAGTGCGAATGATGAGGATAAGGATCAGACACCTAAGCCAACTTGGATAAAAACCCCTAAAATGAAGTGCAAGAGACTCAGATTGATGAAATGATAATGGATATGCAACCTAGGGATGTTCTATGATGAACCTATGTGATTGATTGAGAATTTGATGACCTTTGGAAAATGTATATAGACTAAACTGATGATTACGGGAAAATGGATGGTGATTAACATTTTTTGATTGTTGAAAAAGACTTAGAAAACAAAAGTATTTTAGTGGCCCAAAGGGTTAACTCTCAGTAGTTTTGTATGGCAAGCACATTTACCTCTATGTCACACAAATTTTCCCCTCTAGGTGATAGGTTCACCTATCGAAGGTCAACGTATTCACCTCTATGTAAGGAAAAGTTTCCTGTGTCTAGGACTCAGACTTGCCTATATCTTTGGAAGACAAAAGAAACAGGAAGAATTGAGACACAAATTTTCCTATGTAAGGATAGGATTGCCTATGTAAGGATAAGCTCACTTATGTATACGACAGGATCACCTATATCTTTAGACACCTGACAGAAACAGGTGGACATAGGGTACAAAATTTCCTAAGGATCAGGATCACCTCTTTCTTGATATGTATAGAATGAAACGAGAACACCTATTATGGGATCACCTACCAAATAAGCAGGATCACCTGTCTTGAACTATATGGATGAGGATAGTATGGATTGATGTGGGATTTCCCCTGTAGATAGTAGGTTTTCCTACTCTAGGGGGTGTACGGACAAGGATAACACATACAAGACCATGAATTTTCCTAAAAGGATGGAAGGATCACCTATTCTAGGGGAATAGGCAGACACAGGACAAGGTTTGGACACAAACTCACCTAAGGATTGGGTAGGATTTCCTATTCAAGGAATAGGTGGATATGGGGTTGCCTAACTATGGGACCCACATGAAAATTCACCCCTAACAAGGATGGGTTTTCCTAAAGGATGACCTAGACCATACTCAAGACAGAGATTCCCCTTTTAGGGTAGGATCACTTGTCCACAATGCAAATTTTCCTTTGTGAGAAGCAAACTCACCACTGAGGGTAGGGAAAGACTATGGAAAAGGACAAAAACATGACAATAGATAGAAAGGATGAAATAAATCAAACTGATGACAAGCATTGGTATTACACAAGAAAACATTCCAGAAAACACAATCCTAGAATTAGTGATAAGGGTTTACAAACTTTATGTGGGACCACCACCTTGGGGGACAACCCAAGGTTAATACTCTGTAATACCAGGGTGATTCTTTAGATCATTCTTTCTTGTGAAGGTGGATAGCTAGTGATTCAATGGCACAGGGTCATCAACAGACTCCATGGGCTCACCTTCACTCTCTCTCTTAGAAACTATCATAGTCCACCACAAGGATTTCTATCTCAACCCAAGGGAGTACGTAGTGATTAAATTTTGGGTACAATGCACATCCCTTCTACTACACCAAGCCATGACTAAAAAAATGAGTCTCTATGTAGGCTGAAGAAGGCCATCTCACGCGTCCTCAATATATGCTAGGTACATGAGGCATAACCATGAACACTAGGATGCCACAAGCGTGGATCATGAGCCCCAGTGAGGTATTGGAAACTCGAACCAACCTTGCACATCTTATCTAGGTATCATCCTAGCTTCGATGCTTTACTAGACACAACGTGACTGGATTGGGGTACAACTTTAGTTCTCCCCCCTTTATATACCCTGCCAATAACACGTGGTTGGAATTGTCCTTGGGGTGATGAAATCACGGATAGGTCTCGCTAAAAGAAGGAAATACTAGATGCTTTGGTTGGTCCCCAGGCTCACACATAGTGCAAGGGGAGAGCTAAAATGGACTGGCACTTCCTAGGTAGACTGGACTGGACTAGATCAAATTGTGATTTCTTGTCACCCAAGATCACTAAAAGGTGCAAGGGGAGTGGATATGTCAACAATTCACTCCAAAACACAAAAAACAAGTTTATTGACCCTTTAATTAAGCTATGTGTGCCTAAATTAGTATGGAAAAGACAACAAACAAAGCTAACTAATGGGTCTTCAACTGATCATCCTGCAAAAGATATGTTAGTGGTTTCTACCACCGATATTGAACAAATGATTCACTACACAAACATTAGTAAAATCAAACACTCACAGAAATATGAGTTAGTGGATTAGCACCCCAAAATCAAAACCAAATTATAGCTCAAATTGGCAAATTAAAAGTTTGAGATTACCACAATTTCACCTTTGTGAGAGATCTCTCTCTTCTTATGTGTTTTATTTTTCCTATTCTGGGATATGGGTGAAGTTGTAGGTGCTTGTCAGGTGGAGGGGCGTATACATTTTCACGTTTGTATCTTGTCCAAATTTTCCTCCATATCTACCAATCCTACCCATTCAGGTAGCTCCTTGCGTATCCGCCTATGCGTCTAGTAGTCTAGATTGAAGGTTGTAAGTTTGGCCCTTTTTCAGAAGGGTGGAGTCGAGTTCGCCTGTCTTCAATGCAGTTTTTCCTCTTTGTCCAACAAGTTCACCCATCAAGGGAAAAATCTGCCCCTACGTGTAAAATACGAACCTACAAAATTGAAAACAACAAGAAAACATAAAATAGACCTATGATGTGGGTCCCACCAAGCATGCCAAAAATGTGTGCAAGTGAATTCTAGCCTATGAATGCAAAGAAAACAATGGAAATGGAAGCTATAAAATTAAAAAAAAACACTCAAGATAAGGCCTAGTTGAATCTATACAAAACACAATGAATTTGAAACTTTTTACCTTGTTTAGATTGATCGTTTGGTTGGCCCTTGTTGATTTTTGATTGTGTGCTCTTTCCTTAGCAAAATGGCATGAGACCTAGCTCTAAGTGATCTTGGAATGATGGGGAATGCAATGGTTCAAATGGATATATGGAGAGATGCAATATGAGAGCTCAAAATGTTGCAATAATGGTGGATGAATGGCTTGGATGCTTGAGTGCTAAGTGTGTGTGAGCTAAAGTGATTGATTGAAAATTGGGAAAATTACATCATTTTTAGGGGAAGTGCCTCTAAAGAAACAAAGGGCTATGATTAAGCCAATATGGACAAGATCAAGGGTTAGGGTGAGTTGATAACTCATATACCCTCACATCTTGACATGTGGCAGGTGATGTGTAAGGAGAGGGATGATGTGGAGATGATGTGGAGGTACTATTTGTACCTTGGGAAGGGACAAGATCTCCTAATTAAAATAGGTCCTAGTCCACATGTGGCTTGAGAGGACATGTGAGGAATTAAAAATTCCTCACAAATCCTCATGGGGATGGGAGAAGGAATTTAAAATTCCTAAAACTGCATTGGTTGAATAAATGTGAATTAAAAATTCACATAAGGGGTTTCCTTATCCAAAATAGAGAAATCATTTAATGTTGGTTGACTAAGGACATATTCCATAAATGTCATGGAGATTAGGTTGGCCTAAGTAGGTGATTAAGGTTGTGAAAATGCATGATTAGATGAATTAATGACATATTAGAGGCAAGTGGGGGATTATGGAGGATGTGACCCTAATGATGATTAGGGGTGTGCACATCCTAATCATAGATTAATTAAATAAATATAGATTAAATAGGATATGTAGGATGTGACATGAAGAGAGAGAAAATGATGAATTAATAATTGATTTAATTCATTTGGGATAAAGTGACTAAACTAAATAAATTGGGATATTTATTTAATTTAGAGATGAAAGGGTAAGGTATTTAATTGATTTATTAAATACCTTAGGGGACATTAGGATAAGGGTGATATTAATCAAATAATAAATTATTTAATTAACATAGATAAGGGACAGAGGACGAAAGGATGCAAGGGTGAATTTGACCATGTGGGGGTGGTCAAATTTAGGTGTCTACAACATTCTTTGGATTAGGAGACGGACATAGTTCATTTGATATGGATGGTGTGATGAGGGAGGAAGGTTTTATAGACTTTTCAACATGGATAGATGGATTGATAGTGGATTCATAAAATAGGGTATTAGGGTTTATCTTGATGTGGGTGTGATGAAGATTGATGCATGATTTGGGAAGATTGCACCACTTTATTTTTGCATGGGGAAACAACCACCTTTGGAAATAGTCCTTGGAGTAATTTATTATGAGAGACATGGGATGAATTTACTTGGTAATAGTGGGATGATGTGGATTTTAAGGATGTGGGATATGAATGTGGAATAAGATGTGGAAGCTTCCATGGATTGGTAAATTGAGGATGAGGATGAGGAATTTGAAAAGGATTTGGAGGGGAATTTTGGCTAAAGGCTTGATTTCTATTGTCAAAGGAAGGGGAAGGATAAGCAAGAGGAGATGGATTGGGATTAGTTGAAGGTAGGAAGGATGGAAGCTTAGCACCAATTCCAAGGAGACATCTAAGCATGCCATCCTTATAATTATGGAAGTAGTAGGTGAGGATAAAATTAGTGATGGTGGATGGGGATGATATGGGGATGATGATGATTAGGACTGCGTAAAGCATTGATACAAATGTGTGAATCCTATTGTGGGCCACTTTCTCAGTGAATAATGAAACACATGAATTCTATTGCACATAATTGTAATAGAGGTATTGGTGTGGATATAATGGTTGAAGTTTCATTTGAGACATGCTTTCAAATTTGATGCTTCATACAGGGCATCCAACTCAAAATACATAAAATGGCACCCTTACACCCCAATATCAAATCAAATGGATACAAGGATAGTGATCATGACCATAAGGGGAAAAGGCATAAGGGTAACTCATGAGTAAGATGCAAAAAAAGGTTGTAGTCACCATGATAGCATAAGTGTGATAGTGAGAAGCTATATTTGGAAAATTCAAGTGAACCCATTATTCTTGATCACAAGAATAGTCCAAATCATGCATCATCATGCAAGATCAATAATAGTGGTTGTTGGCATAGTACCCAAGATGGACAATCATATCTTCCTTGCCTAGAAATACAAATAGTGGATGTAAGTTTCCTCCTAGCTTTTAAGGGAGATGATGTCAACTATTTTGAAGATATAGATGAGTGCATAGGGTGAATATGGGCATAGGTTGAATGCAGAGGGGGTAATGGGATGATACAAGGAGGGGAAAATGGGACAAGACCAAGAGGGGATAATGGAACATAGGATCAATTATGATGTGTCTATTGTTTTAATATAGCACATGAAGTTGTTTGTTAAGGTATGCAATAGTAATGGAGAAGAGAGTTGATCAATAATGAGTGGAAGGAAATATTTGTTGTAACAGTATGTGCATAGGATAATGTTTGGATGGAGGTGATATAGAATAGAAGGGATAAAGAGACAAGACCAAGAGGGGATAATGGAACATAGAATGGACTAGTAGAGATTAGTGGGATGGTCCAAGAGGAGATCATAGAACATAGGGTAAACTATTAGATGTTAATGGGTTGGGATTAGGAGGGAATACAAGAACATAGGGTGAATTAGGGAAAGATAATGGGATAATACCAAGAGGGGATAATGGAACATAGGGTGAAATAAGAAAGGGTAATGGCATGGGAATAGAAGGGGATAATGGAACATAGGATGGACTAGTAGAGATTAATGGGATGGGATAACAAAATATAGCATGGACTATTAGAGGTTAATGGGATGGGATTAAGAGGAAATAATGGAACATAGGGTGAATAAAATAGGTTTGACAATAGTACATGCAGTGGGAACTTGAGGTGTGTAGTAATAATGGAGAAGAGTTTTGGTCAATAATGTGTGGAAAGAAATATTTCTTGTAAAACATGGACAAAGATGGTATAACATAGAATGGATAAAGGGACAAGACCAAGAGGGGATGATAGAACATATGGTGAAATAATAGAGGGAACAATAAGATGGGAGTAGAAGGGGATAATGAAACATAAGATGGAATAGTAGATATTAGTGGGATGGACTAGGAGGGGATCATGGAAAATAGGGTGAACTATTAGGAGAAGATAATGGGACATGATGAAGAGGGGATAATGAAACATGGAATGGACTAGTAGAGATTAATTGGATGAGCTAGGATGGGATAATAAAACTTAAGGTGAACTATTAGAGGTTAATGGGATGTGATTAGGAGGGAATATTACAACATAAGGTGAACTAGGTAGTGTCTAAGGTGATGGAACTTGCAATTTTTTTTGTTCCATATCAAACCCTTGTCACATTTGAATGTAGGGTTGATATCTGAGGGTTTAGGGTTCTATTTGTTATGAATGCTTGTAATGTTCTATTTGGTCATTGAATTCCTATTGCTCATTGCCGATCACTTTATAACATCATATGTCATTCATTGTCATCGAGTAACCGGTCCCTCAAGAATAGGTCTAAGTATAATAATTTTTATAAGTTTAAGTAGAGGGCCTTTTTGGCCTTTACATCCTTTGTGTTTTGTGACTTAGGAGTCTTTCCCTTTTCTATTGTATCATCCTAGAGGGTCCCCTCCATTAAAAAAAATTATGAGCATGTGCCTAAAGGTTTTCACTTAAGTCCCGATGGCCAACATATCTTTATCACTCATCACTGCTTACCTTTTAAGTGTATGTTTCAAATTGGTGATGAGCAATGAGCAATTTTTCTTTATTTTTTCTCATTGTGAATAGCTGTTGGAGCTCTTGGTACAATCAACGATGTGGGATGATCCTTGTATTATTGAGGGATCACTTATCACAAAAGGATTTTGAGCCTTGAGTATTGTAATAGTGATAACCAATGTCCTTTGGCCTTATGTTCTTATTTTTATTGCTCATCATTGATGGTCACAAAATAATAAATTTAAATTAGCGATGAGTGATATGATGGATTTCCCTTGCATCGCATATCGTGGATATGTTTTAAGTGCTAAATTATATATTAGTGATATGCGATACACATTGTCACTATGTAATCCTCTCATCATTGATTGCTTGCAAACTATATGAGGATAATTAATGATGAGCGATGGCTTGATGTTTCTATCTTTTATCACTACTCGTGGATTAATTCTTGAGCTTAAGTTTCAAAACAAGGATGATTGATGAGATTCTCTAAAAGGTTTCTTTCACTAATGTGATAAGATCTTATGTGTGATGTATTTTGTACCATTGATTTTCATGCATGTGTACGTGTCTAAATCTGATTTCTTCACTATATCTCCCATTGCTAATAGGAGCCAAGGTGAAAAGTTTGAATTAGCGATGCACGATGGAAGGATGAACGTGATCAAGGATGGTCCACAGATCCAAAGGCTGAGATTTCATCACGGGGATGTTTACATCACTAATGATGTTGATGAAAGACGAGATGCATCTGTGATAGGCGATGGCTATTGCTAGAAAAGCCAACATGGAAAAATCCTTAGGACATCGTATAAAGAAAAAGGAAAGTAGCGGGATGATTGGAGAACCATTGATGTGTTTTTAAAACAAGATGATCCAATGGACTAAACTTCATCACAGTAATACCTTCATCTCTGATTACACCCTAATATTTGGGGAAGATCAGAAATGAGTGATGAATTATATAAGGAAATATTCTCTCTAAAAAACATTGATCTTATGTACTTCACCGATATTAATGAAGGAGCACGGAATAGGTTGGTGATACATGCTAATTTTTAGATCATGTATGATTAATTAAGAATAAAGGAAAACATGGAAAAATTTGAGGTGACATCACTATTTTCTAGGAACAAGTTGCTAATGGTTGAAAAATGATGCTCGTGATCACCACAAGTGAAGTTTTAATTGTTTTAAGATCAACGGCCCAGATTCAAAGCCGAGCTATTAAGTTATCAACTCACTCACATGAGGAGTTCTTGAATCATTAATTCTACATGCTCCAAATTGTCTATTTAATGTAGATTGACCGCTATTTATTTTCACCATCTTTCTAGTTAGCAGTGAATGTAAGGTGTGGATAGTGAAGAAGAGTGAGGTTGTTTGTTTTTCCTAAGTTGAATACTGAGTGTCTTTTCCTGAGTAAGTTGGTCTTCGATTGGGTTCTCTAGTTTGGTTAGGAATTTCTTTGTTGGGTTAGTTAAAATTGTCTAGGCTTGTAGGTGTGTCTCCCTATAGCTTTGTTTAAATTATTAAATTTTGCTCATTCTAGAGATGGGGAAAATTGGTGTACCAATTCAACCCATTAGGAGGTCTAGCCAATTTAATGTATTTGAGTGTCATGAGGATATAACTGAGCAAGAAGCCCAGGCTTCTCCTAAGGTTTCAAAGGGTAAGAGGAGGGCTAGAGGTCATAAGAAGAAATCAATTGTGCAAAGTACGTACAACTTGAGAAACATAACCATTCTAGGAGAAATGGTCAATTTCAAAGGCAAGGAACTTTCTTACCTAGTGAAGAAGGACAAGAAAAAGATAAAATTCATAGGGCCTACCTGGGCAAACATAATTCTCCTATTCTGCTCTCTGACAGTCCTTCAGATGTTGAAGGAGACACTGACTTAGGATATGGCTAGTACCTTCTTTCTATGGTGCCATATGGGAGCTTTGATGATGATGTGGTGATGGTCCCTCCAATTTTGTCAAGGACAAGGAGTGGTCAAGCATTCTCTGATGTTGATGACTCAGAATACGGTCTCCTTGTTTTTGTTTTTGATGACACCATGGTCTTTGCATAGGAGGTATTTGTTTCAATATGTTCATGGTTTTTATTTTTCTCTTCCATTCTGATGTGGAGGTCCTCTAGTTGATATGATGTAAACAAATATTTTGGCACCCAAATACTCTCTTGCACTTCTAGAGTTTTTTACCCAAAAGGAGAAAGATTGGGCCAAAATGTAATGTAAACACTCAAATTTAATGCAAGGATGAATGAAATATGCCTAAATTTAAGGTTTTAATGAAAGAGAGTGATAAAAGAAATGAATTATTGATGATAAATCTAAAAAATGTGAAGTTCTGGAAAACACACTGTGATATGCAAAAACACCTAAAAATGCAAGTAAATGATGAAATAACGTAACATGACTGAAGATGTGCACTTGGATTCCAAGGAAGAGATTACTGGAGATTACAAAGACATTTGAGATTTTGTAAATTCTAATTTTTAGGTAAAGAGGGACTAAGTTGCCAAGTGGGGTGATTTAGTCCCAGTTCAGGGAAATTGCCCAGAAACCTATTTCAGCCAAATGGGTATACTGATCTGCAAAAATATTCAAAAAATAGGTCCAATGGGACTAAGTCATCACTATTGGTGACTTAGTGCACTTATGAATCTCTAAAAATTCAAAAGTGGAAACGGAAGCCCTAGGTCTACACTTCGGTTCGCTACAGGTGTTTGCTTCTGAAACTTTGATTTTTGGGCCTGACAGTGACTTGTAGTTGATATATTGACTTGGTCAACAAGGATATGTCTTCAAGAAGTCTTCAAACCCTCAAAGTGCTTAAATTTGCAAACACACAAAGAGAGAAGAAGAAATGTTGGATGTTAGGGCATGGGGGTTTGCCTTTGTCAAAACCCTTTTTAGGTAATTAAACCAAAATAGAGAAAGAATTTAATGAATCATGTAATAATGGATTTAATACCTTTCCATGATGTTTGATCTTGAATTTCTACAACAAAACATGAAGAATTTTCCCTTGGATGTCTTAGGAAGCTATCTTGATGACATGGAATATAGAAACCCTAGCTTGCTTAAGAAGAATGATGAGTGATTGAGAAGATTGATTGATGGAATGAAAGAATTAGTGAAATGAGAGGGAAAACCCTTTATTTATACACAATTATGCCCTAGTTCCTAAAAATACCTCATGATAAGCCGACATTAGGTCTTAGGGAGTAAAAACTCGAAAGAAATTTAAATTAATTTTGATTTTTGTGCCACATGGGACTAAGTTGCCCAAGGTGGTGACTTAGTCCACTTGGAAAATTTTGATTGGATGTCAAATATTAAGATGTATTAAATGTTGTTTATCAGATTCTTCTTCAACAAGACACTTAATTAAGGCCTATAAATGCATAAAGGGGCCATTTTAAGAAAGGTGTAAATATTGATGACAAGCCTAGGAAAGTGTGAAAGTTTGTTTCAAGACTTTACAACACTTTGAAATAGGTTTTGGTAAGGTTATTTAGGTGAATTATGAAATTATGGTTCTAGAAAAGTTTGAAGATGTGTTACAACACCTTACAACACTCTTGCAAGACATCAATAAATGTATTTTATTCAATTTTCAAGGGTCCAAGACCTAATGTGGATGTGTAAAACACCTCACAACACCAAGTTAAAGTATCGTTAAGATTAATTTATCATCAATTATTCCCAAATCAAGCAAGAAAAAGGGGATACTTTTTTCGTGTCCATATTTAGCCACCACTATAGTGAGAGGATGAACTTTCTTCAAACTTGCACTAAAGTAGATATTCAAGAAAGATCTGAGTGTACAGATGCAAAGATCAAGAAGGTAGTCAAGCCCCTAGGATCAAATCACATTATGGAAAGAAAGAAAATGGAGTGGGTAAGATGTGCTCACTCTGGGGCAACTAAACATAAGGTTGTCCGCGGGGTGAGTAATCCACAAAACGATATACACTAGTTAGTATGCACATAGGTGGCTATTGGGAAATTCGTGCCTCAGAATGGGCTTCCCGCTCAACCATATCAAAGTTATACCTCCTGATAACTTTAATAAGGTGCCACAAAGGACAATGGTTTTTGTAAATATTTGTAAAAAAAATTTCAAAAAGGGAATTTTCTTTGTTCATGTAAGGTCTTCTTCTTAGGGAGCATTGTGCCTAATGTCTCCAAGAGAGGACAAGTCAGGGTGTCAGGTCATTATCCATGGGATTCCTTGTTTGTATTAGGACACTTCAATTGATCATACACTCTTAGAAGGCATCAAACCCAATGACACCACCAAGGAAAGGACACGTCACAAGTAAAAGTAAATCATGACATGAAATTTACAAAAATATGTCAGTTTATGTATGCCCCCACTTTAAAGCGGTTGCTAACACCATTACTATGAGCAATTACTTTAAAGTAGAAGAGGGTATGAGAGCTGATTCAAAAATCCCTATGCCAAGCCATATTTTTTTGATAAGCTATGTCATGAAGAGAGGTAGTATGTCACATGCGAGTCAATCTTAAGATATGTCATCCACATCCCAAGCTTGCTCTTATTCATTCATGAAATTTTAACAATGATTCAAAAGAGACAAGTGGCATACGAGGACAAGGCTAACTAACCCCTTTCCCCAACTTAGTGCAAGACAAAGGTGAGCCAAATATGATGAAAGGAATTATTAGGTGGAGGGATTAGGTGCTTCCACACAAGGAAGAGCACCACATTCCTTGAGATGTTGAATTTTGGTGTGTAAAGTCTTAGACGAAAATGAAGATAAGGGAGGTACCCCTAGGTTTTTCTGGGAAGAATATGATATGTTAGTGTGTGTCATGTGTGCAGTACAATGATGTGTAGGAGGGAGATTATATCTGATATCATAACAATCTTCTAAGTGAGATGAAGGGGGTGTATGTTTCGGAGAAGAATTGGTTTGTTGGTGAGAACACAAATCCTTTTTAATGTTACATGTCATCTCCTTATGAGGGATGGGAGTTATATTTCCCCCATCACTATCATAGGTCAATTTTGTGGATGTTGAACCAAGCTAAGGATATAAAATTTTAGGTTGTGATATTGCACACTTGACCCTAAAGAAAGGTGGGAAACCACAAGTGCTACCAAAACTTATGTCTGAAAATGAATCGTTTATATATGACTCTGTGGACTAGAATGGTGAGATTTTGGAAATGTTATTGAAAGGAGGGGTAGAATCTAATGAACCCAAATTATCATGAAAGAGTTTTGGTGTAGGTAAAGATTTGTCATCAACTTGTAGAGGTTCAATTTTTGATCTAGTAAGATTAGGGAAGTTGGAAATGGGGTGATTAGTTGATGGATATCTTCGTTCATCTAAATCAACCATGTATATCTTGTTATTATTTTACTCAAATTTCATTGTATGGTGAAGGGTAGATGAGACTCCTTTCATAGCATGAATCCATGGTCTCCCTAGGATAAGGTTGTATGTAAGGGGTTCTTGCATGATATGGATAGAGGTAGGCAACACGACAGGTCCGACCTCAATAGGTAATGTGATCATCCCTAGTGGTTTCCTAGTAACATTGTCAAAGCCATGAATATGAACATCATGAGGTTGAATGATCAATGCTACAAACATTGGTTTTAGATCCATTGTCTATGACAGTGTGCCTAATTAAAGTGTTGTTAATGATCACCTTTATCATCAAGGGATCATTCTGGTTTTGAATCATAAGTGAGGGAATTTCATGTGTAGGGAATGTGATTTCTAATTGGGTGGCTTGCATGGGACAAGGGGAGGTTGTTACTTTTTGTGATTCTAGGTAAGATTGTATCTCCTCCTTTTGTATTTGCAACATTTCATGAAAGGAGAATTTGATTGTAGGTGATAGTTGAATGAGTTCCCATACAGATATATTAATAGGATTCTTTTTAAGGTCCTCAATAGTAGGGACACTATGTGGAAGAAAATGTAATGGAGCAGGAGTGTTGTGTGATCCCCTAGATGTTTGAGTCACTAAGTTACAACTTAGGTTCTTCTAAACATTGTGATGATTAGATTGCATCATGGATTTCAAGATATATCTTATTTTTTTGTGTGATTCACTAATGGGAGGTGACTTAGGAAGCTCACTAATTAAAGGAGATCCCACTTGTGTCATTAGAACCTCAAGAATCTTGTCTTTATTTGCAAGATGTGTTGGTGAAGGGGATGCTAATGTCACTTGAGTATTGTCACTAAGGGAAGGTTTAGTGTTTGAAGGATGTGTGTCAATGTTCATATTTTTTTGCACCATGATATTCTCCCTAGAAAGAGAGTTTCTACAAGCCAAATGTTCGTGACATTCAAAGGTTGGTTATTTTGAGAGGACTTCATCGCTAGTAGGGGAATGATCAATGGTTGAATTATTTTGTTGCATAAGGGTTTACCTAAGAGAAGAGGGACAACTAAGATATTCAAGACCTTCATCAATCAAAGTATCTTCTTCATAACTATGAGAGATACTAGGAGAAGGGAAAATGTGATTGTCATGATTAGCGATAGGTGTATTTTCTTGTTCATCAATTTCTTGTCCACTAAGAGAGGTAAGAGGAGAGAAACAACATGGATTCTCAAAACTCTCATTAATTGGTTCTTCTAGCACCAAAATATCTTCTTCACCAATAGGAGAGATATTAGGACAAAAACAAATATGATTGTTAGGAATGTCCATGGTTGTATGGTCTTTCACAAAAACACTCTCAGAGGGAGAGGATAGGAAAGTTTGCTTAAAATGTCTAAATATGTAAGGCACTAACATTGTTTGAACAAAAATAAAAAGTACGTTTAACCATTTCATGCAGTGTTTCAACAATATAAACAATGTGTGTGCAAAGATGCAAGACATTCTTATCCAATATATGCAAGATTTGAAGAATGTACATAATGAATATGCAAGAATGAAAAGCACTTTTAAAAAAGTTATGCAAAGTTTTATGAATAGAAATATTGTATATGAAAAAGTGAATAGAGCTTTTAGCCATGTTATGCAAAATTTCAGAAATGTAAGCATTTTCTTATTGAATGATGTTTATAATTGAAGTGATGTGAAAAATGACTCCCCTAAATTGATGGTTTTGAACAAGATGCATAAAAAAAATGTTCTCAAAACTTTCCATACTTATAGTATATGATACAAGGAGGTCTAGGAAGCACAGGAATGAGGTTTCTGATTCTGGAAATGATAGTAAAAAATCAGGATAGGGACTAAATCGCCCAAACTGGCGATTTAGTCCCAATAAGGGATTTTTTTAGATTTTTTCAGGAATTTCCAATGGATGTTGATGATTTATGTATTGTATGATGCAGACCTAACATAAAAATACAGTTTTGGAATGATTTGCAATGATTGGAGATGCAAAAATGTAACCTATTTGCACTTTTACTAATGCAAATTAAGCAATGCAAATCCTAATGCAAGGCTAATATGAGCTAGATCTAGGATTATGAAGGACTCCAAAACAAAAAAGAAAGTATTCTAAAGGCAGGTTCACCAAAATGTAAACAAATATTTTGGCACCCAAATACTCTCTTGCACTTCTAGGGTTTTTCACCTAAAAGGAGAAAGATTGAGCCAAAATGCAATGTAAACACTCAAAGTTAATGCAAGGATGAATGAAAAATGCCTAAATGTAATGTTTGAATGAAAAATAATGATAAAATAAATGACTTAATGATGCTAAATCTAAAAAATGTGAAGTACTGGAAAACACACTGTGATATACAAAAACACCTAAAAATGCAAGTAAATGATGAAATAACCTAACAAAACTAAAGATGTGCACCTAAAATTTGAGGAAAAGCTTCTTGGAGATTACAAAGACATTTGAGATTCTGGAAATTCTTATTTTTATGTCAAGAGGGACTAAGTCGCTGGGTGGGGTGATTTAGTCCCATTTTAGGGAAACTGACCAGAAACCTGTTTCATCCAAATGGGTATCTAGATCTGCAAAAATATCTAAAAAATAGGTCCAATGGGACTAAGTCACCACTACTGGTGACTTATTCCACTTTTGAATCTCTAAAAATTCAGCACTCGAAACAGAAGCCCTAGGTCTGCACTTTGGTTCCCTATAGGTGTTCGCTTCTAAAAGTTTGATTTTCAGGCCTGAAAGTGACTTTTAGTTGATATATTGACTTGGTAAACAAGGAGATGTCTTCAAAAATTCTTCAAACAAGTCTTCAATGATCTTCAAACCCTCAAAGTGCTTAAATTTGCAAACACACAAAGAGAGAAGAATAAATGTTGGTGTGTATCGTTAATTTGAGTAATCTAAATGAAAAAAAAACACAATTAATAGAACATTATACTGAAGAAATTCAAACAAAGAAATAAAGATAATTCTCAGAAGCTTTCCATCTTCCTCTATCTCCATAGATTCGAAGCTACTGCTCTCAGATTTTGTATAAGGTCAGCTTCTCCAAATGGCTGTTGTAGAATGAGTTATGTAAAAGGAAATTCTATCCTATATGCTGGTAGAGTGAAATTGCTGATACGGATATGGACAGGGGCTGTGGATTATGCACAGGGGCTATGAATAGAAGATGTCATGATTCTATGCTGCTAGTGCTATTCTATGAAAATACTGTGAATTCTATAAATGCTATGAATGCTTATACTACTTGCAATTTGACTATAATTTTCCTGCTTAAAACTTCTATATGATTTGGAGTACCCGACAGTCATATTTATAGTTTTTCTCAGGGAAAATCCTAGCTGGCAAGGATCTACAGCTGTGAGATTGTCTGGTAGAATTGAAAGGTGAGAGATGGAGAAGTTGAGAGGAAGTTGGAAGAGGTTGAGAGGTTGGAGAGAAGGATGGATTCCTGTCTTCAACCCACGGGAACAAGCCTGCACAAAAACAGAGAAAATTGAATTTTTTGTTTGGGCAGTTTGTTTCACGGGTGTTGAAGATAATCCCCAAATTAAATAAATAAATAAATTTATTTAATTTCATTTAATGAATTTTGATTTTTGATTTTACAAACTATGGAAGATTTAATTAAATATTTTGAGATATTTAATTATGATATGACTTTAGAAGAATATGAAATATTAGAAGAATTAATTAAATATTTTGGAATATTTAATTATGAATAGATTTTTGAAGAATTTGAAATGATTTAAGAATTAATTAAATGTTTTGGAATATTTAATTATGAATAGATATCAAATTAGAGGAATTAATTAAATATTTGAAATATTTAATTATAAATGATATTTAGAAGAAAAGAAGAATATTTTAATCTTTATTTGAATAAAATATTCAAACTAATATTTATATGATAATTAATATAAATAAACCATAAAATTTATTTAATTAATTAAGAAATGAATATGAAAAGATGATTAAATAAAATTATTTATTTAATCGAAATGAAATAATGAATAATATAAATAAATTATTTAAATTTATTCATACATAGATGGAATTCAGAGATTTAATTAAATATTTAAAGTATTTAATTAATTACCAGACAATGTGATGTGACCATTTTTAGGTGTATACATTTTGTCCCTCTTTGAAGTGATGTGTTTTACGCATTGCTTCAAAGAATTTTGATTTTTTCCCCAAATGTTGACTGTCGAAATGTCGATAGGTATATGCCCCCGCGAACGATGAATCGATAATATTTTGAATTTTTTTTTTTTGTGAATTTTTCAATTTTGATGATTTTGAAGATGTTGATTCATCGTTTGAAAATAATGATGTAAAGAAATTTACCCTAAAAAATGTGAGATGAAAAATTGATGAAGAAATTGCCCCTGCTATGTTAAAATGTAATAAAATGCCCCAATTTTACCATTATATAGGTTAAAAATGTCATTTTCCATGTCATTTTCAATTTTAACCTAGTAAAATTTGCAAATTTTGAGCTCTAAGTTGATAATTATGGCACTTCCCGTTCACCAGCACTGTTTCAAGCGTATCCAATGACATCAGCGACCAGCGCACTATGGACCTCCGATATGTATCTCGTGAAACTCCTGCTTTTTCAAAAAATTTCCGTTTGTGGCACATTTTTCAATATTGTGATGTAGAAAAGTGTGTTTTAGCGCCCTTGAGACTTTTCGTAGCGCATATGATATTTTTTGTAGCACATTTGATAACTTTTATAGAGCTTTTAATAATTGTCATAGTGCATATGATATAATAGCGCAAATGATAGATTTCATAGCGCTTTTGATTAGTTCCGTAGCGCCTTTAATTCTATAGCGCTGATAATGAATTTTGTAGTGAATTTAACCAATTTTGTAGTGCCTTTAATCATATGTTGTTGTGACCGATAAATTTGTTCCCAAAGTTGTTGGAAAACAAATAAGAACTGATAGATTTGCTTTTAAAGTTGTTAAAAACAAATATGATTTTGATTATCTGCTTTCCATGATGATGAAAAACAAATATTTTGATTGATTTGATTGCTTCTAAGGTTGTTAGAAAGAAACATGATTTTGATATTATTTACATTTCATGATGATGAAAAATAAATAGTTTGATATGATATGTTGATTTGATTGATAACTCATAATGATTTGATATTGATTTTGCTTTGATGATGTGTTAACAGGAGAGATTGGGCGTTTTACAGTTACGGGAAGCCTTCTCGAGTACATGGAGTTTGATTCCACATTTGTTACAGTCAGATAGAGATGTGATTGATGCATGTGGATTGAGTTCATTACTTGACATGCCTGAGGTTCGCCTCAACAGGGCTCTATTGACAACACTTGCAGAGCGGTGGCATAGTGACACCAACACATTTCATTTACCAATGGGCGAGATTACAGTGACCCCCGAGGATGTATATCGCATCTTACAGATTCTAGTGATGGGAGAGATAGTGGTTTTTGATAGCCGAGAGGCTAGAAGCACTGATGTTTTGAGGAGGATTTTCAGAGATGATCAGATCGCCGGATATTTCATTCCATGGGGTGAGATGACAGATACATATCCACCTTTACCAGTTGTACTTGTAGGATTCATTGGAGGTGTGTTGTGCCCCGACCATAGGTCAAAGGGGTTCACGATTGGGTGGGGTCATGTTTTGGAGAGTATGGTGATGCAGGGGACATGGTATGCGTGGGGTACATGCATGCTAGCCCACTTATATGATGAGTTACATCATATTGTTTATGGTAGAGGCTGGAGTTTTGCTGTTGGGTGCTCATTACTACAGATATGGGCATGGGAGCACTTTGTTGTTTTATGTCCATTGACTCGAGGGCAGCGAGCAACTGGTCAATCATACAGATGGAGATATGCTCACATTATTGCTCAGCCGAGACTGCACAAACTAGTGCATTGGCAGCGGCTATTGGATAGTTTGGATACAATATGCTGGAGACTGTTTTTAGATTGTGAGCCATGGCTAGAGGATGCGAGAGAGATGTCGTATGTATGTACTTCGAGATTTTTGATTGGGCAGACTCCATGGATCATTGAGAGATTTCTTGTTGGATGAGTATGTCGGCAGTTTGGTCGGATTCAGGGTATGCCTGTGCGTTCGGCCATTTATGCACGGCGACAGCCAGAGCTTGCAGTATGGGGTCCATGGATTTCATATGAGACAGCAGTGGCAGAGTTCACCAGTTTGGGAGTAGTGATGTGCGATTACCAAGTGGATTTCCTTGATGCAGGGACAACACCAGAGTATTTTCAGTATGTCCTAGAGCATCCGGTACTATGTATGTTTGATCCTGATGAGGATATTCCTCCTATTGCTGCACAGAGACGACGAAAGAGGGACTCAACGTCAGAGGATGACGATTCAGAGGATAGTGATGATGATGAGAGTGGAGTAGATGATGACTCAGAGGGAGATGATGGTGGTGATGGTAGGGGTGGAGATAGAGGTGGCAGGAGAAGTGGTAGGAGAGCTGGCAGAGGTAGTAGGGGTAGACCACGGATGTGACACACTGACCCATCTCCTTCAGTAGATCTGGCAGTATCAGGTCAAATTTCATCTCTACAGAGTATAGTATAGAGTTTGCAGACCCAACTAGCATAGGCACAGGCCTTGATTTCACAGTTGCAGGGATAGTTGACTGCAGTTACCGCTGAGAGAGATGCAGTGAGACAGCGAGGTGAGCAGACCATTACTTTAGCGGATAGCCTATAGAGAGTAGCAGCTAGCACCTTGACTGGTGATATGATGAGAGAGGTTACCAAAGCCATGCGAGAGGCTGAGTTTTATAGGAATAGATATCATGATGCGATTCCACCTGAGCGGAGAGAGAGCTATACTCAGTCACGGGCTACTCACGGTCACTCTCGTACTACCAGTAGAGGGGTGACAGCCATTACCTCTAGGAGGGCCACCAGGGACAGGCGAAGCAGGTCCATCAGGGGCAGGTGGTACAGGTCCATCAGGGGCAGGTGGTACAAGTCCAAGACCAGCTCCCTCAGAGGATAGCACTGCCTAGTGCATTGTAGATGATATTTTCATGATATTTTGTATACACTGTGAGATGATCTCATTTTTTATGATGTTATATCATTTGTAGTTGACATCTTTGTATATTTTGACATTCATTTTTGAGATATATGAAATGCAGCGATGATTTATGATGATATAAATGTTTCTATATCCTTATATGTATGATGTGTATGATATGAGAGTTTCATGGTTATGATATATACATATACATGATTTATAAGATGAATGAAAATCTATTTGATGAATGCATATGTGGATGATGTATATGATGTATGCTTTGATTTTATGATTTTCTAATGCAAATATATATGAAAAATGTATGAACTGATGTTTTATGAATGTCAAAATATACTTAGTCATGTATTCAAAAATATTTAAACCATTTGATTCTTTGCCAGCTTTTTAGAAAATTTATGAATGCAAAATGCAGTTTCTAACATGAATGCAATCTATACTAACTATGCAGGACATCCATACAATATTGCCATTTGGAGAGCTTAGTTTTTCTTTTTGTATCATCATAGAGCTTTGAAATGTTGAAAGTTAATACAAGCATCAAAGGGTATGTTAGCACCAGTGATGACCCGAGTATTGCTTTCATGATTTTTAATATAGCAAGTTAATACAAGCATCTAGGTATAATTAAACCGAGATGACCTGAGTATTGCTTGCATAAATAGACAAGAGTTAATCCTTTTCCCATGCAAATTATGAAATGTCATCCATGATACATAGTAGAGCATGTCTCGCGACCAATTTGCATAGTACTAATGATTTCCTCGCAAACAGCAGACAAAGAAAAATCATACTCCTTCCTTGCTTTTCTAGTTCAGTACATCATTGAATTACTCCAGAGATATGATAGAAAATCAAACAACCATTTAAATCTTGCTTAAAATATTTCAAACATTTATTCAAATTAAGATCATCCAATTCAATTATCATCATTAATATTCTCATTTCGATAGTTGTTTGGATCATGTTGTTTCGATTTCCATTAGCATTGAATAAACATTTTGTGGTTAATTTGATACAGCAATGTTTGTTGTGTTTTGGCAAATCATTTTTGTGTCTATTTGCAATGTTTGAAAAGCTTGTTTCCCCTCTCTCGTTCAGTCTATGTTTCTGCATTTGCCCCCAGTGTAAACACAACCTAAAGAGTATGGATATGTACAAATTTCATCAAGCCATGATGAAACATAAAGATCCCTGTTGTATGATATGGATATGAAAGAAATATACAAATGATAGATATGGATGAATAATGCCAAAAGTGAAAACAAGACATAAACTAATAAATGAAGGAGTCTATTTTGATCACAAGTAGCGCCTGTTTGCCATTTTTTCACTACTTGTTTTTATTGCACTTTTTCAGGATTTTTTTGAATTTTTTGAATTTTTTTTTTCAGGACTTTTTATGATTTTTTTAAATTTTTTTCAGGACTTTTTATGATTTTTTTGATTTTTTCAGGAATTTTTAGACATAGAACTTCTTCAGATGAATACTATTAATCAGTTCTTCAAACAGGTCCCCTTTTGACGTGGATAACTGATATGCACTAGAACCGTATGCTGCAATAATGACAAATGGACCAAGCCAGTTAGGTTCAAATTTCCCTTTCTTTTCTCTATCTTGCTGATTACGTGGATTTTCCCTTAAGACTAAGTCACCCACTTGAAATTTCTGTGGTTTAACTCTATGATTGTAACGACGAGACATAATCTGTTGATAACCCTTCAAATGATCTGTTGCATGTTGACGTCTTTCATCTAACAATTCTAACTCTTGGAGACGAGAAACCCTATAGTCTTCATCACTTATCAATCCCTTGAGTGAGACCCTAAGCGAAGGTATTTCAACTTCTAGTGGTAAGATTGCTTCTGCTCCATAGACCAAAGCATATGGGGTAGCTCCTGTCGGTGTGCGAATACTAGTTTTGTATGCCCACAAAGCTGGGTTTAATTGGACATGCCAATCACGACCGACATCATTTACTATCTTCTTCAATATCTTCAAGATGGTTTTGTTGGAAGCTTCTACTTGACCATTACCCTGTGGATAGTAAGGTGTAGAGAACTTGTGTTGGATGCGAAATCTTTCACAAAGTTCATCAACGTCCTGATTCTTGAAAGGTCTTCCATTATCAGTAATTATAGAACTAGGAATTCCATATCTACAAATAATGTAATTTAGGATAAATAAAGATATTTGTTTTCCAGTCACTGTTGTTAAAGGAACAACTTCAATCCATTTTGTAAAATACTCTGTAGCTATAATGATGAATTTATGACCATTTGATGATGAAGGATGTATTTTTCCAACAAGATTTAGTCCCCACTGAGAAAAAGGCCATGTTGAAGTAAAAGGTTGCAGTTCCTACACAGGTGCATAAATAAGATTCCCGTGAATCTAACATTTAGAACACTTCTTGACAAAAGTAAAAGAATCTTTCTCCATGGTAGGCCAATAGTATCCCATTCTGACAAGTTTCTTGGCTAAGGTCAAACCACTCGAATGAGTTCCACAAATACCACCATGAACCTCTTATAAGGCTTTTTCAGACTCATCACGTTCAAGACATCTAAGGAGTGCACCATCAAGACCACGTCGATAAAGGATATTGGCAATTAAGTTATAACGGGATGATTGGCGAATGAAATTCTGTTTTTGGTTGTGGGATAAATCTGAAGGTAAGATATTATCTTTCAAATAGGTATAAGTCTTTCCATATAAAGGTGAATCAGAACCGGTTAAATGACATATGACTTGGGTTTCAGAATTATCATAGGCGGGAGAAAACAATTGTTCCACTAAAAATTCATATTTGGTTTGATCTTCTGAAAGTTGTAATAAGGAAGCAATGGTAGCCATTGCATCTGCAGCTTTATTATCAATCCTTGATATTTGTGAAAACCTGATTAACACAAAATACTTCTTATAATCATCCACCATGTTCTTGTAAGGTAACAACTTATCATCTTTAGTTTGATAGTCATCATTAATTTGATTAATGACAAGTTGTGAATCACTGTAGACTTCCAGCTCTGTAATCCACCATTCCAATGCTATTTTTAATCCTATGAGCAATGCCTCATATTCAGCTATGTTATTTGTACAAGGGAACATCAATCGATATGATCATGAAATGGTATGTCCTTCAGGTGTAACAAAAAGAATCCCTGCCCCCGAGCCATATTGTGTATAAGATCCATCAAAGTACAATGTCCATGATTTCTGAATTGTTGCTGTGAAGACATCTGCATTAGGAAACTCAATGTGCATTGGATTTTCTTCTTGTAAAGGTGCTTCAGCCAACTGATCTGCAATGACCTATCCTTTAATAGCTTTTCAATCTACATAGTGAATGTCAAACTCACTTAAGATCATTACCCATTTTGCAAGTCTTCCTGTTAAAATAGCTCTACTTAACAGGTATTTTAATGGATCAATCTTTGTTATTAACTTAACTGTATGAGCCAACATATAATGTCACAACTTTTGAGAAGAAAATATCACTGCAAGGCAAGCTTTTTCAATGAAACTGTAGTTTAATTCATGAGTTGTTAAGGTTTTGCTGATATAATATATAGCCCTTTCCTTACCTGTAGAATCTTCTTATGCTAGCAATGCTCCCAAAGATACTTTTGTTGCTGAAATATAGAGTATGAGTGGCTCTCCTGGAATAGGTGGAATTAAAACTGGTGGATGTGTAAGATATTGTTTGATCTGATTGAATGCTGCTTCACATTCGTCATCCCATTTGAATGGGACATTTTTATGCAATAAATGTGTAAATGGTAAGCTTTTGTCTGCCAGTTGAGCTATAAACCTTCTCATGGACTGTAATCTTCCTTGCAATGATCGAAGTTGACTGATATTTCATGGTGGGGGCATGTCCATTATAGCTTGTACTTTTTCTGGATCAACCTCTATACCCTTTTTTGAAACAATGTATCCTAGGAGTTTTCCAGATGTAATGCCGAAGACACATTTCTTTGGATTGAGTCGAACATTGAACTGCTCCATTCTGGTAAAGATTTTTGACAATATTTCTAAATGTTCTTCCCGTGTGTGAGATTTGGCAAGTAAATCATCAACATAATCTTCCATGAATGTATGCATCATATCATGAAAAATAGTTGTCATTGCTCTTTGATAAATGGCTCCAGCATTCTTTAACCCAAATGGCATTACGTTCCAACAATATGTACCCCAAGGGCATGTGAATTTTGTTTTATCTTGATCCTCTGGTGCAATTTTTATCTGGTTGTATCCTGAAAATCCATCCATTAATGAATACATTGCATGGACAACAGTTAAATCAACAATCATATCTATGTTGGGCAAAGGAAAGTCATCCTTGGGACAAGCCTTATTTAAATCTCTGAAATCTATACAAACTCTGATCCTTCCATCTGAATTTGAAATAGGTACAATATTTGAAATCCATTCTGCATAGTCAATAGTTCGAATAAATCCAACATCCAAAAGCTTCTTTAATTCTTCTTTGACTAGTAATGCAACATGTGGATGCATTTTTCTGAGTTTTTGCTTCACAGGTTTTGCCCTTGCTTTGATAGATAAATGATGCATTATCAGATTAGGATCTAGCCCTGGCATATCAGCATATGACTAAGCAAAGTTGATTTGATTTTCCTTCAAGAATTCCATGAATTTCAGGACTTCTTCAACTGTTAATGATGCTGCAAGTTGCAAAAATTTTGGCTGCTCTGTTGTACTTATGTTGATTGATTCTATTGGTTCGACCAAAATAGAAGATCTTTCATGATAATACTTGGGAAGAGTGTCAAGTTTCTCATCCTTCAGTGCCTCAGAAAGGTTTTCACTGTCAGATTCGCTCTTTATTTTTCTCTTGTTTTGATCTATCACTGCCTTTGTTCAGTTTTCACCAATAGATCCGTCTTTTATTTCATTTATTTTGCAGCTAAAATACTTGACACCCTCCTTATCAAAATCACGAGTATGGAATTCTTGAATGAAACAATTGTTTTCTGCATTTGAGGAACAAATGAAATTTATAATATCCTCATCATCATTGAATGTAGGAATATGGATAGGTGCGTCAATGTCCCAATTAATAAGTTCTGGATAAACTAAAGGCATAGGATCATTAGGTTGGGTAAGGTCTTGAATTTTCAAAGTCATGATATGATTATCATCCTCATGGTAGACAAGGTCTATGATGGTATTCTCCTGTTGATTATCAATCTCGTTAGAATCTGATTCTTCCTCACTTGAGTCATGATCGCTTTGTAAAACATAATCAAGTGGAGGCCTTGAGCCTTCTCCTTGTATGAGAACAGGTGCATACTTGTGTATGGTATCAACTTGTTTGTCTCTCCAAAATTCATCCTTATAAATAGTGTCCCATTCATATTCATTAGAATCAGTATCTGAACTATTCTTCAATTGGAAAACTGATTCATGAGGTTTATTTGACACTAATCCTTTTTCATAAGTTGATTGTGTTTGCTGTGAAGTAGATTCTTGTTTATCTTTACCATATCTGAGTCCTGTTTTATCACTTGAATGCTTTGAAATAGGTTTAATTGGTTCCACGATTCCTTCTCTTCTTTTTCCTATAGGACCATTTCCTTCATAGCCCATCTTCTGCATGATAGCGTACCCCTTACCATATTGTTCTTTAGGCAACTTAATGTGTAAGAGAGAGTAATATTCATCTTTGTATAGCCAATTTAGGATGTCCCTATCTTCAGCTTCTTCTTCAGTGGTGTTAGCTCTAATGAACTTTCCATCAAACTTTGTGATTGGCACAGAAGCTTGAGATGTAGAAGCTGTTGCAATCTTTTGATTTGATAAGGTAGGCTGCCCATGTGACCTCGGAGAAGGAGGTAAGGTAGAGAGAGATAGTGAATATTCACCTACCCCTTTGTCTTTGAACTTCAACTTAGTATCAAGATTCTTTGTCAATTCTTGCAATTGGCCTTGTAAATTGGAAGAAGAAATAACAAGAGCTTCCCTATTATGTGGGACAAAGGCATCTTGAGTTACTCAAAGATTTGAACAAGTTTGAGCACTATTGTAATCAGCTTGTATAGTTATTTCCTGTCCATCATATGGAAATTTGATGCATTGATGATACGTTGATGGCACTGCTTGCATATCATGAATCCATGGACGACCCAAAAGTATGTTATAAGAAAGATCTCGATCTAGAACTTGAAAAAATGTGTTCTTCACAACAGGTCCCACTCTGATAGGCAGCAATATTAATCCTTTAGAAGCTCTTTCTTCATCATCATATGCCTTGATAGTTATCTTCCTTCATGGATCAATTTCATTTTCTGATATTCCCAAGGCATTTATTAACTTTAAGGTACAAATGTTTAAACCAGCTCCTCCATCTATTAAGACACGTCTAATCCGATGTTTATGGATCATGACTTCAAGATAGAGCGAGGAATTATGTGGATGTGTCATAGAGGCATCATCTTTATCAGAAAATGAAAGACAAGTGGGGGAAGACAAATGTCCCACCATGGCTTGAAATCTATTTACATCTAAATCAGTGTCAACAATTGTGTTTACAAGAGCTTCTTCTAAAATATTCTTATGTATGGGAGATATTTTAAGAAGTTCAAGGATGGAAATTTGAGCTGATTTTTTTCTCAATTGATCAACCAAATTATATTGACTTGGAGAAGGAATAGTTGTTTTAGATGAACTTCCTTTTAAAACAACCTTTTCCTGTCCTCTCGTGGTCACATTATCCTGCTGATATTCTTGTTTTCCCTTGATTTTGATAACATTAACCCGTTGATCATCTGCGTAGATGTGACAGATTATATTGTCTTCAATATTTTGTATGCTTTTGGCTTTGGTATCCGATGTTTCCCCCTTTTGATAGTTTGGAAAAGGATCCTTGAATGCTTGATGATCGTCATTGGTATGATGTCCTTCAATTGTAATGGTACCATTGTCAATTAAGTCTTGCACTAGATTTTTCAAAGCTTGACAATTGTTCGTTCTATGACCTTTACATCGATGATAATTGAAATAATACGAGTCATTCCATGATGGGGGTTTGACTCGTGGCTCATAATCTCTTTGTGGAGGTAAGGTGATAACCTTATTATCAAGAAGCTCCTTGAGAGCAGACTCAAGAGATTGACCCAAAGTGGTAAAATTATGTTGATTTGAAAAGAATGGAGGTCTGGACGGATTTGATGTTTGGGTATTGCCAAGATTATTATTGAAATTACCATGATTTTGATTGGTATTTTGATTGTTCATGCTCTCTTACTTGGAGGTTTGTCCTTGTTGATTGTTGTTTCCTTGTTGAGTGCTTCGTGGAGCACTTGATAAATTGAAAACAGATGGTCTTGTTCGTAAATTATTTGCATCCACTATACCATCATTGACAACATTTTTGTTTCTATTCCAAAACCTTGTTTTATCATTGTTGTTTTGATTTGATGTACTTGGATTATCAAGTTTTATCACTCCCATTTTAACCAAGGCCCCTTCAATGGTGATTGTGTTTTCAATCAACTTTTCAAAGTTATGAGGACAATGAAGATTAAGCCTATAACTTAGTTATGGATCTAGACTATTGATAAAGATATCCATCTTTTCCTTTTCAGGAATAGGATGAGAATATCGTGCAAATAACCTTCTCCACCTTTGCAAGAACGTAGTGAAGGGTTCTCCTACTTTTTGTCACTTTACAAAGATCAAGCATTGTTATCTGGTGTTGAATGTTCTAGGAGTATTGTGATATAAATTGATTTATTAACTCCTCAAAAGTTTTGATAGGTGGAGTGATTTTTGAAAGCCACTCCATGGATTGTACACCTAGACTTTGTGGAAATAATCGCATCAAGTAGGTATCGTCATAGGAAAATTCTAGACTCATGTTTCGAAAATCCCTCACATGGTCAATGGGATCAGTTTTTCCATTATACCTATCATACTTAGGAATTTCACAATGTTTTCGAAATGGGATCATTTGAAGACTCCTATCAAATGGATAAGGAGATATGTCTTCCAAAACATACTTCTTTGTTGTACCCCCTTGCATCTCTTTTATTTTCCCTTGTAATTCTTTTATCTGTTGATTAAGAGCACTAAATTCATTAGGAGGAATTTCAAGACTTTGTTTAATCCCTTCTATGTCGAAATTGTGAGGTAACTTAGCTCCTTGATTAGCCAATGAAAGAAAGTATCTTTCTTTGTTTCGTTCTAAAATCTTTTCCATAAGAGTATGGAATTGGGGATCTTGTTCTGCTTCTTGAAGCTTTTCGTCTGTTAATTCATCAAGATTAAATGTTTCCTCTTCTTTTTCATTACGGTCACCCATTTTACTTGTAGTGGTTTCTCCCTCATCTTTTTCCATTTGTTTTTGAGATCTTGTGAAGACAGGCATAAGTTTTGTTCCAAGTTCTACTCACTTTTGATTAAAAGAGTGAAATAGTGCAATTTATGTGATATATATGAAAGTCAGGATAGAATGAAGATTCTATGACTTACAAAATTTCTAATCTTTAGCTTGTGTTGTTCCCTAAATGGAAGGATGAAAATCCTGTTTAGCGGGAATGTAAGCAAAAGATCAAGAAAAGGATGATTTTACACTTTATAAAGTTTTGATCATGGCCTTGTAAAAGGATGGATTTTGTGATAGATGCCTAATGTATTCTAAGTTCTCAATTGCAAAATTTTATTTGGATGAGTAGAATAGTCGATTGCAGGTTGGGGAATATAACTGAAACGAATGCGTTGACTATGGTTATGCCTTTGAGAAAGGGCTCTTCTTTGAAAGTAAGCTTGTGAATACAAAGGTTCTATAGCATAATCATCTGAAAGACCTCTAACACAATCATGATACCTATGAAGAAAGGTTCTATATTTGAGTAAAACTTTTCAGCTTTGATACAAGAATCGTTGTTTCTTCAATAGTTTCTTGTGGTTGAGGGGTTTCTTTGGATTTTTAATCCTTTTGAAAATGGATTTTTTTACAAACGTTGTGGATTTCCAATCTTGTAACATGAGATTAATCAATATGATAGTGAGTTTTGGATGATCTTATCTGAATTAGTGTATTGAAAACACATCAAACAAGTTGTAAAATGGTTGTCTTAAGTCCTATGCTAAACATCAAGTGTATAATAAAAATGTTGTTCAAAAATTGTTTTAACAGGTTTTACACATGATAAGCACTTCAAACAGACTCACTCTTAGTTCTCAAGTAGGTCATCATATTAATCAACAACCCACATCTTAAAACTGCGTCGACTCACACAGCTGTGTCACCCCCGAAAGGGCACCTGCATTTTTGTCTTTTCCAGGTGCGTACTCAGAGTGACGAAAGTGGATACCGGATCCCCTGAGCAAACAATCCTTGGCCATTATATGGTGAGTATCTTGGGGGTAGATTCTTCCCTCCCCTGCATTGTGATTAATATAATGTTCAGAAACTGACTCGGTAAGATTCTACACTAGGTTCTTAATAAGGCTTTCCGTTCAGTGCTGCAAATGATAGACTCCCTCGAGAGACCTCCCTACCTTTAGAACAAAGGCTTTGGGGATGGTTATCAATGCACACTACCGTCGAACGGGATTTTCATCAACCATCCGCATTTGATTATAGTGGGTTGGAAAACTTGGCTTTAGTTGTTCCCACTTAGGTCGTTCCCGTAGGGTGAGTACTTTTTCCCACTACGGAAGGCCTTCTAAAGGGTGCTAATAAAACAGGAAATTGCATGAAGGAAAATAGGTGAGTTTGGCATTTTGATCACCTAGTTAAGGGGAGAGCATAGGCCTATCACCAAAAACAAAGCAGAAAATGGTTTATTTTAAGCCCAAAAATAAAAAATTTCTATGCTAAGTGAAGATTTTGCTTCACACAAACACAAAATTATTTTTAGCCCAAAATAAAGTGTGGAATGTCTACCCTAGGATTGCTTCATTTTACCTTAAATGTCTACCCTAGGATTGCTTCTTCTTTTTTTACCTTAAATGTCTACCCTAGGATTGCTTTTTTTTATTTTTTACCTTAAATGTCTACTAACTGTCCGTAGTTGCGTCGGATTCAGTTAAACTATTTTAACATTACAAAATACAACTTGCAGAAATGCGCTATAATAGAGGTTATGGGCACTGCAAAAATCCTTAAAGGCGCTGCAAAAATAATTAAGAGCACTGCAAAACATTTTACGGGCGCTGCAAAACATATTATGGGCGCTGCAAAACATATTATGGGCGCTGCAAAAAATATTACGTGCGCTGTAATACATATCACGGGCGCTGCAAAAGACCTCAAATGCGCTGAATTGGGTATATAAGTTTCAAATACGTGTTTCCTGCGCTATTCCACTGTTTTTGTCTGTAACCTGTCAAAAGAAACTGCAAAAAGATATGAGAAAAAGGGGCAAATGCCCCACGGTGGGTGCCAAAAATGTGTATCGTTAATTTGAGTAATCTAAATGAAAACAAAAACACAATTAATAGAACATTATACTGAAGAAATTCAAACGAAGAAATAAAGATAATTCTCAGAAGCATTCCATCTTCCTCTATCTTCAGAGATTCGAGGATGCTGCTCTCAGATTTTGTGTAAGGTCAGCTTCTCCAAATGGCTGTTGTAGAATGAGTTATGCAAAAGGAAATTCTATCCTATATGCTGGTAGAGTGAAATTGTTGATACAGATATGGACAGGGGCTGTGGATTATGCACAGGGGCTATGAACAAAAGATGTCATGATTCTATGCTGTTATTGCTATGCTATGAAAATACTGTGAATTCTATAAATGCTATGAATGCTTATACTACTTGCAATTTGACTATGATTTTCTTGCTTAAAACTTCTATATGATTTGGAGTACCCGACAGTCATATTTATAGTTTTTCTCAGGGAAAATCCTGGCTGGCAAGGATCTACGGCTGTGAGATTGTCTGGTAGAATTGAAAGGTGAGAGATGGAGAAGTTGAGAAGAAGTTGGAAGAGGTTGAGAGGTTGGAGAGAAGGATGGATTCCTGTCTTCAACCCACGGGAACAAGCCTGCACAGAAATAGAGAAAATTAAATTTTCTGTTTGGGTAGTTTGTTTCACGGGTGTTGAAGATAATCCCCAAATTAAATAAATAAATAAATTTATTTAATTTCATTTAATGAATTTTGATTTTTGATTTTACAAACTATGGAAGATTTAATTAAATATTTTGAGATATTTAATTATGATATGACTTTAGAAGAATATGAAATATTAGAAAATTAATTAAATATTTTGGAATATTTAATTATGAATAGATTTTTGAAGAAATTGAAATGATTTAAGAATTAATTAAATATTTTGGAATATTTAATTATGAATGGATATCGAATTAGAGGAATTAATTAAATATTTGAAATATTTAATTATAAATGATATTTAGAAGAAAAGAAGAATATTTTAATCTTTATTTGAATAAAATATTCAAACTAAGATTTATATGATAATTAATATAAATAAACCATAATATTTATTTAATTAATTAAGAAATGAATATGAAAAGATGATTAAATAAACTTATTTATTTAATCGAAATGAAATAATGAACAATATAAATAAATTATTTAAATTTATTCATACATAGATGGAATTCGGAGATTTAATTAAATATTTAAAGTATTTAATTAATTACCAGACAATGTGATGTGACCATTTTTAGGTGTATACAGTTGGATGTTAGGGCATGGGGGTTTGCCTTGGTCAAACCACTTTTTAGGTAATTAAACCAAAATAGAGAAATAATGTAATGAAGAATGTAACAATGGAGTTAATACCTTTCCATGATGTTTGATCTTGAATTTCTACAACAAAACATGAAGAATCTTCCCTTGTATGTCTTAGGAAGCTATCTTGATGACTTGGAATATAGAAACCCTAACTTGCTTAAGAAGAATGATGAGTGATTAAGAAGATTGATTAATGGAATGAGAGGGAAAACCCTTTATTTATACACAATTATGCCCCAATTGTTGAAAATACCTCATCACAGGTTGACCTTAGGTCTTAGGGAGTAAAAACCTGAAAGAAATTTAATTAATTTTGATTTTTGTGCCACATGGGACTAAGTCGACCAAGGTGATGACTTAGTCCACTTGGGAAAATTTGATTAGATGTCGGAGATTAAGATGTATTAAAATTTTTTTAATCAGGTTCTTCAACAAGACAGTTAATGAAGGCATGTAAGTGCATAAAGGGTCCATTTAAATCATAAGAAAGGTGTAAATATTGATGACAAGCCTAGGAAAGTGTAAAAGTTTGTTACAAGACTTTACAACACTTTGAAATAGGTCTTGGTAAGGTTATTTAGGTGAATTATGAAATTATGGTCCTAGAAAAGTGTGAATATGTGTTACAATACCTTACAACACTCTTGCAAGACATCAATAAATGTATTTTATTCAATTTGCAAGGGTCCAAGACCTAATGTGGATGTGTAAAACACCTCACAACACCAAGTCAAAGCCTCATTAAACTTAATTTATCATCAATTATTCCCAAATAAAGCAAGAAAAAAGGGATACTTTTTTCGTGTCCACATATGATATGGAATCTTGTTTGTTCAACATGGACACAGTGACAACGACTAATGGTATCCTGCACATGTGTTTTATTTTTTTTCCTCCCCTATTCCCAAATGATTGCATAAAAACTGCTTGGGGATTTTTTTGAGGAATCAATTGAAATTAGGTTTTTGAAATGAAATGAAATAAAATTGTAACTCAGGTAGATGTTTGTTGCCCCCCTATTTATAAAGGGGATTTCATGGTTGAAGTTAGAGAGTTCAAAAATTTTGGGTTAAGAAATGGTCTAGATAAAAGCCATGCTCAAGGAGCAGATAAAATGTAAATAGATGAAAAAGTAAATATATCAGAAGCCAATCTAAGGGAATATGTTATACTATATGATGGTCATAAATATGGTTTTATAAGAAAATTTCAGTAATGAAAGAGAATATTAGTTCTAAAATATTGCTCTCCTATGTATTTTCTTGCAAATTTTGAATGAAATTGTTAATTATCATTTCATTTGTCTTATGTCATTTTCCCTGAATGAATGGTTTTGTTTTGTGCTTCAATTCAATGAGTTGATTAAATGATGAAATGGGTCCATTAGTTTGAAAGAAAAGGATATAGGATTTTATAAGGAAGTAATGTTTTAAAAAATAGAGAGTTGGATGTTGCAAAGTAACATGCTGATAGTTCACAAATTATTGATGTTCAAACATAGTTGTATTACTGATTGGTTGTAAAGTATGACTCAATTGTTCCCTCGGATAGGGAACTGGTCTTTCTATTAGTTTATCTTACAGTTGAATGAGCTAGTAATGAATCTGGTCAAAGACTCAAAATGAAAATGAATTCATAACATACTCTAAATTGCATTACCCCAACTTTTAGTATATAAACACATTCCCTGAAATAAATAGCACTTTCACCAGAGGTCTACCAAGCCTTTGATGATGTGGGTTTCTTGAGGAATGCATCTATGTGAGGTAATGCTCTTGACCGAATTTGAGATATTATGAGCATGCATAGGATTACCCTCCTGGGTCTCATAGAGCCCAAAGAGAAGAAGTGAGGTACAGAGTTCTTTACTTAAGTGTTGGCTAATCCTCAACCTTGCTAGAGTCACAATGGTTCTAAATACAAATTTCTCACTGATAGTGAGTGGTGACTCCAGAGAACTTTGTACCAGTAAGAAAAAGAAAAGGTGAAAGATGAAGAATCTCAAAGTGGAATCAACTGGTGGAAGCGACTTCATATGGCTGAAGTTTGATCCTCTACAAAGGAAAAAGTGACTCTATACAAAGAACCTGATAAAGTGTGATATCTGCAAATATATCTGGGTATTTTTCCTTTTGTTTTGACTTGAAAGAAGAAATTATTGTGTATAAGGGCCATTGTAGAAATATGGAATAAATACTTTATTCCTAATTTAGTGAGTTAAAGCACTAAGGAATGGAATAGTTATGGTCATATTTCATACATTTGAGTTAAATTTTGTAATACCTGAATGAAATGGAAGAATTATGCTTACTTTTGTAATATGCCTTTTAAAATTGTAAAGGTATAAACTACACTTAAGTTGTGCATTTACCATAGGGTTAGTATTTGAAGAATGAATAGAGATACAAAAGAGATATACCATTCCCCTATCTTCTCTAGTAAAATGTCAAATACAAATGTGCCAGTCATGCAACTCCTAGAATACCCACAAAGGAAGTTCTCTATTAAAAGATATAAGTCTTTAAGCTTTGAAGATATCATAGGTTTCCCTAACAATATTTGTAATGATATTAGGAAAAATTTACCAAAGTTTACAGGGAAAAAATTTGAGTCAGCTTCTAAGCATTTAAATGCATTCATAGATGTAATGGGATATTTTGAAATAAATCATGAGTATGTTGTCATGAAGTTGTCTACTCAGTCACTAAAAGAGGATGCTCGAGATTGGTACTCATATCTACCAAAATTTTCTATAGCTTCATGGGATGCTTTTATGTTAGCATTTATAGAGTAGTTTGGTGAAAGGATTAGTCCCAATGAGATAAGAAGAAGATTTAGGGAAATCCAACAAGAGGAAGAAGAGTTAGTCCCTTCTTTTAATCTCATATTCATGAGAGTAGTAAATGATAATCTTGAGTATTTGAGACCTAGTGATGTAGAGTGTTTAATTACATATCTACGTGCTTTTAAAAATAAAATGGGTTATTTGTTAAGGGATAAAGAGCCTACAACATCGCAACAAGCATATTATATTGGTATGGACATAGAAAATACTATTAAATACTCAATGATGAAAGGGTATGTGGCTGCAAGTGTTTTTTCTCTTGGCATACATTATAAAGATGAAATAAATAGGAAAGAAAAGGATGATTAGTATAAGGATAATCTTGATGTCTCATTTTGTTCATTCTCACAACACATGGATCTTGAGCAAAGTCAGGATAGCTTTCAACATTGTTTAGATAATGATCAAGAATTGATAATTCAGAAATTATCTAGTATGAAGAAGAGTAAAGTGGAATCACCATACGAATTATTGGAAATGTTTTTGGATTCCTTGTTAGAAATCCCTAAGAGGCTAAGACCTGATAATTCAATCTGCATTGATTTGTTATGTGACATTTATGAACTAGGGCTTAGTACCTTGCATAATGAATTAAAACCTCAGGATTTTGATCAAATAATTGATTGGATCATAATTTTTGAGGAAGAAAAGCATGATTATGAACAAATTGTGAGGTTTCAAAATGGAAAGAATGCTACCCTTAGTCACCAGGATCAAGAATTCACTCAAAGCATGAATAAAGATATGTCTAAAGGTGAATGTATGCATAGCAGTACAAATGATGATATTGTCATATTTGCAGACACTATTGGTATATTACCAAAGGCTGGAAACCATGGTAATGGAAATTAATATTTTAATTACTCTCACAAGGAATACAAATCTCTATGTGAGGAAAACTTGAAATCACCTTTGTTGCTCAAGGAATTTGACTATGTTAATATTCATGAAACTCTGCCTTTACCAATAGATAAAAATATTGCATGTGATAGATTCTTGCAGAATACTCTAACTATTTCAGAATTAAAATGTCTTGATGATCTGATTGATGTTAAATATGAAGAAAAGAGTGTTAATACTCAGACTCTAGAATCTGATTTTAATAAAGGGATGGGTACTAACAGTAAGCAAGGTTGGGTTTCTGAATGTTTATATAAAGAAAAAGTAGGATGTGTAGATATTGATACAAAGATAGACATGGTTGTTCTTGATCAAAGCTCTACTAAGGAAGGAGAAGAAATAGTCTACATAGAAGAAAAAGAGCTATGTTCAAATTTCCATCATGAGTCAATAGACATATTAGTTGAAAACACAATTCAAAACCCTAGTTTTGATCATCTCAACTCTAAGTTAATTGATCCGTCTTTTGAAACATTTTTTTTTAAGTTGAAAGATGATGACTGGGAAGAAGAATCAAATTATGGTTTAGGTCCTTAAACAAAAAATATTTCTGATCTATGGCATCATGTGAGTGATTCCCTTTGTAAGAAGGATTATGCTTTAAGTGACAATGAAACTACCTTGGATTACAAGAAATTGATTTTTCAATAAAATGAAGCATGGGGCAATATAATTGATTTATATTGTTCTAATGCATATGAATATTATCTTGAAGAGGATCCTGTGTATCAGTGCTTTTTTATTACACAAAATGGGTATGGTGTTGATCCAAATAAATATGATATTAGTCAAATAGACTATGATTGTTTCACTTTCCCAAACCAATTAAGTTAGAATTTGATAAAATATAATGATAAGTTGAGTCAGGTGGAGTGCTATACTAATCATATATTCTAGTTAACCCCTAGTTACAATGCATAGAGTGACATAAATGAGAGAGATAAGTGCAAGCTCAGGCACTTGAGCATAGTAGTTGCAACATGATCAGCTGGTGGACTCTTCATGGTAATTTTTTAGCTTGGGCATGGTGCAAATGGTGAAAAATAGGGTTTTTAACAGAGGTAAACACTAGTTTTAAGATTGGTTTGGCCCTATATCTTATGTAAATATTGTACCTATGTTGTTTGGTTTTGGTTCTCTTGCTTTGTCCTTGGTTTTTGGTTTTTGTTTCGGGTCCACTTCACCTGAGTTTCTGGATTCTCACTCTGTTCACTGGGGAAAAGATGTCCCCCACTAGAGCCACTAATGGAACTTGCAATTTTTTTTGCTCCATATCAAACCCTTGTTACATTTAAATGTAGGGCTGATATCTAAGGGTTTAGGGTTCTATTTTTTATGAATTCTTGTAATGTTCTATTTGGTCATTGGCTTCCTATTGCCCGTTTCCAATAACTTGAAAAAAACTTATGTCATTCATTGTCATCAGGTAACCGGTCTCTCAAGCCTAGGTCTAAGTCTCATAATTTTTATAAGGTTAAGTAGAGGGAATTTTTTGCCTTTACATCCTTTGCATTTTGTGACTTAGGAGTCTTTCCCTTTTCTATCATATCATCCTAGATGGTCCCCTCCATTAAAAAAACTTATGAGCATGTACCTAAAGGTTTTCACTTAAGTCTTGATGGCCACCATATCTTTATTGCTCATCGTTGATTACTTTTTGAGTGTATGTTTCAAATTGGTGACGAGCAATGAGCGGTTTTTCTTTGTTTTCACTCATCATGAATAGTTGTTGGAGATCTTGGTACAATCAATGGTGTGTGATGATCCTTATATTGTTGAGGGATCACTTATCGCTAATGGATTTTGAGCCTTGAGTATTGTAATAGCGATAAGTGATATCCTCTGGCCTTATGTTCTTATTTTTATCGCTCATTGTTGATGGTCATGAAATGATAAATTTAAATTAGCAATGAGCGATATGATGGATTTCCCTCGCATCATGTATCACAGATATTTTTTAAGTGCTAAGTTCTATATTAGCGATATGTGATACATATTTTCATTATGTAATCTTCTCATTGCTGATTTCTTGCAAACTATATGAGGAGAATTAATAATGAGCGATGGCCTAATATTTCTATATTTTATCGCTCATCGCAGATTCATTCCTAAGCTAAAGTTTCAAAACAATGATGAGTGATGAGATTCTTTGAAAGGTTTCTTTCACTAATGTGAAAAGATCTTATGTGCGATGTCTTTTGTACCATTGATTTTCATGCAAGTGTACGTGTCTAAATCTGATTTCTTCATTCTATCTCCCATCGCTAATAGGAGCCGAGGTGCAAAGTTTGAATTAGTGATGCATGATGGAAGGATGAACATGATCAAGGATGGTCCATAGATCCAAGGGCTGTGATTTCATCATGGGGATGTTTACATCATTGATGAGGCCAATGAAGGACCAGATGCATCCGTGATAGGCGATAGCTATTGCTAGAAAAGGAAATGTGGCAGAATCTTGAGGACATTGTATAAAGAAAAAGGAAAGTAGCGGGATGATTGGAGGACCATTGATGTGGTTTTAAAATAGGATGATCCAACATACTAAACTTCATCATAGCAGTACTTTCATCGCTGATTGCACCCTAAAATTTGGGGAAGATTAGCGATGAGTGATGAAGTATATAAGGAAATATTCTCTCTAAAAAACACTAGTCTTATGTACTTTTCTGATATTAATGAAGGAGAATGGATTAGGTTGGAGATACATGCTAATTTTCAAATCACATATAAATAATCAAGAATAAAGGAAAACGTGGCAACATTTGAGGTGGCATCATTTTTTTCTAGGAACAAGTTGCTAATGGTTGAAAAAAAATGCTCATGATTGCCATAGGTGAAGTTTCAATTGTTTTAAGATCAATGACCCAGATTCAAAGCTGAGTTGTTAAGTTATCAACTCGCTCGCACGAGGATTTCTTGAATCATTAATTCTACATGCTCCAAATTATCTATTTAATGCAAATTGATCATTGTTCATTTTCACCATCTTTCTAGTCTATAGTCAATGTAAGGCGTGGATAGTGAAGAAGAGTGAGAGGTTGTTTATTTTTTTTGAGTTGAATACTGAGTGTCTTGTCTTGAGTAAGTTGGTCTTTAATTGGGTTCTCTAGTCTGGTTAGGAATTTCTTTGTTGGGTTGGTTACAATTGTCTGGGATTGTAGGTGTGTCTCCCTGTAGCTTTTTTTTAAATTATTAAATTATGCTCATTATGGATATGGGGAAAACTAGTGTAGCAATTCAGCCGTTAGGGGGTCTATCCAGTTTGATGTATTTGAGTTTCATGAGGATATAATTGAGCAAGAAGCCTAGAGTTCTCCTAAGGTTTCAAAGGGTAAGAGAAGGGCTATAGGTCATAAGAAGAAATAAATTGTGTAGAGTACGTACAACTTGAGAAACAAGACCATTCTAGGAGAAATGGTCATGTTCAAAGGTAAGGAGCTAGCTCAGCCAATGAAGAAGGCTAGGAAAAAAAAAAAAGTCATAGGGCCTGCCTAGGCAAACATAATTCTCCTATTGTGCTCTTTGATAGTCCTTTGGATGTTGAAGGAGACACTTACTCAGGATATGGCCAGTACCTTCTTTCATTGGTGCCATATGGGAGCTCTGATGATGACACAGTGATGGTCCCTCCAAGTTCATCAAGGGCAAGGATCGGTCGGGAATTCTCTGATGCTGATGAATCAGAATAGGGTCTCCTCCTTATTTTTGTTTTTTATGAAACCATGGTGTTTGCATAGGAGGTATTTGTTTCAATATGTTCATGAATTTTCTTTTTCTCTTCGATGTTGATGTGGAGGTCCTCCAGCTGATATGATATGAAATATCTTTTGTTCAACATGGACACGCTGATAACGACTAATGGTATCCTGCACATGTGTTTTTTTTTTTTGTCCTCCCCTATTCCCAAATGATTGAATAAAAATTTCCTAGGGAGTTTTTTGAGGAATTGGTTGAAATTAGGTTTTTAAAATGAAATGAAATTAAATTATAACTTAGTCAGATGCTTGTTGCTCCCTTGTTTATAAAGGGGATTTCATGGCTGAAGTTAGAGAGTTCAGAAATTTTGGGTTAAGAAAAGGTCTAGATAAAAGCCATGCTCAAGGAGCAGATAGAATGTAAATAGATGAAATAGTAAATATATTGAAAGCTAGTCTAAGGGCATATGGTATACTATATGATGGTCTTAAATATGGTTTTACAAGACAATTTCAGTAATGAAAGAGAATATTAGTTCTAAAATATTGCTCTCCTATGTATTTTCTTGCAAATTTTGAAAGAAATTGTTAATTATCATTTCATTTGTCTTCTATCATTTGCACTAAATGAATGGTTTTGTTTTTCTTCTTCAATTCAATGAGTTGATTAAATGTTGAAATGGGTCCATTAGTTTGTGGGAAAAGGATATAGGATTTTATAAGGAAGTAATGTTTTAAAACATAGAGAGTTGGATGTTACAAAGTAACATGTTGATAGTTAAGGAATTACTGATGTTCAAATATAGTTGTATTACTGTTTGGTTGTAAAGTATGACTCCATTGTTCCCTTAGATAGTGCACTGGTCTTTCTATTAGTTTATCTTACAGTTGAATGAGCTAGTAATGAATTTGATGAATTTGGCCGAAGACTCAAATTGAAAATGAATTCATAACATACTTTAAATTGTATTGCCCCAACTTTCAGTATATAAATGCATTCCCTGAAACAAATAACACTTTCAATAGAGGTCTTCCAAGCCTTTGATGATGTTGGTTTCTTGAGGAATGCATCTGTGTGAGGAAATTCTCTTGACTGAATTTGAGATATTATAAGCATGCATAGGATTACCCTCCTGGGTCTCACAAAGCCCAAAGAGAAGAAGTGAGGTACTAAGTGCTTTACTTAAGTGTTGGCGAATCCTCAACCTTGTTGATAATTGAGTTCTAGAAAATTCATAGGTAAGGACTGAGATTAAGTTTGATTCTAAAAAAATAACCAACATAAGGTTTGAATATAGGACATGAAGTGGGAACTTGAGGTGTGTACTAATAATGTATACGATATTTGGTCAATAATGAGTAGAAGGAAAGGTTTCTTGTAAGGATATGTGTATAAGATGAAATATGGAGGAAGGTGGTATAATATATAAGGTGTTAAATATTGGGATATGTGATATAAAATAGTTAAAATATGTGTGATGATATGAATTGAAGAATGAGATGGATGTTGAATGGTAAATATATTTAGGATCTCACAAGACCAACCAAGAATGAAATCCTCTAATAGATATGGAAAAGAAAACATCATGGTAGATTCCTTACAACATAATTCATTCACATTGTGTGTCATACACTCTTCATGTTTGGTTAAAATGTGTGGTGAAGAGGATGATACAAGTGATAGGTTATGGGATGGTGGAAGGTAAGAGTTAACTTGGTTGAAGGGATGGGGTATCCTAAAAATGAGCATGAAAGAAACTATTTGAGAGATGATTTCCCACTATGATCTACCATCATAAAAATTAGCACGTGTCAATAACATCTTGTACAAGGCAAATGGGTAGAGCTAGTGGTCACAGGAAAAGCAAGGGATATGACAAGGGATTATTGGAATCATGGGCACATAGTACTAGTGAATACTAGGAAAGGTTTTAACAATATCCATTTGAGAATAAAGCATGTTCTTTGATTTATTTACCGACTAGCTATAAGTAGTAAATAATCAATTATAATGTAAACTACTAATTTTTTTGTGAAGCTATAATATGAGAATTGACACCAAAGAGAATATACATTACACATAGAGAAAATATTTTAAAGGTTCTATGGGAATGCTACCAAAAAAATATCCTCCAACCTTGAACGATACTTCTTATGAGAAAAATTTCATAATCATTCAAAAGTTATCAAACTATATAATATAAAAATGAGATAGAAAATAAGACTTAATTTCAACTCCAAGCTTTCATTTCTTAATTTCAGAAATTAGTCACATTCATTCTCCACTTCACGTTCCTCCAATGTTTGTGTTTCTCACCATTTTTTTAGATTTGTACATGCAAAATTAACAAAACTAGCTAACATTATTTTACAACACCATGAATGAATAAATGTTACCTAAGTGAAAGTTGTATGGGGACATGAATAGTGAGGTGTGGAGCTTGAAGGTCCATTGACAAACTATTTGAAATCCAAAGTGTGTTATGAGAAGATCATTCAAATAATATTCAACTATTTACATGAAATAATTATTTCTTTAATACTAGTTGCATACCTATGGACTCAACGTCAAAAATAAATAAGGGTTTGCAAGAATGGTGCATGTATCATGAACACTTTGACTCTTAATTTTCATCATATTGATTCTACTAATTTAGTTATTCTTACATTTCAAAATAGAATTTAATAAACAAAATTAAATGAACTTACTGAATTTTACTTGAGTATTAATGTCTAATGTTTCATTTAGCAATGCATATGTTGTAACCATCTTCTTTGCAATTGATGTAGGCCATGTAGCTACATCTTGAGCACTTTTCTAATTATATGTGCAAACAACACTACAAGAGCAACAATGGTGGGGTGGAACTCTAGGCATAAAATTCACATCCATATCAGGCTCTACTAGAGGCCTTGCACACTGTACAATGCTCTGAGTGAGCAGGCTAATTGACTCCAACGTGTCCACCTTGAAAATTTTCTTCACAACAAAAGGAATGGAGAAGTGCTCCACCATTGGTTTGGCCAAGGGTCTTGGTGCCAACTATGGATTACATCAAGCACCCAGTCTATCATGTGAGGAGACCCCACCTCTTCCCTAAAAGTTTAAAATGTCAAAATAATTTGGCATCTTATTGAGGACACTCATAATAGAGTTTCCTCAAAAAATACTATGGTACCTCATAGTTATTGCATGGAGGTTGGTGAAAAACCATCCACCACCACTCCCAAAACTTTTTTTTTATTAATTCATGGTGGCACCAATGGATGGGGAACATCCTGCATACATGTGATAAAAGTGTGTTGATTCTTGGGTCTGTAAAAGGGGCACACAAGTCAGCTTTGCTATTTTTTTCTTTTTTCACATTTGCATATGAAAGATCAATAGCATAAAATTATTTTAATTCTTCCCTTTTATTCAACCAAATATTGATTTTCTCTTATTTCTTATACATGTGATATAATCGACTTCGGCGATTCGACAATCCCTCTCCTATAAGGGTGGGTTTCAACATGCTTAGTTAATCTTCCAAGCAGTTGTTTAATCTATATTTTTTTGTTTTCAATTTTATTTAAGATAATTATTGGGTTCCTTATGGATGCCTATGAACTAAAAGAGGGGTTTGAGGTTGTTCTTGTTCGGGAGGCTCTTCATGAGGGTGTGATTTTGAATTGTCAATGTTTTGAGGTGAAGATTGATTTCCTGGAAATTAAAACAATTTTTTTTAGAAAAAACCTATTTCAATCTACATTCTATTTTAAATTTGAAATTAAAACAAAATAAATACATACCTCTTCAATCTCCTCGACCTCTTTGACATCTTGGCAGCATCCTTGCAAAGAATTACAAGAAAAATTTGATCTCCTTTTGGTGAGTGTGAGTTGGAAGAGAAGAAAATGGTAGCTAGGGTCGTGGGTTTGGAATAAAATGAGGTTTCAATGCTTTTTTTTATAAACTACTTTTCCATTTAGTTTGGCACTTTCCAAATGGTCTATTTTGGGTTTTTTTCCAAAAAGTGGCACCCTTTTTGTGTCATAGATTGGTGCATTAACCATCTAGTAGACATCTATGCAAAATGTGGAAGCATAAACAAGGCATTGAATTATTTGATGGAAAGCCTCAAAGAAACATGGTCCCAATATATGCCAAGACTATAGGAAATACAAAAAATGGATTTTTCAAAAAATCTTACAAAATCTTTAGCAAATGTGGCACAATTGGAAGGTGTTCAACCAAATTCAACAACTTTTCTTGGCATCATACCTACTAGTACCAAAATGGGGGCTTTGGAATATGATATGGACATCTATCAAATGAATAGGAAGGGGTATTTTTGTCAAATATTATAGTCACAACTATCTTGATAAAAATGTATGCAATATGTGGAAGTGTAGACTAGGCACATGAAGTTTGACAACACATATCAATCAAATTTGGGTATTTACATTACGGTAACTATAGAAGCATATGCTAAATTATCAAATTTAATGGGCTTTACTATGCTCCTTAATATAATTTAGCTTGTGATTCTAGGTCAAATCATTCCACTTTCTATGTGTGTAAACATTGATTAAAAGCTTACAACCTATTTGTGTTCCTCCAACGTTTTTGAATCAAACAATTATTTTGACAATATTGGAAATACTATATTTTGGAAGGAATAGAGAGACTATAATTTGAACCATAAGAGTTATAAGCATTGAAAACATCAAATTTAAAATCTAATTGTAAGAGATGCTAGTTGTACATGTAATGTCCTGGTCAAAGCACAAGGAAAAACTTGATCAAACATTTTTTTTGAAACATAACAACCACAACACCAAAGATACGACATCAACATGCTGCACTTGCACAACAATGTGCACAAAAGCGTCAAATTAGAACATGACATAATGACAAAAACAACTAAATAACTCACCATTGCATAATCAAGGTGGAAATAGTGGAATACTATCCACTCATGGGATAAATCTATAAAAAAATATACAATGCAAAAAATAAAGAAAAACAATTATAGGCACAATATTAACATAGTATTTACATGGAAAACCTGGTAAAAATATACTAGGTGTTAGTGTATTTAATTTTAACCTAGGGTAATTACTCCAAGTGGTTTTCCCGTAGAGTAGTTTTCTTACCCATCACCTTTTTCATGGCTTTAAAATCATATACAATATGTAATTTTAATCATCTCAAATTTATTCACTCATCTTTGGTGAAATAGCCTGTGTGCTTCTCTCATTTTCTGTGAAGGTATATTCTGTAGATGGTGCTCCTAGGAGGTGGATGACACCAACATGGTATCAGAGCAAACCATTCTACAATCCTTCCTTGAGAGTTTTCATTGAATGTTTGAAGTCGCTTATTTTTTTGGCATTTGATTGCCTATTTCTGTTTTTCCTGATCTTGTAAGAGGTTGTGAAGAATTTGTTGAATTTGGCATTTGTATTTTTTCCTCACTCAGGAAATTTTATTGTTGTTTTGAAGCACAATTTTTTCTGTTGTTGTGGAGCATCTTGGGCTCGGTAAGAGAGGTTGCGACATCTTGCTGGCCTATTTTTTCTATAGAGGCATTTGAATTCTAAGAAGGGAATTTTTCTTTGAAAACCTTGTGATTCTCATTTGAAAGGTACAATATGCATTTTTTTTTGGCTGCATTTTGAGGCCTAAAATCTTCAATTGGAGAAACAATTTTTGGGAGAGGGAATGATTTCCCTACTAAAGAGAAGAAGCATGTTTTTCTGATTTGGATGTCCTGGAATAGACTTAGAAACAATTTGCAAGCCGCTTCCTTGGAAAGGATTGCACCAAGCCACAACAGAAGGAGACGTGCACATGAAGACTTGGAGGAGGCATTTTTTTCTATGCTTTGTTTGAATTTTTAACAGTCACTGTTGTTGAGAGGTACTTTTTTTGAGGAGACAATTTTTTCACTCAAAATTGTCATTTTTCTACCAAGCCATTTCTTTCTGCCAGGGAATGATTTTGAATTTGAAAAGGTATTCGTATTTCCTTTTTTTGCTAATACTTGCAATGTTTTGACTGTGGAAAATTTGTGGCCTGTGAATTTGACTTGTTGGAGGAACTTTTTTGTTGGTTGGATCTATGTTGGGGAGTTGTGAATCTCTATCTAGTCTTTGCAAACTGATTATCTTTGAAGAGGTTCGATTCCCTTTTCACAGAGGCCTGGTCGTTTGAAACCTATTGGAGGTATTGCAAATTCCATTTGGAGTCTAAGAGGCGACGTGATTTTTTCATTTGATTGGCAGAACTAATGTGTTTTGGAGAGGCTCGATTGTTTTTGAAGTAGGGACCATTCTTCTATTTTTAGGGGTCAATTGTGGCCAGAGGGCTGTCACATTTTTCCCTTGGCAACACTCCATTGAGGCACCTTTTCTTCCTTGAGAGGCAGATTCAAACTAGAGGCCATGATTTCCTTGTGGAAGTTGATTTCACCTATTTGGAGGCATTGGAAAGTGGAAAGAGAAGTTGTTGGGCACAATTTTCCTTGAGTAGAGGGGAAATTTTTTTCTATGATTGGCTTTTGGAGGTGTAGTGTTTTTCAAACTTTAAAACTTATAAAGTTTGCAGTGAAATATTTAGGGTTTCCTTCTTCTGTTGGGCATGTAAAAATTTCACTGTTAACTTGACTAGGAACATTTATCCCACATTGGCAACGTGTGGAATGTTTATGCTATTTAAATAGCTTTACACCTCTTGGGGATGTTGTGATCAAGTCTCACAGATTGTTTCTCGTGTGTGGTGATTGGTTTTTCTATGCTCTTTGGATTTTCTTGGTGAGTTAATTTGAGATCTGGCTTGGTGATTTGGTGTGAGAACCGAGTAAGGTGTTTAATTTTTTTTTAGATTCTCATCCCTCTTTTGCATTATTGCTTCCTGAAGTATTTTGAGAAGGCTTCATTTGTAGTATTTGGGAGTTTCTAATTGTTGTTGAAGGTTAATTTCTGTATATTTTTGGAGATTTGTCATAGTTGATTATGGGGTTTTCATTTCATCCTATTGTGATTATTTTGAAATGGGGACACTATAAACAATGGAGAGATGGTATCATAAAACATCTCAAATCTCTTCATTTGTTGCCATATTTATATAATCTTAATCTTGTTCCCCTTCCTAGTACTGATAGTAGGAAAGTTGCATGGAATTGCAAAAGGAATCATGTTATAGGAGTTATTACAATGCATATTGATGATGCCACTTTGAATGCTATTGATCATTTTGAGTGTCCTCATATTCTTTGGACTAAAATTTGAGAAATACATGGAGATCCTGATACTCAGCAATTCTCAGATGATCATGTTTCAGATTGTCTTGTGCCTCTTCATTTTTTAGACATGATACCCTATGAGCATTCTACTATGTAGGAGTTTGAAGTTTTGGAATACTTTGAGTCTTCAGATGAGGATGATGAGGTTCTTCATATGCTCCTTCTTCTCCATCATGGACAGTTGATGTACCTTCACCTTTAGTGCTTCTTTGTGTAAATTCATTGATTGAGGCTCCTCTCATTCCTGTTCAGTAGGACCATTCATCTTGTGTTGATGATTCACTGAGCATGTCCAGTGATTCATTACAAGTATTTCATTGTCTTCCTAATTGGGATTCGTATTTTCTAGAAATTGGTTCATTTTTTGTGGAATCTCACATTTCTGACTTGGAAGACACATTTGAGGGTATATCCTTCCTATTTGATGATAGTTGTGGTACAACTGTTGTCACTCCATCTCAATCTTTGGAGAATTTTCAAAATTAGTTTCTAGTGGCACCTTGTTTATCACCTCCTATTGTGATTGGGAATGTTCCTAATTGGTTTGTGGCATCATCTTCTAACATCTTTGCAACACATGAGCAGATTTTAGAGACATTGTTATACATTTAATGCTTCTTTCTTTCAATTCTTATTTGGAATGGGAAGCATTCCTGTATTTGTACTTGGTTTTGTTTCTTCCAAAAGGGGGACAAGTTGTTTGTTGACACTGGATTATGTGTTGTCTTTAGGCACTTACCATTTTTGCAGGTGATTACACATTGTGGGGGGGCTATTGATTGTATATACATGATGTATGTAGTCCTTGAGGGGTGTGATTGAGTCCTCCATCCATGCATCATTTTTTGTTTTCTTTTCTCTTTTGGAGAGGGGGTTTTCCTCACAGGGTTTTTCTCCTTTTCCCTAGTTGTGAGAGATTTCTTTTTGTAGTTGTAAATGGGTACCTAACATGGTTGTGTAGTTGGGACCCATATTGCATCTTCATTTTGCATTTTTTCTTTTTTGAATCTTTATTCTCCCTAAGTTTGCACTTAAGGAGGGGTGTTAGTGTAATTATTTTTAACTTAGGGTAATTACTCCAAGTTATTTTTCCTGTAGATTAGTTTTCTTACCCGACACCTTTTTCATAGCTCTAAAATCTTGTACAATATGTAATTTTAATCATCTCAAATTTATTCACTCATCTTTGGTGAAATAGCTTGTGTGCTTTTCTTAGTTTTTGTGAAGGTTTTTTCTATAGATGGTGCTCTTGAGAGGTGGATGACACCAACAAAAATAATGGGAAAAGATCTTTCATATTTTATTTCTCAAGAAATTCACAATTACAAAAATCTTCTAAAAAGTTATAGAAAACATGACTTCAACAGAGTATATGAAATCCAAGTTGTAGAGTCCTAGTTGAACACAACTATCCAAAAATAGTAAGTATGAGTCTTTTACAAGCCTAATAAATTACATTTTCCAAAGGAGAAACCCAAAAATAATTAATGCCGAAAGATAACGCTTTACCTTGAGCAATGTGTGTTCCATGAATAGGGACCTGGGACCCATTCGCCCATGGGTGAATAGGTCCTCCCTAGACCTTTGGACCTAAATTTAAATTATGTTTTTGGCAATATTTTAACATCTCCAAATTCATATTTCAATGTCGGCTTGTGATATTTAAATTTCAGGAAATTAAAGATACATACCAATAACTACAAAGTTATTTCACTAAGTTTCACCTAGATTTTCAAGATATCTCAAAAGCACTTTAAAAATAAATTTCACAAGAGAAAATTTGATGATCAAGAGCATTCAAGAGAATAATTATTAGAGATTTATTGCAACAACAAGATCTATTCATCATGCTAAATTATTCTTGCATCATGCATGTTTTTGGAGCTAACATTGTGATGTAGGTTTCAAGATCAAGTCAAGTATTCAAAGCATCAATTTCAAGTTTCAAGATCCACATCGAATTCAACCATTTCATGCAAGTTGCATACCTCCTAAGATCTCCATTATCAAGGTTTCATACAAGGGTTTGTTGAGTGGCAACATAGCTTTGTTCATTCTTCATTCCCTCTTTCATTTCATTATTTCATTTCAAGGTTTGATTACCAAAATGGGATTTGATCAAGGAAAACCCCCATTCACCAAAAAAATCATCTCTCTTGTATGTGTGATTGCATTTTTAGGTGGAAGAAGAATTGAAGAAATTTTTGAAGAGAAAGATTAAAAAAGTTGTCAAAGTTACAAAAGTTGTCAAAGTTGTTGTCAAATCACATAATCTAACCTACAAATCTGATTTCCAACTATCCAACACTATATCCCAGAAAAATTAGAAGCTATAGATCTATGTCAGAGGCCCCTGAAAGTTGTAGAAAAACCATGAGCAAAGACCCATTCACCCATGGGCGAATGAGTCCCAGTTAGCCTTAAAAATTGCTTCATGGTGACTTGTAAACGCATTGAACTGCCCTTCTCAGATCTGCATTTTGTTTTCTAGTTATACAAATATCGAATTTAATATTGTTTTTTCAAGTGTTAGATTGCATTTTGGAGTTGATTTTCTATTTTTAGTTTTTCTCCCCAAAGTGTTGTTTGACCTTGACCCTTGTCTTGAGAGCATAAGGAAATCTGAATATTCTCACATTGGGTTGATTCACCTAAGGGTTAGTCAATTCTTTATGGGAATCTCATTCCATAATGAAATAAAGGAAAATAGGTCCCCCCTTATTACCAATCACACATTTTTAGATCACCCCACTTGTTTTTCTTTGTTTCATTTTGGTGAACCCAAATTTTGAGCATCATAGCTTGCTGATTTGGAGTCCATTTTCAACCCTAGATTTGGTTTTACATTTATTTTTATTGCATTACATTGATTTGCATCTTATTTAGGGTTGTTAACTTGCATTAGGTTGCATCCTAATTTATTTTTTTACGTTTACATTTTTGCATTTTTTAAAATATGGAAAATTCAAAAATATCAATCATTTTGCATAGTCTTTACATAACATTACATCATCAATCATTTACATTAGACAATTGAATCAAAATTACATTTCAAAATAGGTCTTTTTGCTTGTCATTTAGCATTATTTTGCACTTGCATTTCGATCTCATTTTATAGAAATCTGAAACTGTAACTTACTATCTGAAACCAAAATTTTAAAAACCATAGAAATTACTTCAAAAATCTATAAATTAATTTTTTAAAAACCCTGAAGTAAGACCCATTCGCCCATGGGAGAATGAGTCCCTAATCAGGGCTTTTTTCTAAATTTTTAAGCATCAAAACTATTATTTTTGCATTCTGTGTTTTTGTATTCAGTTTGTTGTTTTAGTTTCCAAAATTTCTATTATTTGAAATTGTTCATATCAACCCTAATTTATCAAATTTAGTACACATTTTGAATTCAAAATTGTATCTAAAAGACATAATTTTCAAGTTTTTACATAGCATAATAAATTTTTAATCTTGTTTTAAATCTACAAATTTCTTTTGCATTTTACAATCTAGGGTATTTTATTGCATTTTACCTCTTATCCATTTTGGGTGCACCTTGGGTTTGTGAAACTTGTATGATCTTCACAACTTGGTGTCCTATTCCCAATACTATCATGAGATGTAGTTTGAGACTCATGTCATCCCACAGTAAATCACTTGTCGTGGATCTTAGGTTTTTTAACTCTTTCACTCATAGTGTTGACATTAATCAACCCACTATGGATCATACCCTTAACACTTTATTTCCCATGACTCACCTACCAACAACCAATGTGACTGATGTTGGTACAATGATTGCTAATGTCCCTCACGAGAACCTTAGAAGAATGGATGAAGAACTTGACAAATTGCAAGAATTTGTGAGTTTTGAATACATTGTTGGTAATGATATTCCTATCATAGATAATTGACGAGAATGATTGAAAATGAACAAGAAATAGAGATTGTTCATAGTTTAGCTCACATTATTAATAAACATGTCCCTACCATGACTAGTTGTGCTCAAGCTTTTGGGTATACTCAAATTCAAGGTGGAATTCCAATTCCTCCTTCCACAACCATAACCTCTATTCTGACATACACTAATCCAACTATTACAACAACCATACAACCTACTAGCAATGACAATACTTCCTTAGGTTTTTCCACTAGGAATCCCTTTAGCTTTGTGCATTCAAATCTCATATCTCCTAATCCATCTTCCCTCAAAAAACTTACAAGTCACTTGCCCCCTGAATACATATACACCTCCATCTCACAACACAAACAATGATCTCGTTCTTAACACACTCTTGTAAAATGTTTCATCCCTCCAACAAAAAATTGCTACATTAAGTCAAAATCAAAATGGCCAACCTTCACAATACGTCAAAACAAACCCCTTATCCTTGGAGATATTGAGAACAAAAATGCCACAAGGTATAGAGATCCCTAGATTTTAGAAATATGATGGGAAAGGAGATCTTGTTAGCCATATTTTTGCATATGTGACTTCATTTTTGAGGATAAACTATTGGCTAAACTCTTCTCTAGATCCTTGAAGGATACTATTTTGGAATGGGTTTTCCTCACTGAATAATTCAATATGTTCGTTCGATGAACTTGTTGATTCCTTACACAGTCACTTCCAAATATATATGGGTCTTAAGATGACCTTAGCTGATTTAATGACATGCAAACAAAAGGATGATGAAAAGATCGCCGATTTCATAGCACAATACCAATTAATTTTCTCATAATAAACATTAAGATTCTTGATGTTGACCTTCAAAGAATGTTTATTTCCAATTTGCAAAATAAAATCCAAACTAAACTTGAGATGTTGAAATTTCCCTCCTTCACATAGTTGTGTACTGCCCTTCATGATTACCAAAATTTGGTTAGTATTAATGAAGTGAAAACTCCCTCTCTAGTCATCTTGAAAAATCTGAATCCACGCCTCAACAACTATCAACCATTCAAGAAACAAAATAAGGGATTTTTACAACTTAACCCCCCTCAACCAACAAAACATGTTCATAACCAAGTGGTTGCTATAAAGATGACAAATACATACACATTTGGAGATAGAAATAGATAATTCACCCCTCTACTTGATACCCTTCATAATATCAATGTTGCAACTCTTAAACTAGAAACTAATCTCCTTACATCTTGATCCTACTAAGCCTTTACCTCCTAACTATAGACAAAATTCCTATTGCCATTTTCATCGACAAATTGCACATGATACAAAACATTGCAAGCATCTTAAACATCTTGTGCAAGACCTCATTGATTCAAATCATATTCAAATTAGCAGTGTTAATGATCAAGGTGATAAGTTTGTATCCCCTCCTAATTAAAACTTGCAAATCCTTACTGATCCTATGCCAAATCATAACATTTTCTTTGTCAAAACTAGTGAAACAAAGAATAATGTTGTAGACACATAAAAATTTCTTTTAATAATATTAAAAGTTTAGCAATATGCAGATCCATTATTAGTATCATTATCCATTTTATATTCATCTCATATTTATATTTCATGCATAACCATTTTATAAATATTAATCCATCTCATTAAATCATTTGTAAATCCATAATCCTTAAAACATTACTTATTCATAATCATTTGTTCATATTCATAAACTCCGTCAAATCCATTTGTGTAATATATGATCATTAAAATATCAATAAATTTGCATATTTCACTAATATCCATTTGCACATTCATAAATCAATTCATATATTTATCCATTTTTCTTTATTTTCCATTTTGCATATTTATTCCACATTCACCCTAATACTGGATCCACCCCTAAGGAGATCTATTTAAACTTTGTCTTCTCTCATTTCTCGATCATTCAACATCCACGTTCCTTGCATTTCAACTATCTTCACATCCACTTTGAATACTCTTTATTTGCATTCTAGTTTTATATCCATTTCATCTTAGTTTATTTGCATGTTAGCATTCTAGTTTTATCATGAATTATTTTGTTACTGCAAATCATTTGTACTCAATCTTTTAATCTCCATTCACCATAGCCTCTTGTGCACAATGCTCCTGAGAGAAAATTTATTCAGCAACACAAGATCTCGGATGATAGGAGGGCAATCGAGGCAAAAATCCATTTGCATGCATGTTTGTTTAATTAGTTTGTTTTGTTTGCATGTGTATGTAGTTGGAAGGCACTTCATTGTTTGATGTTGGAACAAATTTGAATCTTCAAATTCGGATACCCATTTCCATTGTCAACATTTGGCACGCCCGGTGGGACATTCCCCTAGTTTGTCTATCACTGCAAGCAAAAGACATTGTGTGAAAAGTAGTTTGTTTGCCTGTCTATGCGTTGCCTTTTTGCATGCATGTAGACCGTTATTAATGCTTCTTCTATCATGGTATCCTTTGAATAATGCAATAATAATAGTATGTTGATGATTGGCTGTTTTGTTTTTTTTATGTAGAAAATCGTAAATCATTAAGAGACTCTAAAATTTCAGCACTGTTGTTTTGCCTTATACTTTCCTTTGTATTTGATTCTCTGAAGCAAATTCTCATTCTGGTTGAAGTTCTTTAATCTGAAAATCTTTTTAATAAGATAGCTCTTTTTTCAGCACATAAATATATTTTCATTCCAGCGCATGAAAGCTTTTATTTCTTATTCTTATTCCAGCATATAAATTCTCATGACCCAATGATAGTAACATGCATGCAGACAGAGAATATGTAATGAAAAAAAATCGAACTTTCTTTCATATGATGCTCATTGATATTTTTTAGAACCAGCTATGGCATTTATTCTATTTCAGCTCCTTGAGTGAAATGTTTTCTATCTCTCCATAATATGTTGTTGCTTTTTCTGCAGGCACCATCATCGTGTTTTTGATTTGCAAGCTTTCACAAACTTTTTTTCTCCCATACAAATACTCGATAGTTTCTTTCAATTTAAGCATCTTCTTATTTCTCATGATAATCCTTTAAGTTCTTAAGATTTTTTTAAAGAGGATTTTTTTTAACGTGCCCCTAGTAATCAATCCTTATTTTAGTTAGGATTAGTTAGTTTTCATAGAGTAAAGTTTATTTGGTAATTTTTGATAGACTAATGTAATGTAATCTAAGTAGTTTCTATTTTTTTAAATTAGATTTTTACTTTTAGTTTCTAATTTTTTAAATTAGATTTTTAGTTTTAGTTTTTAAATTAGATTTTTAATTTTTATTTTTTTTAAATTAGATTTTTAGTTCTAGTTTTTAAATTAGATATTTAGCTTCTATTTTTTTTTAAATTAGATTTTTAGTTTTAGTTTTTAAATCATATTTTTAGTCTCTAACTTTTAAATTAGATTTTAGTTTATAATAAATTTTAGTTTTTTAACTTTTTAGTTTTTAATTTAAATTTAGATTTAATTTAGGGTTACTTTAGTTAGAATTTATTCTAATTTAGATTAGATTCTAGGGTAGATGTTAATTTTCTTTTTACTTTAGTTTTGTTTAATTTTGGAGCTAATTTTTGCTAATTTGGTCCTTTTGTGCAGATTCGTTTGTCCAAGGCTCAAAATCTAAAACTCTCACTTGTCAAAGACTTCAATTTCAAATTACTAATGACATCTGATGTAGGATGTTTGTCAAAGAATTGATTTTGAAACTGATTATTTGTATAGCTTAGACCACATTTCGTTTTGTGCTTAAAAGAACAACTATCTTTTTTTCACATAGATTTAACTAGGGGGTTAACAAACTTTTATTTTTTCGTGCTTGTAAGATGGTAGGTATTATGTTCTCACCTTGTGCAAACTCGACAATTAGAAAGTGTAGAAATCTAAATTTGGACACTTAATTTATCCAAATTCATCCCCTTTCATCTTATTTTCGTTAATTAAGTAATATTGATATTATTTAATTAATATCTTTAATTCTGCCAAATCCCTAAGGTGTTTAATCAATAATACCTTATCTCTTTAATCCTCCTTTCATCAAATAAATTAAATAAATATTCCATTTATTTAATTCCCTTTATGTCACATCATCCATATTTTATTATCTAATCTTAATCCTTCTTCTAATCCCATCATTAGGATGTGCACATGCCTAATCCTTGATTAGGAGGTGTCACATCCTCCAAATTTTGCAAGTTGTCCTCTAATCTCTCTTAGCCACCTAACCATCCTCTAATCCTTCACTAACTAGCCTAATCAACCTCTCAAGGAATTTTTAATTCCTTTTATCCTTCCAAGGAATATTAAATTCCTTTTTCTCTTCCCCATGTAATCTTTGACTTGTCACATCAAGTCACATGTGAGATCTAACCCTCTTCTAATCTTCATTAATTAGTCTAATCAAGTACTTGCACAATCCTAATCATTTAATTGAGTCAACCCTATTAAATGCTTTTCTTTTTTGACAAGGCATCTCACTTCCCATGTGTTTTAATTCACATTTAATCCGAGCCCAATGCACCCTTTGGAATTTAAAATTCTTTCCCCTCTCCCCATGGGATATTTGAGGAATTTTTAATTTCCTCATGTCCTCTCACCCACATGGGGACAAGGACCTCCTTTATGAGAGATCTTGTCCAATCCCAAGGTACTTTGTGTCCCCCTCCATGTCATGTACTTCTCTTACACCTCATGTCCACCTCATCTTTCTTAAGCCTCTCCCCTTGCCACATGTCAAGATGTGAGGGCTTGTGAGTTCTCAACTCACCATAGCCCTACATCTTGGCCATGTTGGGATCAATCTCAACCGTCCATTTCTTCTAGGAATTCTCAAAATTCCTATAAATACCCCTCTTTTCTCTCATTTGGGGGAGATCATTTTGCTAGCCAAACTCTTGCAATTTTATTTTTCAACCTACAATTAGCCATTTTCATGTTTTCATCCATTTGCACTCATCCTCACATCATCATTTAGCTTGCATCTACTTTCCATCCAAGGAGCATACACATCAAAGATCGAAGGGCCAACCAAAGGATCGATTCGAGACAAGGTATAATGTTCCATTTGTTGCTTTTATCTTGTGTTGTTTCCAACTTAGGCTAATCTTGAGGTGTAGGTTGTTTTGGTGTTTATTTGCACTCTTTAGTTTGTTGCTCGTTTTCTAACGCTCACATTCGACCTATCACAAAAAGTTAGAACTATCTTTTTTTTGTGTTTATCCCTTAGAAGGGCTTGCCTTGTGAGAGGGAATGACTCCAACCGATTTTTTTCTCAAGTCGGTGTATAAAAGGATAAGACTAAACTTTCAAGTTTATGGTTTTTTCCCTTGTTGTACAGTGTCACTTGAAATAGGGTACCTACCATAAAATGTATAAGAGACCCTATTAGAGTGATTAAAGCCTTAAGTGGCTTATTGGATGCTTGTGGGGAGCCATGTCCCTAAGTATTTACTAGGCACCTCTTATTTGTAGAAGCCTAGCCTTTCGTCCATTGCTTCCATATAGTGTAGGGTGCAGTATCATGCCCAAAGATATTCACTACTGACTCCCTTGAGTAGAGATAGAAAATTGCTCTTTGTGGAATTAGAAGTTGGTGAGCCTGAAAAGTGAGTGCATCGTAAGGGGGGGCCTGTGCCACCAAACTTCTAAGCTATCTGCTCTCAAGAAGGAGAAGTGTTCTGCACTGATCCAAGGTATTTTAGTGAGCTATACCAAGTATACACACCTTTCTAACTAGGTTGTGCTTGTCTTTATTTGTGATATATTAGTGAAAAACCACTTTGTCTTCCAAGTGCTTTATGTGTGTGTATTTAAAATAAAATTCAAACAAACATCACACTTAGTAATTTACAATATCTCAACCTTGCAAACTCCAAAACATAAAACAACAAAAAATCCAAAATGAAACTATCACTAAAATCTCTTGGGGACATCATCCTTCAATTCTGATTTTTCAATGCTTGCATATCCTCCACCCTTGCATATCCATTTATTGGTCAAACAAACCTTTAGATTGCACTTAGGCTACTCTCCCTAGGTCTTGAAATCAAACCATTGGCTATCTATCACCCACGTCACTTAAGGTTCATCATCCTTAAGTTAGGTAACATACCATTATCCTTCAGAAGGGAAATCCTTATGGAGTTCATCATTTGTCCTTGTGTCTATACATCATAGCACAAGTAAAGCTTTGCATCATAACCAACTTTGAACCTAGAACTTTGTTGTTTTCATTCTTAACTTGTCATATCATACCATACCATTTCCATATCTCATCTTAGAATCATATCCTTTTCATTGAATCCTAGTCTTAGGTCTCATACATTGTCCAATCCTAGATTGAAGATTAGAAAAATCACCTATGGCCCCTAGAACAAGAGAAAAAATGTTTCAAAAAGGGAACCCTTGGGAAAGAGACTTTGATGGGGAAGATCACATTAGTGTTGCAACTAGTGAAACAAATGAAATTGATGATGAAGAAATAACCCAATCCAATATAGAAGAAGCACTTAAGGATCACAAATTCACTAAAACGCTTATAGAGGTAGTCAAACATAACTCACAATAATATTTCAAAGCCCTTGCTGATGAAGGAATCAAAATTCCCCCTGATTTTGACATGTCACTACTCATGATGAATGATCAACCCAAATATAGTGAATCTAAACATCCCAAAACAAACAATGATGAAAGAATCAAGGATCACAGACCCTTTTATCTACAACCTAGTTACAAGAGATCTTCAAAGACATTAAAACCCGCACCTTCAAACAATCCTATTTTGGATGAACTTAGAACACCAAGACAAGAATTGGATACTCTCAAGAATAGTAAAACATCATCCCACAAGTTCTCTATTGAAGATATATGTCCTTTTCCCTTCAATCTGAGCATACCAATGCCACATTTTCCTAGTCACTGGGACACACCTAAACTACATAAATATAAGGGAAAGGGAGATCCTAAAGACCACTTAAGAGAAATTTGTGCTACTACCATAGAATTTTCAATTGATGAAATGTAATTTATGAGATTAATCCCTCACAGTTTAGGAGGAGAAGCTATGGAATGGTTTTCATGATTACCCCTGTAGACATGCAAAATTAACATTATGCATTCAATTAGGTCCATTCAACCAAGTTCACATTCATTCACTCATAAAATTAATCAGGTTCATTTAATCTCTAAGGATTATCCACTTAAATTGAATAAATTAACTTTATTTAATTTAAGCCTATCATTCCCTCTTTGATTAAATAAATCAGGACTTTATTTAATTGAAATCCAATTCATATTTCTCCTTTTCTGGTTTAAATAAATCAAATATCTAAGTCAAAGAGGTCAAACTCACCTAAGCACCATTAAGCTAATCTAATCCTAATTAAACTAACCTAACTACCCATCACATCCTCTAGATAATGCCACTTGCACAAATAAATCCATTTATTGATTTATTAAAATCAACATTTTCACTCAACATGGCATCTACCCTCAAATTTGAATTCAAAAGCAAGTTGAAATGTACATCGAACAAGGCATTTAATAGGTCTTACATGTCCCTTGCAAAGGTCAAACTAAGCATTAACTCTCATTTTCAAATTTGAAATTTCCCCCTCTTGGGCACATTTCCCAAATCTTGCACATGCATCAACCACTCACAACTTGACAAGTGTACTCATATCATTGGTCTGTTTTTAGTCCCACATTCATCCATTTGACCAATCCCTCATCAAGAAAATATATAAATGAAAGGCTTCATTCTTGTTCAAATCCTCCACAAAACTCCAGAATCTCTTGCAAAGTCACTCTCTTAAACTAAGAATTGATTTTTCCCATCTAGGCATTCCATATCATTCTTCATAGCATTTTATCATCTAGCGTATCTATCAAGGATTGGGAAAGGGCTATTTTCAACAATAGCACCAATCCACTATGGAATAGATTATTCATTGTGCTTATTAGGATTTAAATTAGTTTGCTTTATTGTTATGTTCATAGAGCATAAGAAATTATTCATAAAGAATTCCATTTCGTTTGCTTTATTTTTAACTAACTTCATGCTGATATACATGGAATAGAATTAAGAAGTTTGTAGATTTATGGTGTTACATTTGGTGCCCACTGTGTATTTACATCATGATTTTTACATTGTTTATCTATTTGCATCTGACTGTACTTGCAGGGCTTTTAGACAGAAAAATCCATAACATCCATTGGGGCAGATCGGGGTTGGGTCGTTGATTCCATCCTCTGTCATTTTAATAAATGATTTCATCATCTGGGAATCAGTACTCACATTAATCAGAGGAGGATTGGGAATCTTCTTACCTTGCTCCATCTCTAGCACTTTTGACGAACTCTTTTTTTCTTAAGTAAAAAATATCAAACTCTCTTCTTAAATAATGATTCTGCCCTGTGCAGCTTTATCTCTATGGTTTCTAGTATTTTCTGAATGTTTTTTTTTTACCAGTACTTCTGAAGAAGACAGCCAATGAAGTAGCTTCATGTTCAGGATTTCAGACATCTTTTGAATATCTTTTGTATAAACTACTTATGAAGCAGATAGTTTTATGAATCAGTTTAATGTTTATGGTTTCTAGAATGTCAAAGTGGTATTACTACGTTTGTCCTAGACCACTACTGAATCAATGATGTTATTTTTAGTAGAGATCTATGCTGAATGATTTTCTAATGAATTAAGCCTTTATGTGAAGGATTTCTATCAGACACACATTCTCACTTTCTGTAGTAGACAACTAGTGAATCCATTATGTTGCCATGTAGTTTATTGACATTTATGCTAAATGTTCAATTTGATATTCTGATATTTATCCTCCCTATCTTTTTAGTTTGAATTCATTCATATTTTGATGTACTCATGCTCTGAGGTGCATTTGAATGTACTATTTTGCTTATGTGGAACTAAACATGCGAGCCTATATTCTGTTTTGTGCATATATCAATTGGTCTATTTAATATTGGCCATTTTAGTGATTAAGTTGCAGGTTAGTCCGAAAATAAATCACCATCCACAACAACGCCAAGCCCTCTGGCATCACCCTTGAAATCTCTTTAATAACTCCTTTCATTCTGTTGTGTGTAACACTTCACACAACTATCCAATCACCACACCTTTTGTAGCTTGGGTGTCACCTATTTCTGTGCGTCACAGTAGAATAATTTTGTTGTTTTTTCATTAAAGAAGTGAGCATGTGAATCTTCTTTTGCACAATTCTTTTTTGTCTCCATGGGCCTCTCTGCTCTCGATTTATACCTGCTAATAGTGTTGGATTAAAATTTTCTAAAGCCTCTTTCAAATCCATTTTGTGCATATCCTGCAATCAGCGTACTCCATGAGATAACATTTTCTTCAGGCAGACTGTCAAACAGTTCACGCACCTTGTCTATGCTTCAATTTTGGTGTAGGCTATGAGGACATTGGTCAAAGGTTATTGAATATGGCTTTACACTCGCCAACTGCATCAGATTGAAAGTTGTTTAAAAGGATCATTGGGCGCGATATATTTTTATCTGCCAATTCCATCTATTTGAAAGTCTCTTCTTAGGCGCAAATTTTTGAGCTACTGAGTGCATAGTGTCTAGATACTTTTCATCAGTCCCTCCTGTGCATGAACCGTCTCTTTGAGCCATTTTTTACTCAAGAGATTCACGTGCCTTGATGATCATACCGTGGTTCTTTAAGGCATTTTGTCAGACAGTTCATGCTCATTGTTTATACCTTTTCTATGCTTCACGTGGCTATTGGCCTAATTCCTCATAAATATAGAGGCTCTGAAAAAATAATATCAGATCTACCAAGGAAGATATTCTTCGAGAGGACTCGTTCTTAGCACAGGGGCACGTCTTTTACACCTGCTAAAGGTACACCTGTCAAATGCATAATGCTAATTTAACTCTGAAGGTACACTTGTCAAATACATTTTCTTGAAAGATCTTGCTGTATGACTGTGCCTTCTTTTATGGGTAGTTTTCACCTTAATTAGAATAATCCCATGTGAATACACCAATGTATATTCAGATTTAGAATGATCTCATGTGCAGGCCGGTTCGTTTATGAGTGATTGCATAGTTATTCACACATTTTTCATTCTATCAAATCATGTTGTATGTTGTCTTTATGCTCTCGTTTTGGCACAGGTCAAGAGGTGTGGAAGTCGTTGCAAATTTCATCAATATAAATGCCTTTACTTGTTGTTTTATACAAACTATCAACTGTGCAATCTAGTGTGATTTTGCATCGATATTCCATTCTATCTTCTTGATCTTCTATCAAATCTAATTCTGCTTTAGATAGTGTCAGGAAATTTAACTCAGTAATTTAAAAATTCTGATATAGGTTGTCATTAATAATTACCCACTTGTAGCAGTCTTTGTCTGTATTAAATGGGAATCAAAAAGTGAAGTTAGTAAGGAGAAAATACAACATGATCTGTGCAAAATTGAATTTGTGATTACTACTGACATAGCTTTGACTTTTGCAGATTACCAACCTATCTTGTACTAGATATATGAGCTTCGACATTATTATTTATTTGTGCTTTTGTTAAGCAAATCTAACTTTTGGTATCAATTATTTATAGACTTGGCGTTGGGGGATCATTAACTGAGAATTTTGGATATTTCAATTTGGCGTAAAGGAAAAGATTGAACTAAGAGAATCAAAATTCCTTCGTGGTTATAATTGTCAAAGAAGGGTTTGCATAAAGAATCGGTGGTAGAATATGACAGTGTAGCAGGTGAAGGAATCCAAAAACATCAAGCAGTTTTGAGTTGAAAAAGTGGACATTGAACTTGAAAAAAAAGCATTTCTTAATGCTTATGGAAATGACCTAGAACATTCATGTATTGCTTTTATTTTCTGTTTTAGGTCAACTTGCTTTCAAATTGGATTTAAAATCAATCACTGTCTTGATCTTTTCAAAGTTGGCATAAAATTGAACCTTAGACACCCACTAGATTTCAATTTGGGGCTAAAAATTGAACAATCAATCTCTCACTTCAAAGTTGGTGCTTAAAAAGAATTCATTTATGCTTTGAAGTTAAAATGAACAAGTTCTTTCATGTTTTTGTAATCTTTTTTGCAAAGTAATTTCACTTAAAAAGATGTATGTGCTTCTCTCATGCCTCATGGCGATCTTTATTGCCTCCACATCTTCAATTTGGGATTAAAATTGAACAAAATACTTTGCGAGTGTGAGTTAGGTATATTGCGTGCATTCTCCCTTTCTTTCTAAATGAAGGTCGATCGAACCACGGATGTGCTTGATCACTATTGTTTACCTTTAGAGGGGCCTGCCTAAGAGACACATCCAAAACGAGAACTCGAAGGTGACTCCAACCAGTTTTTCATTCGGGCCGGTATACAAATGGATAAGACTAAATTGTCAAGTCCTCATGGTATGTAGGCCTTAGCTGTACAGTGTCTTTCAGAATGGGGTACTACCGTAAAACGTATAAGAGCCCCTAGTAGGATTGATTAAAGCCTTTAGTGGCTTGTTAGATGCTCGCAAGGTGCCATGTCCCTAATGTTGTGTCATTAAGAACCTTGTTTGTAGCAGCCAACCAGTCCATCCAACGAGTTTATCAAAGTGGTGCATTGGAACTTAGATTCCAAGAAGTTACTTGTCATGTCTGATCTTGGTTGTAATATAGAGGTTAAGACTTTATTCTTAACATACATTTATATTTTATCCTTGGTTGCATGTAAAATCATCTCTTCTACTATGAAGGGCATGAGGCAAGCCCACTAAGAAAAACATACCAATTGAGCTAATATGTTATATTGCTTGTGAGTGAGTTTGAAAACACAGTGCTTTAATCAAAAACATTGGAAAACCAACATTCAATGAATCATCAAAATTGCAAACTCTTTAGGAGAGGAAAATATCCTTGAAAAAATTCACATGTTATTGCTTTCCCTTGGGATCTGTGTCCTTAGAGGCATCTAAACATTTGGATTTCATCTCAATTTGCTTCTACTAAAGTCAACTTTAGGTAACCTTTGCCTTGATTTCCTCGACTTCCGCATAATGCACTTTGTGGGATGAAAGGGAATTAGGACATGGGACATTGAGTTGAAAACCTAATCAAGAGTGTGTTTGTGGTAAAAAGAATCCATTAAGCAAAGATTAAATCAATTGGACCCCACATATGTGCTTGGCATTTCTTTGGTCATATGGTTTTCATGCAAACATTGGTCTTTTGATTTCAAATTACTCTTAGAGAAAAGCATGTTCCTCACTATCTTGGTCTTGTAAAAAAGTCCTTCCTAGGTTCATTTAGGATCACATCAAACAATTCATCCAAATCCCAAACACTTATCGAAATTCATCCATCCAAACAACTTTAGAGCTTTGAAAACATCATTCAAGACTTGGGTACATCTTTAAATCAAAATCATTTGTTTAGTTAAGTGTGTGGGAATGCATCCTTTCTCATACATTTAATTAAATCAGCAATCCTTTGAACAAGTTCATCCTAAGATAACATCTAACATCTTAGGGTTTACAAGTTCATTATCCAAGTCAAAAAAATCAAAATCAAACCCTAAGTCTAGCATTGATCCAAAGTTCCTAAATGTTCATCACTCATATCATTTACACCTTTCGTCCTTCATCTCATCATTAGTCCTAAGAACCTTAGAGGTCACTTTTGAAACAAGGTCAAAACATAAGAGGAACATGGAATATAGACTTGATCCATACATCATGAGTAACCCAAGTCAACTAAGTTATCAAAGCCTTACAACGTCAATTGATTCTCAACACTCACATCTATACGAACCGTACATGGGATCATTACCTTCGACAAATGTCAATAGTACACCAAATGTGAGTATGCCCAAATTTAGGTTTGGAACACCTTTCCCGAACAATCAATGCATGAGCTTTCAAACGACCAACATCATCCCCCCAAATCCATGCATGCCAAATGTGAATGTTCCAAGTACAACTTTACCAAACATGAATCCAGTGAACTTTGGGATAGATATGTTTGCAAATCACACAAATGTTGTTCAGAGTCCAAACAAGATGTTAATGACTCCAAGGCAAGGTAACACAATGCAAAATCAAAGTTACCTAAATAAAGACAATCTTCAATTTCAACCTATCATGCCAAATCTAAACATCATCCCAAGTCATAACAATGTCCAAAATCAATTTTTCCATGATCCCATTCAAGCACCACAAGTGTACATCCCAAATATGCTTGAACAAAATCCAAATCAAGGGAGTCAAAATCAAGATCAAATTTTGCTAGAACAACTTGTTTCACATGCCAAACTAATTGAATTATTGAGCCAAGAGATATCTTCTCTCCAAAATCAATACATTCCTCCATTTGTTGAACCATGTCATCAAATCATTGAGTTATATCCACAATTGCATCAAGAACAACATCTCCAATGGAAAGAAGTCAGATATCAAGATCAACAACAACAAACCCAATCACCACATCTCAAAGATCAATCACCACATCTCAAAGATCAATCACCACACCTCCAAAATCAATCACCACAAATTCAATTTAAAGTGAAAATCTCACAAGGAAACAAGCGAAAATACACACCACTTGGGAGACCAATCGAATCAGTCCTACAAAAATTGGTACAAGAAAATCTCATCAAAATCCCCATTTATGTGAACTATCAAGAACCAGCCATAAAACCACCAGGGTATAATGAGAAGCACCTTTGTGATTATCATAGAATAAAGGGACACAAAACATCAGATTTTGTTCGACTCAAGAAACTCATCCAAAACCTGATTGATCAAAAGATAATCACTATTGGGGGCAATGCTAGCATTGGCAATCTCTCCACCACAACTGTTGAGAACAAGGAGAAAGATCAATCCATCACTGAGCACCTTGAAGTTGTGTCTACTCCATTCAATTATAAAATGAACATATGTCAAGAGTCACTTCTCAATCATGATCAAAATCCACCAACAATACCCAGCAATGATCCAATTCAAGAAATGTCAACATCATTTGACCCTATGGTTGAAGACATTGGAAATCCCTCCACCACAATTGTTGAAAACAATGATCAAGATCTATCCATCAATAAAGATATTTTTTCTTCATCCAATGAGGCATCAACCAATGATCATGTTGAAAATGTCTCTACGTCACCTAATGAGTTAGAGGGCATATCTCAAGAATCTATTCTAAAGTATGATCAATGTCTTTCACCAAAGTCTAGCAATGGTCCTTTCCAAGACATATTGACATCCTTCGACCTCATGGTTACAGATACTAAAGGAACCCTAAACTCGACACTTGAGGATATTGAACCACTTACCATGTCTAATAACGACATCCAAGAACCCTTTGTAAGCAATCCATCCTTTGAAACTAACCCATGTCAAGAACTTGATCCAAAGCAAGTCGAAAGCAACTCCGAAACCATTCAAGATCAAGAATTTGTATCTTCAAGATACTACAATAATCTAATGGACACTCTCCTATCTATGCAAGATGATCATATCCCCATAACACATATTCCTCCATCTACCCATGAGATGATATCTGTGGATGGACACGTAGATGGTCTTCATTCAGAACAGGATTCCTTTACTCCTGATATTATTACACAAAAAGAGCAGGTTATCAATTCCTACAATAAAATAGAGTTTTCAACAACAGTTTCAGATATATCGCAAATTCAGAGTAAGGACATCATGAATAAAGATATCCAACATTATCCACTCAAGGAAACAATTCAGACATAACAGTATAATCCAGAGTTAGCAGAGCAGAAAATTGAAACAATGTCATCTACAGTGGTCATTTGTCAGAGCATGTTTACTGAACAAGACATCTTAGAACAAGAAGAATCAAAGCATGAAGGTACTACTTCCACAATACTAGGGGCAACTATGTCTCAAGCAAGTGTCAATATAGGGAGCATGAAGAGACCTTATGATGAAACCAATGCCAATACTACTACCAGCCACGTCATAAATCTTCATCCATCCATCACCCCATCCATGAATTGGGACCAATGCCAAAAGAAAGAATTGAATCAAAGTATGAAGAACATTATCAAATAAAAATCTAGAAAGCATAATGGACAAATCAAATACAAATGGATACAAAAGTATACAAAGAAGGATTATCCCTATCAAACTCCATCAATCAAAGAGAATATGGGGCAAAATAAAAATGGGAAAAGTATCCATCAAAGATGTCCACAAAAGAAAAAGTAGGCTTTTCAAGTGACGTACAAAGTGTATCAAGCAGTTGGTCCTAATTCCATGCACACTTCTGTATCCATCCATCATTGCTCATCTTCCCAAGTTTGGAAAGTCAAAGGTTCCAAGCTGTCAACCAATCCATCTCTTATCCCTAAACGCACTCCATCCATGCCTCCATGCATGATATCTAGTTATTACATTGACCATGTATTGGAAGCGACCCTTCATCATAAGGATTTCAAAGGCACTCTATTGCGATGTGTGCACAGAGACAGAGTTAACCCTGGTATCAATAAAGCAGATCAAGAATCCCAAACGTTGCATTCAAGTGCACATATCTTAGCAAAGCAGCTCCTTTAGGAAGTATATCGATGGCACATTATGAGATGGGAATCTACATCAACACCTTGTGATTCAGCATAAGCTTAAAATCTTTCAGAAAAACCAAAAAATATCAAAACATATGAAAATCCAAAAAAAATCAGAAAAAGGATTGAAAACAGTAAAGATAAAAAAATTGTCCTCTAGTGAAAACTGCATGGGTGGCGCTTTGGGAAAGTACCATGATGAAAACCTAGAAAATAGGCTTCATGTGTAGAATAGAGCATCTATGTGTGCCAGTTCAGATGAAAGCATCTCATCCCATCCATAATAAAGCCAACATTCCATTTGTCTTACCCATAATAAATCCATTCATCCATGAACCATTTATCGAATCCATTTTCATCCATTTGCATTCACAGTCCAAGTTATCTTGATCTTGATGAAATTTTGGGGCACACTTTACACTTGCTTACGGTAAAAATATTGACATGGGTCATTTTCATTTGATCCTTTCCTACCCAGCGTTATCTGAGCCATGAAGAATTATCCAATGAGCTTTCTTGATCCAAACACCTTATCTTATCACAAGATAATTCATATTCACCCTTCCATACACCTATCTGAGCACCCATCCATCACATTCCATACATTGCTAGACACTGGGGGTAGCTATGTACACCTTGCTTTGAGAGTAAATCTTGATATGAATCCTGCGACTTATGTGGCGATCTGGACATTGGAAAACGTGAAACCAAATTGGTCAAACCACTTGTGAGAAAAAATCCAAATCACTAGCCCATGGCATATTTTGACGAGAAGACATTCCATATCAATCTACATCACTCACCGAACATCAATATGAACAATCAATATCAGTCACATCTAATGCATCCTTCAACGTCACATCAAATCATCCAAAACATCTTTTGTTCTAAACCAAGCTTCAACAATCTTGATCGATCAAATCCAATCAATCAATAATCTTGGGATATCCTTCCCGATCATTGTGTTTCTTAACACTATCCTTGCATTGTTGTGCATCCTCAACAATGTTACCGTCATCAATCTTGATCAATCAAATCCTTGCATTGTTGTGTATCCTCAACAATGTTATCATCATCATCAATCCATCGAGCTAGTCAATCAACCTTAGCTTGGTTTTCAAAAAAATCCCAAAACAGAGCACTAATATCATCACACACATCCATATGGAAATCGTAAAAATCATGCAAAAAATCCAAAAACATCCAAAACATATCAAAATCCAAAAACACTCAAAAATAAAAAACGTCAAAACATTTGTATCCAAACTACATCGTCTCTGAGCTTAACGTAGGCAAGGCTAATCTTTGATCAGCCCCCGAGACATCAAAATCCAAAAACATTAAAAAAACACAAAATCCAAAAAACATTCATAAAATCTTAGAAAACCCTAAAACATTTGAAAAATCAAAAATCAAAACATTTGTAAAAATCTCAAAAACACCAAAATAGCCTCAAAACATTTCAAAATGTCAAAAACATCCAAATATTTGAAAAAATCCATCTGTCTCATCTCGCTTGCACCCCAATAATCAATAATCCATAATAAACTGACCTTCATCCTTTGGACAACACATAGAAACAATCATAGCATCAGCAAAAGCAAGCTTCAATCGTAAAATCAAAATTGAAAACAACAAACCTTTAAAACAAAATCAAACTCTTGATCATTTTCAAACATGTCAATCAACCTTATATCAACAGTCTATCAATCAACTTATCAACCCATCATCATCCCTATACAATGCATGTCCTAGGATATATTGTTCTAACAATGGGCACCATTTTGGATATCACTTGGATTCTTATCCTATCAAAACAAATCCCTTTGGCTAGAGGTATGAAGAACATTGACTTGTTTGCGTACTTGGTCTTTTCTTTTGATTTATCTTATTGCGCTTCATTCCAAGGACCTCTCGATGATATCCGAACGAAGGATTTAGAGAGATAGGAATGGGGCAACGATCATTATCTTTTGTCTGTTGTGCTTGTTGGACGTTCTTGTAAAATAACTTGGCAAATACTTTCTTTGTTAGGTACGTCCTAGCAAGGTTTCCGTATGTCAGGTGTGAGCAAAAATACTCCTATCTATTTGTCGAGTCAAATTCCATCGCACTAGGTACAACGCCATCTTGGTTCTTTATACCTTGATGCATCATACCTACGTGTGTTATCAAACATAAGGTAAGTAGCCCTTTTAAAATCCCAATCCTGGATAAGCAAATCATCATCATTTATCATCATCATCATCATCTATCATCATCATCATCTCTAATAAAGTCTCGTTAGATCATGGACTTGTGGGATCCTCTTGTCATCATCTCATTTCCGCACTAACATCATCATCACCACTACATCCATCCTGCATCCACATACCGTCAACATACCACATATAATTCATATCATACATAATAGGAAACATCGATCATTTCACATGCATTGCATTTGCATCATCATCATAATATAGATCTGTTAGTCTAAGCATCTGCATAAAGCATCAATTGCATAATCATAGTGTATCACATCATCCATCTCAACTATCTCATTTGCATCATCATCCATAACCATCTATCTTGAACCTCTTTATCGTGAGATCGGCCCTCAAATCGAATCTTTTCGCTTGATCTCTCAAGGGTCAATGTACCAGTGTACTTTCCCCTGGGGCATCCGAAAAATCAGAATTTTTTTCAAATTTGATTGTGGTAAGATTATTTTTTGAACCAATGCAACAAGTACAGTGCTTCAAAGAGGGGCAAAATGTAGACATGCAAAATTAACATTATGCATTCAATTAGGTCCATTCAACCAAGTTCACATTCATTCGCTCATAAAATTAATCAGGTTCATTTAATCTCTAAGGATTATCCACTTAAATTGAATAAATTAACTTTATTTAATTTAAGCCTATCATTCCCTCTTTGATTAAATAAATTAGGACTTTATTTAATTGAAATCCAATTCATATTTCTCCTGTTTTGATTTAAATAAATCAAATATCTAATTCAAAGAGGTCAAACTCACCTAAGCACCATTAAGCTAATCTAATCTTGATTAAACTAACCTAACTACCTGGATCACATCCTCTAGATAATGCCACTTGCACAAATAAATCCATTTATTGATTTATTAAAATCAACATTTTCACTCAACATGGCATCTTCCCTCAAATTTGAATTCAAAAGCAAGTTGAAATGTACATTGAACAAGGAATTTAATAGGTCTTACATGTCCCTTGCAAAGGTCAAACTAAGCATTAGCTCTCATTTTCAAATTTGAAATTTCCCCCTCTTGGGCACATTTCCCAAATATTGCACATGCATCAACCACTGACAACTTGACAAGTGTACTCATATCATTCGTCTGTTTTTAGTCCCACATTCATCCATTTGGCCAATCCCTCATCAAGAAAATCTATAAATAAAAGGCTTCATTCTTGTTCAAATCCTCCACAAAACTCCAGAATCTCTTGCAAAGTCACTCTCTTAAACTAAGAACTGATTTTTCCCATCTAGGCATTCCATATCATTCGTCATAGCATTTTATCATCTAGCATATCTATCAAGGATTGGGAAAGGGCTATTTTCAACAATAGCACCAATCCACTATGGAATAGATTATTCATTATGATTATTAGGATTTAAATTAGTTTGCTTTATTGTTATGTTCATAGAGCATAAGAAATTATTTCATAAAGAATGCCATTTCGTTTGCTTTATTTTTAACTAACTTCATGCTGATATACATGGAATAGAATTAAGAATTTTGCAGATTTCTGGTGTTACATTTGGTGCCCACTGTGTATTTACATCATGATTTTTACAGTGTTTGTCTATTTGCATCTGACTGTACTTGCAAGGCTTTTGGACAGAAATATCCATAACCTCCATTGGGGCAGATCGGGGTTGGGTCGTTGATTCCATCCTCTATCATTTTAATAAATGATTTCATCATCTGGGAATCAGTACTCACATTAATCAGAGGAGGATTGGGAATCTTCTTACCTTGCTCCATCTCTAGCACTTTTGACGAACTCTTTTTTTCTTAAGTAAAAAATATCAAACTCTCTTCTCAAATAATGATTCTGCCCTGTGCAACTTTATCTCTATGGTTTCTAGTATTTTCTGAATGTTTTTCTTTTACCAGTACTTCTGAAGAAGACAGCCAATGAAGTAGCTTCATGTTTAGGATTTCAGACATCTTTTGAATATCTTTTGTATAAACTACTTATGAAGCAGACAGTTTTATGAATCAGTTTAATGTTTATGGTTTCTAGAATGTCAAAGTGGTATTACTACGTTTGTCCTAGACCACTACTAAATCAATGATGTTATTTTTAGTAGAGATCTATGCTGAATGATTTTCTAATGAATTAAGCCTTTATGTGAAGGATTTCTATCAGACACACATTCTCACTTTCTGTAGTAGACAACTAGTGAATCCATTATGTTGCCATGTAGTTTATTGACATTTATGCTAAATGTTCAATTTGATATTCTGATATTTATCCTCCCTATCTTTTTAGTTTGAATTCATTCATATTTTGATGTACTCATGCTCTGAGGTGCATTTGAATGTACTATTCTGCTTATGTGGAACTAAACATGCGAGCCTATATTCTGATTTGCGCATATATCGATTGGTGTATTTAATATTGGCCATTTTAGTGACTAAGTTGCGGGTTAGTCAGAAAATAAATCACCATCCACAGCGACGCCAAGCCCTCTGGCATCACCCTTGAAATCTCTTTAATAACTTCTTTCATTCTACTGCGCATAACACTCCACACAACTATCCAATCGCCACACCTTTCATAGCTTGGGTGTCACATATTTCTGTGCGTCACAGTAGAATAAGTTCGTTGTTTTGTCATTAGAGAAGCAAGCATGTGAATCTTCTTTTGCGCAGTGATTTTTTGTCTCCATGGGCCTCTCTGCTCTCGATTTCCACCTACTAATAGTGTTGGATTAAAAGTTTCTAAAGCCTCTTTCAAATCCATTTTGTGCATATCCTGCAATCAGCGTACTCCATGAGATAACATTTTCTTCAGGCAGACTGTCAAACAGTTCACGCACCTTGTCTATGCTTCCATTTTGGTGTAGGCTATGAGGACGTTGGTCAAAGGTTATTGAATATGGCTTTACACTCGCCAACTACATCAAATTGAAAGTTGTTTAAAAGGATCATTGGGCGCGATTTCTTTTTACCTGCCAATTCCATCTATTTGAAAGTCTCTTCTTAGGCGCAGATTTTTGAGCTACTGAGTGCATAGTGTCTAGATACTTTTCATTGAGTCCCTCCTGTGCATGAACCGTCTCTTTGAGCCATATTTTACTCAAGAGATTCACGTTCCTTGATGATCATACCGTGGTTCTTTAAGGCATTTTGTCAGACAGTTCATGCTCACTGTTTATACCTTTTCTATGCTTCACGTGGCTATTGGCCTAACTCCTCATAAATATAGAGGCTCTGAAAAAATAATATCAGATCTACCAAGGAAGATATTCTTCGAGAGGACTCATTCTTAGCATAGTGGCACGTCTTTTACACCTGCTAAAGGTACACCTGTCAAATGCATAATGTTAATTTAACTCTGAAGGTACACTTGTCAAATGCATTTTCTTGAAAGATCTTGCTGTATGACTGTGCCTTCTTTTATGGGTAGTTTTCACCTTAATTAGAATAATCCCATGTGAATACACCAATGTATATTCAGATTTAGAATGATCTCACGTCTAGGCCGGTTCGTTTATCAGTGATTGTGTAGTTATTCACACATTTTGCATTCTATCAAATCATGTTGTATGTTGTCTTTATGCTCTCGTTTTGGCATAGGTCAAGAGTTGTGGAAGTCGTTGCATATTTCATCAATATAAATGCCTTTACTTGTTTTATACAAACTATCAACTGTGCAATCCAGCGTGATTTTGCATCGATATTCCCTTCTATCTGCTTGATCTTCTATCAAATCTAATTCTGCTTTAGATAGTGTCAGGAAATTTAACTCAGTAATTTAAAAATTCTGATATAGGTTGTCATTAATAATTACCCACTTGCAGCAGTCTTTGTCTGTATTAAATGGGAATCAAAAATCAAAGTTAGTAAGGAGAAATACGACATGATCTGTGCAAAATTGAATTTGTGATTACTACTGACATAGCTTTTACTTTTGTAGATTACAAACCTATCTTGTGCTAGATATCCGAGCTTCGACATTATTACTTATTTGTGCTTTTGTTAAGCAAATCTAACTTTTGGTGTCAATTATTTGTAGACTTGGCGTTGGGGGATCATTAACTGTGAATTTTGGATATTTCAATTTGGCGTAAAGGAAAAGATTAAACTAAGAGAATCAAAATTCCTTCGTGGTTATAATTGTCAAAGAAGGGTTTGCATAAAGAATCAGTGGTAGAATATGACGGTGTAGCAGGTGAAGGAATCCAAAAACATCAAGCAGTTTTGAGTTGAAAAAGTGGACATTGAACTTGAAAAAAAAGCATTTCTTAATGCTTATGGAAACGACCTAGAACATTCATGTATTGCTTTTATTTTCTGTTTTAGGTCAACTTGCTTTCAAATTGGATTTAAAATCAATCACTGTCATCATCTTTTCAAAGTTGGCATAAAATTGAACCTTAGACACCCACTAGATTTCAATTTGGGGCTAAAAATTGAACAATCAATCTCACACTTCAAAATTGGTGCTTAAAAAAAATTCATTTATGCTTTGAAGTTAAAATGAACAAGTGCTTTTGTATTTTTGTAACCTTTTTTGCAAAGTAATTTCACTTAAAAAGACGTATGTGCTTCTCTCACGCCTCATGGCGATCTTTATTGCCTCCACATCTTCAATTTGGAATTAAAATTGAACAAAATACTTTGCGAGTGTGAGTTAGGTATATTGCGTGCATTCTCCCTTTGTTTCTAAACGAAGGTCGATCGAACCACGGATGTGCTTGCTCACTATTGTTTACCTTTAGAGGGGCCTACCTAAGAGACACATCCAAAAGGAGAACTCGAAGGTGACTCCAACCAGTTTTTCATTTGGGCCGGTATACAAATGGATACGACTAAATTGTCAAGTCCTCATGGTATTTAGGCCTTAGTCATACAGTGTCTTTCAGAATAGGGTACTACTATAAAACATATAAGAGCCCCTAGTAGGATTGGTTAAATCCTTCAGTGGCTTGCTAGACGCTTGCAAGGTGCCATGTCCCTAATGTTGTGTCATTAAGAACCTTGTTTGTAGCAGCCAACCAGTGCATCCAATGAGTTTATCAAAGTGGTGCATTGGAACTTAGATTCCAAGAAGTTACTTGCCATGTTCGATCTTGGTTGAAATATAGAGGTTAAGACTTTATTCTTAACATACCTTTATATTTTATCCTTGGTTGCATGTAAAATCATCTCTTCTACTATGAAGGGCATGAGGCAAGCCCACTAAGAAAAATGTACCAATTGAGCTAGGATGTTATATTGCTTGTGAGTCAGTTTGAAAACACAGTGCTTTAATTGAAAATATTGGAAAACCAACATTCAATGAATCATCAAAATTGCAAACTCTTTAGGAGAGGAAAATATCCTTGAACAAATTCACATGTTATTGCTTTCCCTTGGGATTCGTGTCCTTAGAGGCATCTAAACATTTGGATTTCATCTCAATTTTCTTCTACTAAAGTCAACTTTAGGTAACCTTTTCCTTGATTTCCTCGACTTCCGCATAATGCACTTTGTGGGATGAAAGGGAATTAGAACATGGGACATTGAGTTGAAAACCTAATCAATATTGTGTTTGTGGTAAAAAGAATCCATTAAGCAAAGACTGAATAAATTGGACCCCACATATGTGCTTGGCATTTTTTTGGTCATATGGTTTTCATGCAAAACATTGGTCTTTTGATTTCAAATTACTCTTAGAGAAAAGCATGTTCTTCACTATCTTGGTCTTGTAAAAAAGTCCTTCCTAGGTTCATTTAGGATCACATCAAACAATTCATCCAAATCCCAAACACTTATCAAAATTCATCCATCCAAACAACTTTAGAGCTTTGAAAACATCATTCTAGACTTGGGTACATCTTTAAATCAAAATCATTTGTTTAGTTAGGTGTGTGGGAATGCATCCTTTCTCATACATTTAATTAAATCAGCAATCCTTTGAACAAGTTCATCCTAAGATAACATCTAACATCTTAGGGTTTACAAGTTCATTATCCAAGTCAAAAAAATCAAAATCAAACCCTAAGTCTAGCATTGATCCAAAGTTCCTAAATGTTCATCACTCATATCATTTACACCTTTCGTCCTTCATCTCATCATTAGTCCTAAGAACCTTAGAGGTCACTTTTGAAACAAGGTCAAAACACAAGAGGAACATGGAATACAGACTTGATCCATACATCATGAGTAACCCAAGTCAACTAAGTTATCAAAGCCTTACAACGTCAATTGATTCTCAACACTCACATCTATACGAACCGTACATGGGATCATTACCTTTGACAAATGTCAATAGTATACCAAATGTGAGTATGCCCAAATTGAGGTTTGGAACACCTTTCCCGAACAATCAATGCATGAGCTTTCAAACGACCAACATCATCCCCCCAAATCCATGCATGCCAAATGTGAATGTACCAAGTACAACTTTACCAAACATGAATCCAGCGAACTTTGGGATAGATATGTTTGCAAATCACACAAATGTTGTTCAGAGTCCAAACAAGATGTTAATAACTCAAAGGCAAGGTAACACAATGCAAAATCAAAGTTACCTAAATAAAGACAATCTTCAATTTCAACCTATCATGCCAAATCTAAACATTATCCCAAGTCATAACAATGTCCAAAATCGATTTTTCCATGATCCCATTCAAACACCACAAGTGTACATCCCAAATATGCTTGAACAAAATCCAAATCAAGGGAGTCAAAATCAAGATCAAATTTCGCTAGAACAACTTGCTTCACATGCCAAACTAATTGAATTATTGAGCCAAGAGATATCTTCTCTCCAAAATCAATACATTCCTCCATTGGTTGAACCATGTCATCAAATCATTGAGTTATATCCACAATTGCATCAATAACAACATCTCCAATGGAAAGAAGTCAGATATCAAGATCAACAACAACAAACCCAATCACCACATCTCAAAGATCAATCACCACACCTCCAAAATCAATCACCACAAGGTCAATTTAAAGTGCAAATCTCACAAGGAAACATGCAAAAAGACATACCACTTCGGAGACCAATCAAATCAGTCCTACAACAATTGGTACAAGAAAATTTCATCAAAATCCCCATTTATGTGAACTATCAAGAACCAGCCATAAAACCGCCAGGGTATAATGAGAAGCACCTTTGTGATTATCATAGAATAAAGGGACACAAAATATCAGATTTTGTTCGACTCAAGAAACTCATCCAAGACCTGATTGATCAGAAGATAATCACTATTGGGGGCAATGCTAGCATTGGCAATCTCTCCACCACAACTGTTGAGAACAAGGAGAAAGATCAATCCATCACTGAGCACCTTAAAGTTGTGTCTACTCCATTCAATGATAAAATGAACATATGTCAAGAGTCACTTCTCAATCATGATCAAAATCCACCAACAATACCCAACAATGATCCAATTCAAGAAATGTCAACATCATTTGACCCTATGGTTGAGGACATTGGAAATCCCTCCACCACAATTGTTGAAAACAATGATCAAGATCTATCCATCAATAAAGATATTTTTGTTTCATCCAACGAGGCATCAACCAATGATCATGTTGAAAATGTCTCTACATCACCTAATGAGTTAGAGGGAATATCTCAAGAATCTATTCTAAAGTATGATCAATGTCTTTCACCAAAGTCTAGCAATGGTCCTTTCCAAGACATATTGACATCCTTCGACCTCATGGTTACAGATACTAAAGGAACCCTAAACTCGACACTTGAGGATATTGAACCACTTACCATGTCTAATAACGACATCCAAGAACCCTTTGTAAGCAATCCATCCTTTGAAACTAACCCATGTCAAGAACTTGATCCAAAGCAAGTCGAAAGCAACTCCGAAACCATTCAAGATCAAGAATTTGTATCTTCAAGATACTACAATAATCTAATGGACACTCTCCTATCTATGCAAGATGATCATATCCCCATAACACATATTCCTCCATCTACCCATGAGATGCTATCTGTGGATGGACACGTAGATGATCTTCATTCAGAACAGGATTCCTTTATTCCTGATATTATTACACAAAAAGAGCAGGTTATTGATTCCTACAATAAAATAGAGTTTTCAACAACAATATCAGATATATCACAAATTCAGACTAAGTACATCATGAATAAAGATATCCAACATTATCCACTCAAGGAAACAAGTCAGACATAACAGTATAATCCAGAGTTAGCAGAGCGGAAAATTGAAACAATGTCATCTACAGTGGTCATTTGTCAGAGCATGTTTACTGAACAAGACATCTTAGAACAAGAAGAATCAAAGCATGAAGGTACTACTTCCACAATACTAGGGGCAACTATGTCTCAAGCAAGTGTCAATATAGGGAGCATGAAGAGACCTTATGATGAAACCAATGCCAATACTACTACCAGCCACGTCATAAATCTTCATCCATCCATCACCCCATCCATGAATTGGGACCAATGCCAGAAGAAAGAATTGAATCAAAGTATGAAGAAAGTTATCAAAGAAAAAGCTAGAAAGCATAATGGACAAATCAAATACAAATGGATACAAAAGAATACAAAGAAGGATTATCCCTATCAAACTCCATCAATCAAAGAAAATATGGGGCAAAATAAAAATTGAAAAAGTATCCATCAAAGATGTCCACAAAAGAAAAAGTAGGCTTTTCAAGCGACGTACAAAGTTTATCAAGCAGTTGGTCCTAATTCCATACACACTTCTGTATCCACCCATCATTGCTCATCTTCCCAAATTTGGAAAGTCAAAGGTTCCAAGCTATCAACCAATCCATCTCTTATCCCTAAACGCACTCCATCCATGCCTCCATGCATGATATCTAGTTCTTACATTGACCATGTATTGGTAACGACCCTTCATCATAAGGATTTTGAAGGCACTCTATTGCGATGTGCGCACAGAGACAGAGTTAACCCTGGTATCAATAAAGCAGATCAAGAATCCCAAACGTTGCATTCAAGTGCACATATCTTAGCAAAGCAGCTCCTTTAGGAAGTATATCGATGGCACATTATTACATGGGCATCTACATCAACACCTTGTGATTCAGCATAAGCTTAAAATCTTTCAGAAAAACCAAAAAAATCAAAAAATATGAAAATCCAAAAAAAATCAGAAAAAGGATTAAAAACAGTAAAGATAAAAAAATTGTCCTCTAGTGAAAACTGCATGGGTGGCGCTTTGGGCAAGTACCATGATGAAAACCTAGAAAATAGGCATCATGTGTAGAATAGAGCATCTATGCGTGCCAGTTCAGATGAAAGCATCTCATCCCATCCATAGTAAATCCAACATTCCATCTGTCTTACCCATAATAAATCCATTCATCCATGAACCATTTATCCAATCCATTTTCATCCATTTGCATCCATAGTCCAAGTTATCTTGATCTTGATGAAATTTTGAGGCACACTTTACACTTGCTTACGGTAAAAATCTTGACATGGGTCGTTTTCATTTGATCCTATCCTACCCAGCATTATCTAAGCCATGAAGAATTATCCAATGAGCTTTCTTGATCCAAAAACCTCATCTTATCGCAAGATAATTCATATTCACCTTTTCATACACCTATCTGAGCATCCATCCATCACATTCCATACATTGCTAGACACTGGGGGCAGCTATGTACATCTTGGTTTGAGAGTAAATCTTGATATGTATCCTCCGACTTATGTGGCGATCTGAACATTGGAAAACGTGAAACCAAATTTGTCAAACCACTTTTGAGCAAAAATCCAAATCACTAGCCCATGGCATATTTTGACGAGAAGACATTCCATATCAATCTACATCACTCACCAAACATCAATTTGAACAATCAATATCAGTCACATCTAATGCATTCTTCAATGTCACATCAAATCATCCAAAACATCTTTTGTTCTAAACCAAGCTTCAACAATCTTGATCAATCAAATCCAATCAATCGATAATATTGGGATATCCTTCCCGATCATTGTGTTTCTTAACACTATCCTTGCATTGTTGTGCATCCTCAACAATGTTATCGTCATCAATCTTGATCAATCAAATCCTTGCATTGTTGTATATCCTTAACAATGTTATCATCATCATCAATCCATCGAGCTAGTCAATCAACCTTAGGTTGGTTTTCAAAAAAATCCCAAAACAGAGCACTAATATCATCACACACATCCATATGGAAATCGTAAAAATTATGCAAATAATCCAAAAAGATCATAAACATATCAAAATCCAAAAACACTCAAAAAATAAAAAAATGTCAAAAACATTTGTATCTGAACTACGTCGTCTCTGAGCTTAAACGTAGGCAAGGCTAATCTTTGATCAGCCCCTGAGACATCAAAATCCAAAAACATTAAAAAAAACACAAAATCCAAAAAAAATTCATAAAATCCCAGAAAACCCCAAAACATTTGTAAAAATCTCAAAAACACCAAAAACAGCCTCAAAACATTTCAAAACATCAAAAACATCCAAATATTTGAAAAAATCCATCTGTCTCATCTCGCTTGCACCTGCAATAATCAATAATCCATAATAAACTGATCGTCACCTTCATCCTTTGACAACACAAATAGAAATAATCATAGCAGTCAGCAAAAGCAAGCTTCAAACGTAAAATCAAAATTGAAACAACAAACCTTTAAAACAAAATCAGACTCTTGATCATTTTCAAACATGTCAATCAACCTTATATCAATAGCCTATCAATCAACTTATCAACCCATCATCATCCTATACAATGCATGTCCTAGGATATATTGTTCCGACAATGGGCACCATTTTGGATATCACTTGGATTCTTATCCTATCAAAATAAATCCCTTTGGCTAGAGGTATGAAGAACATTGACTTGTTTGCATACTTGGTCTTTTCTTTTTGATTTATCTTATTGTGCTCATTCCAAGGACCTCTCGATGATATCATAACAAAGGATTTAGAGAGATAGGAATGGGGCAACGATCATTATCTTTTGTCTATTGTGCTTGTTGGACGTTCTTGTAAAATAACTTGGCGAATACTTTCTTTGTTAGGTATGTCCTAGCAAGGTTTATGTATGTCATGTGTAAGCAAAAATACTCCTATCTATTTGTCGAGTCAAAGTCCATTGCACTAGGTACAGCACCATCTTGGTTCTTTATACCTTGATGCATCGTACCTACGTGTGTTATCAAACATAAGGTAAGTAGCCCTTTTAAAATCCCAATCCTTGATAAGCAAATCATCATCATTTATCATCATCATCATCATCATCTATCATCATCATCATCTCTAATAAAGTCTTGTTATATCATGGACTTGTGGGATCCTCTTGTCATCATCTCATTTCCGCACTAACATCGTCATCACCAATGCATCCATCCTGCATCCACATACCGTCAACATACCACATATTATTCATATCATATATAATAGGAAACATCGATCATTTCACATGCATTGCATTTGCATCATCATCATAATATAGATTTGTTAGTCTAACCATCTACATAAAGCATCAATTGCATAATCATAGTGTATCACATCATCCATCTCAACTATCTCATTTGCATCATCATCCATAACCATCCATCTTGAACCTCTTTATCGTGAGATCGACCCTCAAATCGAATCTTTTCGCTCAATCTCTCGAGGGTCAATGTACTAGTGTACTTCTTTCCCTTGGGGCATCCAAAAAATCAGAATTTTTTTAAAATTTGATTGCTATAAGATTATTCTTTGAACCAATGCAACAAGTACATTGCTTCAAAGAGGGTCAAAATGTAGACATGCAAAATTAACATTATGCATTCAATTATGTCCATTCAACCAAGTTCACATTCATTCGCTCATAAAATTAATCAGGTTCATTTAATCTCTAAGGATTATCCACTTAAATTGAATAAATTAACTTTATTTAATTTAAGCCTATCATTCCCTCTTTGATTAAATAAATCAAGACTTTATTTAATTGAAATCCAATTCATATTTCTCCTGTTCTGATTTAAATAAATCAAATATCTAATTCAAAGAGGTCAAACTCACCTAAGCACCATTAAGCTAATCTAATCCTGATTAAACTAACCTAACTACCTGGATCACATCCTCTAGATAATGCCACTTGCACAAATAAATCCATTTATTGATTTATTAAAATCAGCATTTTCACTCAACATGGCATCTTCCCTCAAATTTGAATTCAAAAGCAAGTTGAAATGTACATCGAACAAGGCATTTAATAGGTCTTACATGTCCCTTGCAAAGGTCAAACTAAGCATTAACTCTCATTTTCAAATTTGAAATTTCCCCCTCTTGGGCACATTTCCCAAATCTTGCACATGCATCAACCACTCACAACTTGACAAGTGTACTCATATCATTGGTCTGTTTTTAGTCCCACATTCATCCATTTTGCCAATCCCTCATCAAGAAAATCTATAAATAAAAGGCTTCATTCTTGTTCAAATCCTCCATAAAACTCCAGAATCTCCTGCAAAGTCACTCTCTTAAACTAAGAACTGATTTTTCCCATCTAGGCATTCCATATCATTCTTCACAGCATTTTATCATCTAGCTTATCTATCAAGGATTGGGAAAGGGCTATTTTCAACAATAGCACCAATCCACTATGGAATAGATTATTCATTATGCTTATTAGGATTTAAATTAGTTTGCTTTATTGTTATGTTCATAGAGCATAAGGAATTATTTCATAAAGAATGCCATTTCATTTGCTTTCTTTTTAACTAACTTCATGTTGATATACATGGAATAGAATTAAGAAGTTTGCATATTTCTTGTGTTACAACCCCCAATCATCAAATATTTTCAAGAACTAGCTAATAAATTTGTCTCCAATTATAGTTTCAACTGTGACCTTAAAGTGACTATGACAAACCTTTTTAACACCAAACAAAAACAAGGGGAGTCTTTTGTGTCATTCTTACAAAGATGGGGACATTTAAAAAAATTATTACCTTATACCATTCTGGACCAAGAACTGGTTGACCTCTTTTGTCAAAATTTGAACAAGAAAATTGGAAGGGAACTTTGCCTCAAATGCCTAGATTCCTTTAATGAAGCCATAGAAATGTGATTTTGAATTAAAAAAACTCTCATTGATGATGGAACTATAAAACTTAATAATGACAAAGATCAAAAATCAAACTCAAACAACAAGACACCTTTTTGGGTTAAGAACAAGAATGTAGTCAATGACGGAGTTATTGATGCAAAAGTACCTAAAATATCATCACTTATCTACAACCTTAAAGGTCCATCTACAGATAAAGGAAAAGAAAAACAAAAAAGTTTCCCTAAACAAAATTTCACACCATTGGGACAATCACTTGAATCTGCATTAAAAGAACTTCTTGAAAATAATATTATAATGCTACCTGAAAGGAAGGAACATAATCGACAAGTCAAACCCCCATGGTGGAATGAGGATCACTTTTGCGACTATCATAGGTCCATAAAGGATGTAAGACTAATAGTTGCAATAAACTTCAACATCTAATACAAGACCTTATTGATGATGGTAAGATAATAGTTGATGGAGACACTCCTAGTAACTTTGATCATGAGACATTTAAAAACCCTCTCCCTAAGCATGAAAATGATAAAGGAAAGGCCCTTGAACCTAGTGGTGGTGTAAACTATACTACTGCTAAGTATGACTATACCATAAATAACATCAGTGAGGCTGATAATCATGTAAACAGTTTCATTATAAAAGGAAAATAACTCAATTGAAAAGTTACTACCTGCAGAGGAACAGTTACCCTTAGAGGTCCTAATTCAAAACCCAGTGCACCAACTTCACAATACAACCTCATAGAGCTCACTTAGGAAAAATGTTCGCACAAATTTATATACTTGAGCTGCTACGCCTATCTCCTAAGTAGAAAGCTATCTTAGATAAAGCGCTTGCTATTGCTACAGTGCCTACAAACCTACATGTAGATCAATTCCAAGCTATGGTGGGACACATCACCTCCACTCGTACTCTCACTTTTACTGAGAATGATGATTCGTCAATCCGACAACTGCATAATGAAGCTTTACAAATTGATGTCCTTGTTCATAATGTCAATATTTTAAGTGATTTCTAATAGAGGAAGGAATAGTTCTTAATATTTATACTCAAGAATTGATCACAAAATAAGGGCTCTCTAAAAATACAATTGATCTAAGGAAAAAAATTATCATAAATGCATATGATGAAGAGGAACGCTCGTCTAAAGGAACTCTTGTCTAAAGGATCAGTTACTCTACCAATCAGAGTTGTCCCTATGGTAAAGGATATGGTTTTTCAAGTTCTTGATCTCCCTCTGGACTATAACATCCTCCTTGGAAGACCTTGGATTCATGCAATACAAGCAGTACCTTCTACATATCATCAATGTATTAAATTACCACACAATGGTGCCAAAATCACAATACAAGGAGATCCAAACCCTTTCATGTATTGCCATAATCTAAGCCCTAAAACTGAAATCACAATCCCTCGCAATCATGAAGCACCCCCTTCTCAAGAATATGTTGATCCTGAATCCTTAAAATCATCCACTTCATTTACCGCACCATCAAACCCCAAGGCCCAAATCCATGATATGGGATGTGGAGAATATTGTATGGATAATTTACCAACAAAAGACACTGTTAATGTCATCGAGATAGGTCAAACTTCCAACAATGATGTCAAGAAAGCTACATAAGGAACGTAAAAATATGGTTGTGCTTGGATTAAAACCTTCTGGGATCTTGATGATACACTTGCCTTTACTATATCTTCTTCCACTCAAGCTTTATGTATCCATGATAACCCCCTATTTGACCAAGACATCTATGATAACCCACTCTTTGATCATGACCCCGTTAAGGATATCCAATCATTATCCTTCCATCCCACCTGCCTTGGGTTAGGATATGAATCTCCTATTTCTGCCTCTACTAAGCCATCTTTCCAAGTCATTAAGGATGTGCAAGCCTCCTTTGATATTAACAGTACCGAAAATGATAGTCTCAAAGACTCCATTGATGGCATTTCCACTCCCGTTCATCCACTAAAAATTATTATCACTTCGCCTATTTCATCCATGTCACTCATGTTGACTCACATCATAGACATGGATCAACAAGTCATAGCTCAAGAAAAGAACAAAGGAAAATCTCCAATGAATGACCTATCTTTAAAAGGATATCAAAAATCAAAGGATATAATGTAAAGAAAAGAAGATCAAGACAAGTCTTGTAGCCAAAATAAAAAGCTATTGGACAAATCAAAAAAAGAAGAAGATCAAGACAAGTCCCTAGCAAAAATTAAAAGCTATCAGACAAATCAAAAATAAAAGTCAAAAGTGCAAGCAAGCAAAAGTAGATCTCCAAGTATGCCTCTCCATCAAAAATCACTGGGGGCATCTATCAAGGAAGAAAACAAAAAAAAGAACTTGTTGATCCAAGGTCTCCATCCATGTCACTCTCACTCATATCATTTATTCCATTCCACCCATCCATGTTCACATATTTGTCATATCATACCATTGGTGATGTTTTTCAATGTACCTTTGACAACGACCCCTTCACGTACTATAACTCATCGGTCGCCCAAGATCCTTTTCGTCTAAAGCCTGATGGCCCATGTAGTGTGCACATTAGGGATCATACCATAGCCTCCTTCATTCGCCACATCTATCGTCATTCATACTTGTCACTCGTGCTCCTCATTTCAATCGGGTCCTTTCATCTAGCATGGTCATCCACACAAGATCGGAGCATCGTCAAGGTAGTCTACAGATCTAACACTTATAAATTATATACCTAGCTTCAGAGTGCCAGGCTAACATCTTAAAAAAATACAAAACAATGGAAAAAATTCTTGAAAAATACAAAAACTAGAAAAATGTCCTTAAAAATACAAAAAAGATGAAAAGGAAAAAAGTAAAGAGAAATCAATTCGTTCAATGGTGAAAACCACTTCGGTGGTTCCTTGAGCAAGTACCATTGTGAAAACTGAGAACTCAATGCCATGTGTAGAGGCTTCGCTCTTTCCTTTGGAGCTCTACTTGATCTTTTCATCCAATTTTTATTCACCTGCCACTTCATAATAGCCTTTTCACACTCACTGTGGCTTGTCAGTTGTTCAACATTCCCCTCGCTTGCTCACTTTTCCATTCATACTAGGTTGGTCCTATCCCTCACTGGGGAATTTCCTCAACCTTAGTTGTGGGCTAGGATATTGAACATCTTGCGATCAGAGAAACTATCCTCTAAAATGTCCCTAAAAATCATAAAATGTGCTGAAAAAATCCCTAAAAATCATAAAATGTCCTAAAAAATCCCTAAAAATCATAAACTGTGCTGAAAAAATCCCTAAAAATCATAGAATATCCTGAAAGAATCCATAAAAAATCCATAAAAAATCATTAAAAAAGTCCATAAAAAATCATAAAATGTCTTGAAAAAATCCCTAAAAATCATAAAATATTCCAAAAAAATAGATATTCCAAAAAAACCAAAAAAATCAAATAACTTTAAAATTCTAAAAACAGTGACACTTTTAGATTTCCATGTAGCTTTTAACTTTAACAAAATCAAAATGTGCCACGATTAACAATCAAATGAACATTACAACATACCTAACAATTCCCCTTTCAAATCCAACCAAACGCATAAATTGTGACAAAAATAAGATCTACATTGAAGCATGATGCCTATTTGTTTGTGATGATTTTAGACAACCACGTCCTAAAATCATTGAGAACCTATGAATCCCTTTAGCTTTGTGCATTCAAATCTCATATCTCCTAATCCATCTTCCCTCAAAAAACTTACAAGTCACTTGCCCCAGGGCTGAATACATATACACCTCCACCTTATTCACCTCCATCTCACAACACAAACAATGATCCTGTTCTTAACACACTCTTGCAAAATGTTTCATCCCTCCAACAAAAAACTGCTACATTAAGTCAAAATCAAAATGGCCAACCTTCACAACACATCAAAACAAACCCCTTATCCTTGGAGATATTGAGAACACCAATGCCACAAGGTATAGAGATCCCTAGATTTTAGAAATATGATGGGAAAGGAGATCTTGTTAGCCATATTTTTGTGTATGTGACTTAATTTTTGGGGATAAACTATTGGCTAAACTCTTCTCTAGATCCTTGAAGGATACTATTTTGGAATGGGTTTTCCTCCTTACCGAATAATTCAATATGGTCATTCGATGAACTTGTTGATTCCTTCTACAATCACTTCCAAATATATATGGGTCCTAAGATGACCTTAGCTGATTTAATGACATGAAAACAAAAGGATGATGGAAAGGTCGTCAATTTCATAGCACAATACCAATTACTTTACTCATAATAAACATTAAGATTCTTGATGTTGACCTTCAAAGAATTTTTATTTCCAATTTGCAAAATAAAATCCAAACTAAACTTGGGATGTTGAAATTTTCGTCCTTCACATAGTTGTGTACTACCCTTCATGATTACCAAAATTTGGTTAGTATTCATGAAATGAAAAATCCCTCTATCCATCTTGAAAAATTCGAATCCACGCCTCAACAACTATCAATCATTCAAGAAACAAAATAAGGGCTTTTTACAACTTAATCCCCCTCAACCAACAAAACATGTTCATAACTAAGTGGTTGCTATAAAAATGACAAATACATACACATTTGGAGATAGAAATAGATAATTCACCCCTCTACCCGATACCCTTCATAATATCATGTTGCAGCTCTTAAACTAGAAACTAATCTCCTTACATCCTGATCCTACTAAGCCTTTACCTCCTAACTATAGACAAAATGCCTATTGTCATTTTCATCGACAAATTGGACATGATACAGAACATTGCAAGCATCTTAAACATCTTGTGCAAGACCTCATTGAGTCAAAGCATATTCAAATTAGCAGTGTTAATGATCAAGGTGATAAGTTTGTATCCCCTCCTAATTAAAACTTGCAAATCCTTACTAATCCTATGCCAAATCATAACATTTCCTTTGTCAAAGCTAGTGAAACAAAGAATGATGTTGTAGACACATAAAAATTTCCTCTAATAATATTAAAAGTTTAGCAATATACATATCCATTATTAGTATCATTATTAAAAGTTTACATATATTAAAAATTTCCTCTAAATCATAAAATGTCCTAAAAAAATCTATAAAAAATCATAAAAAAGTCTATAAAAAATCATAAAATGTCTTGAAAAAATCCCTAAAAATCATAAAATATTCCAAAAAAATCCAAAAAAATAGATATTCCAAAAAACCAAAACAATCAAATAGCTTTAAAATTCTAAAAACAGTGACACTTTTAGATCACCATGCAGCTTTGAACTTTAACAAAATCAAAATGTGCCACGATTAACAATCAAATTAACATTACAACATACCTATCAATTCCCCTTTCAAATCCAACCAAACGCATAAATTGTGACAAAAATAAGATCTACATTGGAGAATGATGCCTATTTGTTTGTGATCTTTGACTATTTTAGGATTTTATCTTTTGTCCTCGATGATTTTATACAACCACATCCTAAGACATGCCACCAAAGATGATTTTATCTTAGGACGTGGTTGTCTAAAATTATCGAGGACCTATGAGTCTACTATGGATGAGAGCATTCCTTGTCTGATTTAGTGTCTTCCATGCAATAAGTATTCATGTCATTTAAGGTCCTTATACCTAGATGCTTATACTTCATTGCTAAATAAAAACACAAACAATATTCAGGTCATCTAGAAGTTTATGTTATCTAGATGCTTATCCTAATTTGTGACATAATAAGCTCGATGATGATATAAGCACTTAAAAAGCACAAGAGTTATCATCACCTTGCATTCTATCTTTCATCAATCACTTCTTCCATTGTCATTGTCTCTCATTTTCTCTTCATCATTTGGTCATCTTCCTTGTTGCAAAGAAATCAATCAATTCCTTTGTTCAACTTATGTATGTCTCTTGAATCAAATTTAAAATCATTACACTTGCTTCTTGAAATCTCATAACCCCCGGATCATACAATCAATCATTGTATCAACTTGTCTTGTACAAGCATCAATCTTGATTAGCTTAATCAGCTCATCAACCCAGTGATACTGATAATTTCCATCAATTGTTTAGTTACACCCATCAATTGTGGATTTCCATCAAATGTACATCTCCACTTAATCAGCTGTGTAATGGTAATCATCTAATCATTTTCCTATAATCTATCTAGAGATCAATCTTCTTACCATCGATTCGATTAATCTCTTGAGGGGATATATATCATATTTAGCATTATCCTTATCAGGGTATCTTTGGGGCATGTATTAGTTGATCAATTTTTCTTTGAAACAACGCAATAGGATACATTGTCTCAAAGAGGGAAAAATGTAGACACATAAAAATTTCCTCTAATAATATTAAAAGTTTAGCAATATGTGGATCCATTATTAGTATCATTATCCATTTTATATTCATCTCATATTTACATTTCAAGCATAACCATTTTATAAATATTGATCTCATTAAATCATTTATAAATCCATAATCATTAAAATATTATTTATTCATAATCATTTATTCATATTCATAAACTCCATCAAATCCATTTGCATAATATATGATCATTAAAATATCAATACATTTACATATTTCGCTAATATCCATTTGCATATTTATAAATCAATTCATATATTTATCTATTTTCTTTATTTACCATTTTGCATATTTATCCCACATTCTCCCTAATACCGGATCCACCCCTGAGGAGATCTATTTAAACCTTGCCCTCTCTCATTTCTCGATCATTCAACATCCACATTCTTTGCATTTCAACTATCTTCACATCCACTTTGAATACTCTTTATTTGTATTCTAGTTTTACATCCATTTCATCTTAGTTTATTTGCATGTTAGCATTCTAGTTTTATCAGGCTTTATTCTATTATTGCATATCATTTGTACTCAATCTTTTAATCTCCATTCACCATAGCCTCTTGTGCTTAGTTCTCTGAGAGAAAATTTATTCAACAACACAAGATCTTGGATGATAGGAGGGAAATGGAGGAAAAAATCCATTTGCATGCATGTGTGTTTAGTTCTAGTTTGTTTTGTTTGCATGTGTATGTAGTTGGAAGGCACTTCATTATTTGATGTTGGAACAAATCTGAATCTTCGAATTCGGATACCCATTTCCATTGTCAACATTTGGCATGCCAGGTGGGGCATTTCCCTAGTTTGTCTATCACTGCAAACAAAAGACATTGAGTGAAAAGTTTTTTTTTTCTTGTCTATGCATTGCTTTTTTGCCATGCATAAAGATCGTTATTAATGCTTCTTCTATCATGGTATCCTATGAATAATGTGAATAATAATAGTATGCTGATGATTGGCTTTTTTTTAATGTAGAAAATCGCAAATCATTGAGACACTTTGAAAGTTTAGCACTGTTGTTTTGCCTTGATACTTTCCTTTGTATTTGGTTCTCTGATGCAGATTCTCATTCTGGTTGAAGTTCTTTAATCTAGAAATCTTTTTAATAAGATAGCTCTTTTTTCAGCACATAAAAATATTTTCATTCCAGTGTAGGAAAGATTTTATTTCTTATTCTTATTCTAGCATATAAATTCTCATGACCTAATGATAGTAACATGCATGCAGACAGATAATGTGTAATGAAAAAATCCAAAATTTCTTTGATATGATGCTCACTGACATTTTTTTGAACCATATATGGCATCTATTTTATTTCACCTCCTTGAGTGAAATGATTTCTATCTCTCCATAATTTGTTCTTTCTTTTCCTGTAGGTGCCATCATCGTGCTTTTTATTTGCAAGATTTCACAAACTTTTAAATTTTGGACCAAAAAAATTAAGTGTTTCATTTTCCATCATCCCATCATTGGACCAATTTCATGTGAAGTTAGGTTACCCATGGCTTTGCTCTATGAATTTTGTCTCGTCGCTTGTGGATGAATGCTTGAAGTTTCCATTTGGAAATGAAATCTTTATTGTGCATCATAGTTGCTTTAATCTTGTGTCTTCTCGTGGGAATTTCTCATTGGATTTATTTTGGCCTAAAATTATGGAACCTATTAGGCCTCGTGAGGACTTATTTTTTAAATCCTATCAAAAGTTTAAGGAAAAACCACAAAATTGAATTATCCCTTAGGAATATGCCTCAACCCACGATTGAGCCTCCTATCCTTGAAAAAACCATGATTGAACCAAAAGCCATTCCAAGTAACCAGGACTAGTTTATGGAAAATCCTTCACCTATTTCCTATATGAGACCATGAGATAGCCAAATAAGTCTCGTTGTGCCTCCTAAAATAAAACAAATTTATAAAGCTAAAGATAAAGTGGTTTAAAAACCTCCCATGGTTCCTTTCATTCCTCCGTTAAGGGAAGAAAAGAAACATGTGGTTTATAAACCCACCCCTACACAATCGCAACTTGAAAATAGAATGAAAAAAAACTGAACTACTAGAGAGTGTAGGCATAGATGTTGTACTATTTCTTGTTTTTCACAAGAAAAAGAAGAAAATGACAACATAGAAAATAAAAATCCAAACTTACCTTGAGAAATGCATGATGATTCTCCATTTCATCGAAACAAGAAAATCCTAAATATCAAACACAACAAGAACAAACATCTTCTATGGATATTATAATTAGACCTTTATTGTGATAAACTTAGATGATGACAATGAGATTGAAAACATTGATGAGGAAGTGCATAAAGAGTTAAATTTATTCTTTTCCTCTTTCATGAGCTTAAATGATAACAATTGTAATGATCCTCCTACAAAGAGTGATTTACTGTGTGCTAAACTTGGTGATTGTCCTAGTTTGGCACTTGATGTTGTCCCTTTGGCTAGTTATCTTCCTTCTGCATATGATGAACAAGATTGGGATGTGCATGACCTGCTAATAGGTTGACTCACATGTTCCTTTCTATTCTTTTCTTTATTTTCTTTTTCATGTTCTTCATGTGATTTCATGTGCATAATGTGATCCCCCATATTGGTATGTTTGACGTGTCCTCATATTCATTCCTCTATTTATATCTACATTCTTCTATATGTTGTAAAACTTTTAATCTTTTCTTTTGTCTTGTGTTTTCCTTTTGGGGATAACACAAGGTGTCGAGACATTTCTAGGTCACTTCCATGTTGACCCAAAAGCTTCTTCTTCTTTTTTTCTCTCTATGTGTCATTCTTCAAGTTCCATGAGTTATTTGGGGAATGATGATATTTTCTAAGCTCTATAATTAAATTGTAGCAGACATATGTTGACCCTAAATCCGTGGATCCCTTTTATGTTTGGGATTTCATTTTGGGGGTAACCCCTTTTTCATGACATAGCTTCATTTGGAAACATGTGTTTGACATAGGGCTTTCCAAATAAGCTCTCATGTCTTCTTTCTTGTTTAGAATTTATCATTTGCTACTTTGAAGTAATTTCTCATAGCATGGTGTTAGAAATTTATTTAAGTGGGGGCATACATTATCATTATCATTTTGGAGATATTGGACTATATCTTATATTTCATTGTGTGGTCTTCTTACTTCACATGATGTGTTTTCTTCTTGGTGGTGTCATTAGGTTTGACGTCCTCCAAGAGTGTGACCTTTCTTCGCATACAACATTCCTCTTAGTGGTGATGCTACGAATTGCATGTTCTAAGTTGCGAATCTTTTATCCTAGATTTGTCCTCTAGTGGAGACATTAGGCACAATGTTCCTTAAGAGGAGACCTTACATGAACTAAGAAAAACCCCTTTGAACATGTCTTATCCTATTTGTATTTTTTTATAAGTGTTTAGCATAACATAGCTTGCTAACCTTGTGGAGCTCGAAGTTACAACCCTTTTTCATGGCCACCAAGCATAACACACTTTGCTTTCCTGTGGAGCCTTGTTTGTTCATAAGTGTTTAGCACAATGTAGTTTTCTAAGCCTTATAAAGCTCGAAGTTCATAATGTGTGGTGTCTTATTAAATTTATGGGAGGTATAACTTTGGTATGGTATGGGAGCCTAATAAGATTCTCTCATTTTTTACCCTTGGGGGCTCACCTAGTGGACAATAGATTTCACTAGCTCGTGTGAGTGTGCACTGTTGTTTGCATAGTGGACAACGAGTTCCACTTGTAAACATTTTTGGACAAATAGCTAAGGCGTGATCCACATTGAGTTGGACAGTCGAGGATTGATCCACCCTTTTTCTTTTTCATTTCTTTTTTTTTTAGTCTTTGACATTGTATGATTGAGTATCTTGTCATTGTTGCATACATATATATGTTTAACATAGGCATATGTCTCCTTGTGCCTTTGTTGGTCTGTTGTGAGATCTTAGATCTTGGGGGCTTGATCATCCTCTCTGACCTTTGTCATCTTATCTTTCCAATGATTGTACAATTAGACCTCTGTTGATTTTCTACTTTAGTGTGAGTTTGATGTAGAGTCATCTTCTCACTAAAGTGGGGACTAAATGTAGTGTAGAAAAATGTATTCCTTTACATTTTCACACTTTTTTTGGGCCATCCTTATTAAAATGGACTTAATAATGCCTTGATTTAGTGTTGTAGAATGTATCCCTTTACATTTTCACACTTTGTTTGGGCCATCCTTATTAAAATGGACTTAATAATGCCTTAATTTAGTGTTGTAGAATGTATCCCTTTACATTTTCACACTTGTTTGGGCCCTCTTAATTAAATTGAGCTTAATTAGGCCTTAATAAACCTTTCTATTAATTTACAAGCCTAATAAATTACATTTTTCGAAGGGGAAACCCGACAATAATTAATGCCTAAACATAACACTTTATCTTGAGCAATGCGTGTTCTAGGAATTGGGACCTGGGACCCATTTTCCCATGGGTGTATGGGTCCTCCCTAGACCTTTGGACCTAAATTTAAATTATTTTTTTGATATTATTTTATCTCCAAATTCATATTTTAATGTTGTCTTGTGCTATTTGAATTTCTTGAAATTAAGGATACATATCTATAAATACAAAGTTATTTCACTAAGTTTCATCTAGATTTTTAAGATATCTCAAGAGCACTTTCAAGAGTAATTTCACAAGAGAAAAGTTGATGATCAAGAGTATTCAAGAGAAGAATTATTAGAGATTTATTGCAGCAATCAAGATCTATTCATCATGTTAAATTCTTTTTGCATCATGCATGTTTTTGGAGCTAACATTGTGATGTAAGTTTCAAGATCAAGTTAAGCATTCAAAGCATCAATTTCAAGTGTCAAGATCCATGTCCAATTCAGCCATTTCATGCAAGTTGCAGACCTTCTAAGATCTACATTATCAAGGTTTCATACAAGGGTTTGTTGAGTGGTAACATAGCTTTGTTCATTCTTCATTCCCTCTTTCATTTCATTATTTCATTTGAAGGTTTGATTACCAAAATGGGGTTTGACCAAGGCAAACCCCCATTCACCCAAAAATAAACTTTTTTCTCTTGTATGTGTGATTGTAGATTTAGGTGGAAGAAGGATTGGAGACCTTTTGAAGAGCAAGATTGAAAAAAGTTGTCAAAGTTATCGTCAAATCACAAAATCTAACCTATAGATTTGATTTTCGACTTTCTGACACTGTAACTTGGACAAATCAAAAGGTATAGTTCTATGTCAAAGGCTTCCAAAAGTTGCAAAATAACCCTGAGCAAAGACCAATTCGCCCATGGGTGAATAAGTCCTAGCCATCCTTTAGAAACTACTCTTGGTGACTAGTAAACACATGTCTGCCCTTCTCAAATCTGCATTTTGTTTTCTAGTTCGACAAATATTGAGTTTAATATTGTTGTTTTAAGTGTTAGATTGCATTTTGGAGTTGATTTTCTATTTTTAGTTTTTCTCCCCAAAGTGTTGTTTGACAGTGACGCCCATCCTGAGAGCATAAGGAGATCTAAAGATTCTCACATTAGGTTAATTCACCTAAGGGTTGTTATTCAATTCTTTGTGGGAATCTCATTTCCTAATGAAATAAAGGAAAATAGGTCCCCCCTTATTACCAATCACACATTTTTAGATCACCCCAATCTATTTTTCAATGTTTCAATATATATAGATAAACAATTGAAGCATCACATAATACCCAACGATGTAAAAAATCATACCCATAATGTCATTACACATGATATAATTCATGATAGCATTTAATTACAACATCTATATCAATGCATATATTCAAAAACCAAAAGATAATAATAATCAGTTGGGCAAGCCTACATCATGTACACATCCCAACAACACTTCAAAAATGAAATACATTCATCCCCTTTCAAGGGACTTGGCATATAACACACACACACACGTTTGCACCATTTACATTATGCAAATCAATAAAATAGCCATAGAGGAAACAACGAATAGGACATAGAACAATAATACTGAAACTTGATCATCTAACATCTCAACATAAATGAAATACAATGCTCCCACTAACATCACATGCTAAGAATAGATAGGCACTACAATGCATTCTTCTTCCTTATTAATTTTTAGGGGTGGCAGTGGGATCAGGCTAGCAATCTTACCTTTGTGTACATCAATATTGGATGTTGCTATGTGATCGATACTCTTTTTCATCTTTCTAGTGTCAATGTTTGATCGTTTCAATTTCTCACATAATAAATTCTTGTACAATTTCAAGTGTTTTTGAATTATCTTTGCAAGATGTGGTTCAACATAAGATAATCAAATATAATAAATAACTAAACCAATAATCTAAACAGCTAGTTTTAAAGCTTTCTTCTGATAAATAATCTCCACCTTCCCTTAATATATAAAAATTCTAGTATAACCCACTTTTCAATGGATGAATTCTAGTTTTAACTACAATCAACTTTAAAATAGACGGTCCCTTCAATCACTGCTCAATTGAATCAAAATGTAAACATTAACTGTCGTGTGTATGATAAAATTCATATGTTGAGAATAGTCACAAATTCTATTTCAATTGAGTTAATAGCATATTGTCAAATAAATGCTGTGTCTTCTATTATGCCGTGGATTTATTGTTGTGCCGTGGATTTACTGTTGTATATATTGTGTTTGTATTTATGCTTTTCGATTTTATGCCTTGACTAATTCAAAATGTCAGTGATGCAGAGTTTGAAAGTTATGAGAAGGGTAGATGGTGAATCTGAATGTGCAGACAATTTCATCACAGTTGTATTTATAAATATTTGTCAATTTGCTGCATGTGTAATTCATAACATTTAATAATAGGGGATATGGCATTTTTGCAGCCTTTCAATGCTTGATTGTAGGGCTGGTGACCCTACAGCAGGCAGGCCATCAATAGAGCTCACTTGAAGTGCTTCATTGCAGACATTGAGGAGTCAAAAGCCCTAAGAATCGATTATAGTTTATCTCCATGCTAAAAGGTTTCCCAAGTACTCAATTGCCTTTCCAACAATTCAACATCTTAGCCAACCAAGGAAGAACCATTTTTCAAATGCTGCACAATTCAATATTTTCCAAGGGTTTACACATCAGGGGATGTTGTCCTTACAGAGGTATTCACTACACCAATCTCAGACCCAGATAATTTAGTTTGTTCAGCTATAAACTTCTCTTCAACTGTTTATATCAAAGATTTCATGCCTTCACTAACTCAAAATGTCATTGATGCAGAGATCAAGAGTCTTGAAAACTATACGTAGGATAGACAGTGAATTTGAATAAGCACACAGTTTCATCAAATCTTTAATTCTAAATATCTGTCAATTTGCTGCATGCGTAATGCATAATATTTAATCACAGTAATAAGTTTGATGTCATTGATGCTTTGTTGATGAATTTGTTTTAATTCATTCATCAAGAATGTCATTCACTTTGTTCAATTCATAGGAGAAAACTTTCTGGAGAGTAGTTTTCAATTAATGGTTGCACAATGTTTGAAACTTTGAAAGATATTCTGATTTGAGAACTTTGTGTGAATTGATATTATTATTTACAATCAAATTTGCATCTATTACCAATGAAATATCTGTGCAAATTTATTTCTTATCATAGCAATGCACCAATTTCATATCTGTGTCATCCGTTGACTCGTTCCAAACAATTACAGTTCTCGGGACGGATGGGAGCTAACGGTTCTGTCATGTATATCTTTTCCTGCGAGCTAGCAGCTTTTGGCAGGGACTTGCATTTGAAGTTCAAATCCAAGTGAGTTTGGTTAATCGTCAATATAATTATGTTGTTATATTTATAAAGCTTTTAATGGATTGTATAATAAAAACATGCCATCATTTTTATCAATTAACAAGTGAATATTTTAGTGTAATCCAATTGCTTGGAAGTTACAATACAGAGGATTCCCTTCTGCATTGCAGAAAGTTTCATCCAATCTCGCTTTATCAGATCCCCCTTGAGAAGCTCCACGAATTCGCCCTCCGCTTTAAAATAATTACACTGGAGCCATAGCGACCATTGAATAAAACACTTATGTTTAATCCATGTGGTATTTACACTTGATGACAGGAATGATTCCCATGTCCAATGCTACCATAAAAGTGACAGAGCATTTTCCTCAACTTCGATTGGAGCTACTGCAGTGTTAAAGAGTTACCTGAAACATTTCAATCTTCAAGCCAATCCAAAGTGAATTGTGCTTCAACAATTTCAACTCTAAGATCAGGGATAGAAAAGGCCTTTGCTCGCAACCACTGGTTCCCAATCTTCTCATCGCAGATAACATGTTTCAGAGAGCTTAGTCCACAAACACTTCTAGGTAACATCCTCAAACGAGAACACTCTCTCATGTCAAGCTCTTTCAATTTCTTGAGTTGACCTATCTCCTCTGGAAGTTCTTTCAAGCCCTCGCACAGTGAAATGTCTAGAAATTCCAGCTGCCCAAGTTTTCCAATTGTTGCCGGAAGCTCCTTCAGGCCTGGTAATGCTGATAATCTTAACATTCTTAGAGAGCTGAGATTTCCGAGATTACATGGCAACTTTTCAAGCAGATGGCAATTGGTAATAGACCATGTCTGAGTAGAGGGCATATTACAGAGGGCAGGGGGCAACTCCTCTAAATCGCTGCAGTGGTCCAGGTTGAATTCATGCAGATTTGAGTCGTTGAATGCGGACATTTTTACAAACCCTTTGCATAAGCTTAGAGAAAGCTTGCCTAAGTTTTGTATTACTTTGCTCTGTTTGGGAATAGTGGGTGCAACCAACCTCTCCAGGCGAACACTTCTGAGTTGAGTGAGTGAAGATAAGGCTTCTAGACCTTTTATTGTGGCCCTCTCTGAGCCCAAATTACATACTATTAGAACTTTGACCTTTTTCATAGTTTCCAGAAATGGAGGAAGAAAGTATTCGCTTGCAGAAAAGTGTAACACCAGAGCCTCTGTCTCCGGAAAATTCATCTCATACCACTGGTTCTTGGTCATAGAACCTGAATAAGATCAATCAAATATGCAATTGAATTAGAACACTTTTCAGCGGCCAAGTATACTGGTATAGTTCATGTTAAAAAAAAAATTGATGTCTTAAATTCTATAGAAGAGGAAGTAGGACAAAACACAATAAATCTTAATTTTTTTAGTATATCACAGCCTGCAGAGTTTGGCACTAAATAAAAGGTTATTTTTGGGATGGGAAGCGTAACCTACCTGTGTGAATAGAGACAATTTGAGCATTCAACGGTCTATCTCTACACAACTCCCATTCCTCTGGTAGGCTATGCTCCTCCTTGGGCATGAGTAACCTCTTTCTATTTACTATACTGCCCTGGCATCCCAAATACAAGGCTAAGTTTCGCACAACAGCGAACTGCGAGAAGAACAACTCAGAGGTACTTCTGTAAGGGATTGTTGCTCGGCTTCTGATACAGACAATTTAACAACCAAGTCAGCTCGATGCTTGAAAAAATGAAAACAGGAAATTTCATATATGCAAGCAAAGACATGTACCCTTCATTGCCGATTAGATTCAAGAGATTTCTGCTTGCGAGTTCCTGTAACATAATAAGGGCATCCTGCCTCTCCATCATCCGAAGATAAACCCAAATGTCAAGCAGTGCATCAGCGCAGATTTTCTTGTCCGCTGGAAAGGAGGCTAAGTCTAAGAAACATTCCCTCCCAACATCATTTAAGGAAGCAATACTCATCAAGCATTTAACAAGCCTTTCTCTGCGATAATGGTATATTGATTTCCTCTGCGAAAGCTTCTTCTTTACGTTCTCCCTGGCAAAATGAGATTCCCCATGCAGTGAGAGAGCATACTTGTGGCTTAGCAACGGCAATTGACGGAGTCTAGTAAAGGGGCTTCTGGGGACGGTAGAAACGTCTCTGATTTTGGTAACAGTCTTGCGTCCTGGATCTTTAAATGTCAAATTCCCCAAATTAGCCTTGGACCAAACATCATCTAACAGCACCAAAGTTCGCTTAGATGGCCTTTTAAGCCGCTGCTGCTTAGATGACCTTCTAAGCAGTTGCTGCAGTCGTATACGTACATCTTCCACATTCTGAAACTCGGGCTTCTTCCTCCCAACGATCTCCTCCCAACTAGTCTCTGAAATTCCCATCTGATTTGGGGATTTTGAAACAGGGATGCAAAATACGTTTTCAGAATAACCTGCTCTCCACAAAAACAAATTGTTTTTAGTAAGCTGCAAAAGACGGCACAACCATTAAGCAGACATCCCCTCCGCGAGCAATTAACCTTCATAAACAAATTAATGACTACAGAACTAAGAGCCTACAAATTTAATACCAGAAATAGTAGAGAAAGGCCAATAAATAATACATCTTGGCCACAGAGAATATGTATGGGATGTGACCTGTTACCTTTACAGTGCTCTCCAGAAACAGAGCAGTTGAAACGATCCATTCTATATTGCCAAAACGAAATTGTCACTCTTAAGATTTGGCAAATTCTAAACAAAATTTAAGACTCTTGAAATTTCGAGCTTTGTCTCACGAAATTTGGCAAATTATTTCAGATTGCAAGCTTCTGTTTTTCAGCAATTGAAGTGGTATTACCTAGAGCTCATGATATTTATAAGAGTGATTGACCGGTTTCCATGAACCAACAACTTGATTTCTGCCAAGCCCGTTTGTTCCTCGTGTTTGAGTTGGAGAAAATGTTTGACGTTATAATTCACCGTGTTGTCCCTTTCTTATGGCGTAATGGAGATGCTCATAATTTTGTCGCAGTCAACCTTAGTTTTTTCTTTGAATTTGTATGGAAGGTACGCTGAAGAAACCCACTAAATTGCGTAAACCCTTCTTAGAAATTTAGTCAAAACTTCGAAGAACTTCTTTCGAAGTTTCGTCGATATTTTTAATCATTCTTTTTTATTATAGGCCTAAGGTTTATTATTAAAAAAATTAACGAAAGTTTAATTTAATTTTTTTAAACTTTATTTCCTCGAAGAAGCTTTAATTCTTCTCCTTTTTTATCATCAGAATTTTGAAGAATATTTTTTGAAGTTTCATCGAGTGATATTTTTATTTTTAATACTTTACTAAGTTCTATTAATTTTAAAAATTAAACTTCATTAGGTACTATTCAATAATTTTTTTTTAATTTGAATTTTTTTTTTAATTTGTTTTTGGAAAGTTTCTGTAGACATCCAAATTTAGACACTTAATTTATCCAAATTTATCACTTTTCGTCTAAATATTTAATTCCTTACATGTCATTTTCATCTAATTCTAATCAATTTCCTAATTTCTTCATTAGGGATGTACACATGCCTAATCCTTGATTAGGATGTGTCACATCTTCCAACTTTTGCAAATTGGCTTCTAATCCTTATTTATCCTCTAATTACAGATTAATTAAGCCTAATCATTCTCCAAAGAATTTTTAATTCCTTTTTATTCTTCCTAGATTCCCCTCTTTTATATGTGAATTTTTAATTCACATTCCATCCTTCCAAGGCTTCTAGAACCTTGGACTTGTCACAATCTCCACATGTGACTAACCTTGGACTTGTCACAATCTCCACATGTGACCAAGTCCCACCTTTTTGGAGCCCATCTTTTATCTTTAGATCTCCTAGAATGTGAATTTTTAATTCACACTTATATCCCCAACCACCTTTCCTTTTCCATGTAGATTTTTGAGGAATTCCAAAATTCCTCAAATGTCCCTTTCACTCCCACTTGGGGACAAGGAATCCCTTTTTGAGGAAATCTCCTCACTCCCCAAGGTGCATGTCCTTTTTCCACCTCATGTACCTTCTTGACACCTCATCTCCATCTCATATCCCCTTGGCCACTTCACCCTCCACATGTCAAGATGTGAGGGCTTGTGGGTTCTCAACCCACCATAGCCCTTCATCTTGGCCTTGTTGGAGCAATATTGATCGTTGAATTCTCTAGAGAATTCAAATTCTCCTATAAATACCCCCTCTTCATGGGCATTTTCAACACTTCTTCATTTGAGCAACCTTATGCTGCCAATTTGCCTTCTCAAAGACTTTTGCATTCTCATAACTGTATGCTGCCCATTTGAATCCTCAATCTTTTACCATCATTTAGCCATCTCTTTAATCATCTCGCACATTGAATCTTGCATTTTAGTCACTCAAACAATCATCTAAGGAGCACACAATCAACTCCAAGCAAGGGCCAATCAAAGAGATACCAACAACAAAGGAGGTAAAATTGTTTGTGTTTCATTTTATTTACATTCCTTTTCGTTGTATCACTCTTTTGGCTAATCTTGAGGTGTCCTTGGTATTTTGTCATTCACATTTCTTAGTTATTTTGCACATTTAAAGTAGGATAGATATCAAGGTATCACATTTTCGGAACGCCCGGTGTGACCCACACACGGGTCTTGCGTTTAACGTCTCTTTGAGTTAAGAATTTTGCAGGAAAAGCTCACAGAAAGGCGGTAGCGCCCCCGCAAAAATGCGGTAGCGCCCTTCGCAGAAACGCGATAGCGCCTCACACAGAAACGCGGCAGCACTCCGCGACAGCGCCCCACGCAGAAACGCAACAGCGCCCCACGTAGAAACACGGCAGCGCCCCACGCAGAAACGCGGCAGCGCCCCCACGGCAGTGCCCCACGCAGAAACACGGCAGCGCCCCACGCAGAAATGCGGCAGCACCCCGCAGCAGCGCCCCACGCAGAAACGCGGCAGCGCCCCCATAGAAACGCGGTAGCGCCCCAAAACAGCACAGTTTGGAAGGTAAAATAGGCATTTTGGCTTCGTTTTTGTTCTAGTTTTTTGCGGTTTTCACATGATAACTCTCTAACATTGTGCTGGCAAGAATATTGCTATTTTTCGCTAACGTTTTGCAGCATATTGTGGCGAAATTTGACCAAAGACGAAAAAGAGGACAACTAACATTTGTTTGCAGGGTCATCTACATAATCAGACTTTCAAAAATTATCTTTGCTATTTTCAAACATAGTCTAATTAGGGGGATTAAACCTCATTGTTTGCTGTGGTTGTTTACTTCTGTGTTACCCAAGGGGGCATTGATTTGTTTTCACTTTCCCCTTGCACTTCGTGTGAGCCTGGGGAGTAGTTGGAAACAGTTAGTGTCTTCCTTTTAGTGGGACCTGCTTGGGGATTTCATCACCCCAAGGGACGATTCCAACCACGTGTACCGGCGGGGTATATAAAGGGGGGAGAATGAAAGTTGTACCCCAATCCAGTTGCGTCGTAATTGGCGGAGCGTCGAAGCTAGGGTGATACCTAGATAGACGTGAGGAGTTGGTCTGAGCCTCTCAGTATCTCGCTGGGGTTCCCGACTCACGCTTGTGACGGACTGGTGTTTATGGTTGTGCCTCACGTACCGAGAGTATATCGAGGATTCCCTAGAAGCCTTGTGCATCCTAGATTAAAACTTTGCCTTGCCATACCCGTAATATTAATCATAGGATTGTGCTTGCTTGAGGTGTTTTCTTGTGAAAAATTTGTCAAATTTTTTATACTTTGGACTTGTTTTATCATTTTATGTCCTTGCCATAGCTTTTTCCATCAAAACCAAACTTTGTCTCATCGCAGAAAGGCTGCAGCGCCCCTGTAGAAAGGCGGTAGCGCCCCTGATTTACTGCAAAAAGGTGGTAGCGCCCCTGATTTACTGCAGAAAGTTGTCTGCGCCCTCGCAGAAAGGTGGTAGCGCCCCTGATTTACTACAGAAAGGCAGTAGCACTCCTGATTTATTGCAGAAAGTTGTCTATGCCCTCACAGAAAGGCGGTAGCGCCCCTGATTTACTGCAGAAAGGTGGTGGCGCCCCTGATTTACTGTAGAAAGCTGTCTACGGCCCTGATTTGCTGCAGAATGCTGGCTACGCCCCTTTAACTTCCCGGGGCTGTCATTTACAAACCGTGCATCAGATCAACTTCATTCAAAAACCAAAATTGCTCAATTTTTTGAGCTCTATCTAGTGGTACCTTTTGTTTCTTCCTATCTAATCAAACCAATCTATTCCTCTAATCAAATAATCAATCCAAGCACCCCAATCCTATTGAGTTCATCCAATCACAATTATCCAATCAACATCATCTAATCATTTGATCCTATCTAATCAAACTGATCTAGTACTTTAATCAAATTCATCAAATCATCTACCCGATCCAATCATCCGTTTACTAAATCCCATCAAAATCAAAATCAATCCCACCGCATCATCCAATCATCCTAATCTGAGCTTTTGTCTAATCTTGATCTGAGCTTGACTTAAATCCCAATTTGAGCTTTCATCCATCTCCATTCAAAATCTTTGATCCATTCTATTTATGCTTTCACCATCATGAATCCTCATCCTCCATCAATAGTAGTCAAGGGAAACCCTAATTACATGGACGACGATAACGAAAGTCTTGTCAATTAAGAAGAATATGGTATAGATCCCCTTGATGCTATCATCACTAGTAAGCTTTCTCCATCCACTTTCCACAATCCAATCACCCCTTCTAGTTATCCCTCTATGTCTTCATCCATGCCTAATCATGCTTCTTATACCCCCTTTGACAATGGATATCCAATATCTTCTTCATCCCCATATTTGTCATGTCCTTCATCTACATCATCCTCTTATACAACATCTACATCCTCTTATCCTAATTTTCCATCACAATATTCCTATTACAATTCCCCATACATGTCCCCCTATCATAATCCTCTTTCCCAATCTTCCCATACTAATCCTACATCCACACCCTTTTACCTTAATCCTACATCCATGTCTCCTCATCCTAATCCACCATCCCAATACCCTTATTATAATCCATCCCCCACATCCTCTTGTCCCACTACACCACCTATATCCTCTTGTCCTAATCCGCAATCCATGTCCCCCTATCTTAATTCACCTCTCCAATATCCTTATCTTAACCCTCCATCCAATCCTAGTCATCCATCTACTCCTAGTCCTCCATCCAATCCTAATCCCCCATTTACTCATGGTCCTACATTCAATCCCATTCCTTCATCTAACCCTAGTCCACCAATCCATAATCCCTCATCCATTTCTACCACCCTAGCCAAGCCAACCATATGCAAGTCTCTCATTTCAGAAGTTCTCCAAGGACTCATTACAAAGAAGCCATCCCCAACTCCACATCTTGAAGTCATGGAACCATGCCATCTAGATCCATCATCCACGGTCACTAGTGATGAGACCCTTCTCCATACCACACCTATTATTGATGTTACCACCCCTAGCACTGATCAAACCATTGAAACCATTAAACCCGCTAAATCCATTGAACCCCCATCTCCTACTCCAAGAACCACCAACTCCATCAAAGAAACCCAATTCCAATCCACTCCCTCTACCCCTAGATCCACCCAAATCCAATCCACTCCTCCCACTCCTAGTAGCACCAAAACCCATTCCAATGAACCTCATGAATCTTCCAGCCCTCCATCTTCCCCGCTTGAAGAGTCTCAACAAGACTCCATTACCATGCCTTCCGCACATGATGAGTCACGCCAAGAGTCTAATCCAAAGCATGCCAGCATATCCCCTTCTCCAAATCAAGATCCTACCATCCCATCTAGTCCACCTCAAGATCACAGTCCCTCGTCCATTCCATCCCATGATCCCCTTGTCATTCAAGCTTCCACTGATCCATCTCCATCTCCATCGCATGAGCCTACTACCAAAAATACATATCCTATCATGGCCCCAACTCCCTCTCCTGATGTTGCTATCCCATCATCTCCTTCCCTCAATCCCCCATCATCGCCTAAAAATGCTATCCCCACACCGCTTGCATATCCCTTTGGTCCTCTCACATTCCTCCATGGTGGTCTCCTCGCAAAAGAAAAACAAAGCATATACACCAACCCTCCTCTTCCACCTAATAATGAACTCGTCTCATTCTTCTAGAATAACAAAAATCCTGTCCTAGATCGAATACTCAAGAGAATGAACTATCAAGGAAAAGGTTTAGGCCTTCATGAGCAAGGTATTATAGAGCCCATCCAAGCTAAAGAACATTTGTATCCGCAAGGTCTTGGATGTACTACTCACGACTCGCAATCCAAAAATGTTGGTACAACCTCTAGACGTCCTCAACGAGCCTTTTCCAAAAGAAATATCAGCTCTTCCCATCACCCCACCAGATCATATGTGGCCTTCCCTCATCCTCTATCGTATCACCTCAAAACAACCGTCCATCTTCCCCCTTCCTCTGCTCCATCCACCATCTCCAATCCTCCATCTACCATGCCCTTGTTTCCTCCAGGTCCTATGTCTATTTTGGGCCCCTATATCCCAAAATCACCTCCTCCATCTCGTCCTATCCATCCTTTCATCCATTCATCACCTATCTATTTCATCCATCATAAACATCCTAGTCAGGATCAACAAAGGCACTTACCTAAACATCCTCCATCTACACATAATCCCCATACTCCTACTCCCATCATTCCACATCATCCATTTCCTCACACCCATCCCATTGCTACTAAAAGCACTTTGGTTGTTAAAGAAGAAATGCATCAATCTAAACATCCACATGAATCAAAAGCTTCCCATGTCCCTTCTAAAAGACATGTTAAAGCAAAGCAAAACCAAATCCAAAATCCAAATCAAATCTATAGGCCGCAAAGGCCCACCAAAGCAAAGATCAAAACCATGTGGATCCCAAAGAAAAAATATGCAACGCCATCACATGAAAAATCTGTAAGAACATCCAAAGTCACTAATCCAAAAGCTAATCATACACCCTTTTCATCTCCTAAGTCTGTTTTGGGTCCTTATGTCCCAAAATTCACCATTCCATCTCCTCAATTATCCCCACATTCTCCATCCCTATCTCCTCCATTATCCCCACATTCTCCATCCCTTAATCCTATCATCTTCTCACATCCACCACCACATGTGCCAATGTTGGTCCTGAACACATCTCCCCATCACATATCCACCCCATCATTCTATCCATACCCTTTCTAGCATCCCATCCATTATCCCATGTATCAATCCCATCAAATCCCTCTAATTCATCCTCATGCATAATCCATTTATCCTAATAAGGTTGTACCAACATCCAACAGTCACTTCAAATATGGGCTCATAACACCTTGATCCTTATCACATGTCTTCTAAATCTTCCTATCCACTTCCTTATCCTTACCCATCTCCTTCTGCATGACATCCAAAAAGTCAAAAAATCCAAAAAAAAAGAAAAAAGTAAAGAGAAATAATTTGTCCAATGGTGAAAACTTGGCAAACAAGCGCCTTGGATAAGTACCATGATGAAAACCTGGAAAATAGGTGTCATGCGTAAATCCCCATCTGCACTTGGGGGTAACTTCCTGATATGAATTCCCTCCATCCGCTATGCTTCCAGCTATGCACCCGTCTTCCTGTTATCCATCCTCTTCATAAATCCCCCCATCCCACCTATCTTCCGCATCCTACCATCATATCCCATTTATCTCCCATTCCCTCCATCCTTCTTGTGATCTTGATCAAAATAGGGGCACCTATCTATGCATGCTTTGGACACCTATTGGTATACATTCCCTTCATCTATGCTCTATCATATCCGTTAGTCACTCATCATATCCTCATCTAATTATCTCCTTTATCTTCCCATCCACTTGTTTTCCATCCCTCATGCCTCCTCATATATGGCATATCTAGAGTGGGGGCATTTGCTTCCTTTGTGACATAGTCCTTGGAGATGTCATCTATCACAACATCCCTTCATCTCCCTATCCATCTATCATAGCATCATTTCCATCTCCCCATCTATATCTTCGTATCCATCTATCCTGGCACCCCTTTCATCTCCCAATCCTTCTGTCCCTATCCATCTATCACAACATCCCTTCATCTCCCTATCCATCTATCATAGCATCCTTTCCATCTCCCCATCTATATCTTCGTATCCATCTATCCTGACACCCCTTTCATCTCCCAATCCTTCTGTCCCTATCCATCTATCACAACATCCCTTCATCTCCCTATCCATTTATCATAGCATCCCTTCCATCTCCCCATCTATATCTTCGTATCCATCTATCCTAGCATCCCTTTCATCTCCCAATCCTTCTGTCCCTATCCATCTATCACAGCGTCCCTTCCATCTCCCCATCCTTCTCTTCATATCCAGCTATCCTAGCAGCCCTTTCATCTTCCAATCCTTATATCCCCATCCATCCAAACAATCCCTCCCCTCCCCCATCCCTATATCTTTATTCAATCTGCCATCTTTATCCTCATCCCATCTCATCCCATCTCACAATCCCTTGTCATTGGTATCTAGCTATAGACCTCCCCCCCATGCAACCCAATGCCATTTATCTCATCGTCATCACCCTTGCTTCTCTTGCACATCTTTCCAATCCCCTATCACTTTTCATCACTCATCTATCTATCATATCATCCTCCCAAGTCATTTTATTGCTTTGGATAACTATCCCATCCCTGAGCTTTATGTGATCGTCATCATCCTATCCAATCCAATAGGTCTATCCTATCTTGTCGTATCAGTCCCATCTTTTTATCTACTTATCCTATCATCATCCATCATCCTTTATCCATTGTTTTCCTTTGGTCTTGTCGAACTACGTTGCCCCTGCGCTTTCACGTAGGCAAGGTCGATCATTTGATCCACCCCCAGAGTTCCATCATCGATCTTTATTGTCCACTTTGCTCTTCTATCATCTACCATCAGTCTTTCTCCTTTTGTCCATCCTATCTTTACCATCCATCAATGTCTCCATCTTGGTCAGTCATCCACCTTTCACTGAACTATGAGGGCTCAAGGCTTTCACGTAGGCAAGGCTAATCTTTGATCGGCCCCCGATCCCCTAGGTCTTTAGGGTGTGTCAGTCCCATGTCTTGTCTTCCTTGTGTCGTGCCATCAAGCTATGCCCTTATCTAGCCAGTTCTTCGCAAACGAGACCCACTTGTATCATGAGATCCAATCGATTTTGAATATCCCATGTCATAACAATCTTTTAGTTTAGTATCCATCATCATCGGTCTCAATAGGATGCATCCTTCCTAACAGACCTCATCAACCCATCCATCATTTTTGATCCTATGGCAGCGGACGTTTGACATTGATTGTGATCTTTTGATGCTTTTGGCTTTTGTTTATCATTTGAGATCCCTATCATCACTTGTCAAGACCGCCATAATCCATCATATTATGGTGTGTTTTGATTGGTCAAAATAGGGGCATATCCTGATCTTTTTATGTCTATTTTGTCTTCTTGGTTGTCCCACATAGTACCCACCAAGATCCCTGAGGTCTTGTGTTATGTTGGGGCATCCTTTTGTGCTTATGGTTATCTCAATACCTGGCCCAACCAAGGTCTTTGTGACTTTGGAGTGTTGGGGTAGCCTTCTTGTCTGTTGTGTTTGTTTTATGCATTAGACACTATTACGCCTTGGTTCCACATACCCTGACACTTGGTGTCTTATGCTATAGCAAAAATCAGTGCTCCAAAGATGGAAAATTGCATTAGGATTGCATCTCATTTTCTATTTTGTCATCTTGCATGTATCCCCCCATCCATTCATCCTTCATCCTTATCTCTATCCAATCTCCATCCATTCCACTTAGCCCGAATCATCTAATCATATCCTTGGTCTTGTCCCCAGTCTCGTTACTAGCCTTGACCCATCATCATCATCTATTAGTATCCTTCCCTATCCCTATGGTGTTGTTTTGGGATGTATCATTCCCTCATCAACAACACTTTCATCATCATCATCGGGAGGTATTCTTCCCTATCCTTTAGTGGTGTTTTGGGATGTATCATTCCCTCGTCAATACCACTCAGTGGGATGTATCCTTCCCTATCCTCGTGTTGTTTCAGGATCCTTCATTCCCTCATTGACAACACTCCATCCATCATCAACCCATTTTGGCTTGTACCTTGACTGGGGCAACATCACCTTTTGTCCTCAAATCCATTTGTGCTTCATCCATTTCCATATCACTTACTCTCTTACCCATCACCTTGCATCATCTTCTCCATATCTCCTTGCATCACATCATCTATTTCGAGAGCCCACCCGTGTTCTCTTGAACCTATGTCCTCTCGGGGCATCCTTCATCCCTAACTTTCATCTTCACCCCCATCGTCTTTTCTTCCTAGTCATCCCTTTGATGACTGGGGCATCTTTTCCAATTTAACCATCTTTCTAGGTTCTATATTTTAATATTCTTTGAAATGATGCTACTGTAACACCATCTCAAAGAGGGGCAAATGTAGACATCCAAATTTGGACACTTAATTTATCCAAATTTATCACTTTTCGTATAAACATCCCTTCTTATTCAAGCATTAAATAAATACTATTATTTAATTAATATCTTTAATTTCATTAATCCCTAAGGTATTTAATTAATAATTAAATACCTTACCCTCCTTAATCCTCTTTTCATCAAATTAAATAAATATTACATTTATTTAATTCCTCACATGTCATTTTCATCTAATCCTAATCCATTTTTCTAATTTCTTCATTTAGGATTAGATGTGCACATGCCTAATCCTTGATTAGGATGTGTCACATCCTCCAACTTTTGCAAGTTGGCTTCTAATCCTTATTTATCCTCTAATTACAGATTAATTAAGCCTAATCATTCTCCAAGGAATTTTTAATTCCTTTTTATTCTTCCTAGATTCCCCTTTTTTATATGTGAATTTTTAATTCACATTCCATCCTTCCAAGGCTTCTAGAGCCTTGGACTTGTCATAATCTCCACATGTGACCAACCTTGGACTTGTCACAATCTCCACATGTGACCAAGTCCCACCTTTTTGGAGCCCACCTTTTATCCTCTAGATCCTCCTAGGAATGTGAATTTTTAATTCACACTTATTTCCCCAACCACCTTTCCTTTTCCCATGTAGATTTTTGAGGAATTCCAAAATTCCTCAAATGTCCCTTTCACTCCCACTTGGGGACAAGGAATCTCTTTTTGAAGAAATCTCCTCACTCCCTAAGGTGCATGCCATTTTTCCACCTCATGTACCTTCTTGACACCTCATCTCCATCTCATATCCCCTTGGCCACTTCACCCTCCACATGTCAAGAAGTGAGGGCTTGTGGGTTCTCAACCCACCATAGCCCTTCATCTTGGCCTTGTTGGAGCAATATTGACCGTTGAATTCTCTAGAGAATTCAAATTCTCCTATAAATACCCCCTCCTCATGGGCATTTTCAACACTTCTTCATTTGAGCAACCTTATGCTGCCAATTTGCCTTCTCAAAGACTTTTGCATTCTCATAACTACATGTTGCCCATTTGAATCCTCAATATTTTACCATCATTTAGCCATCTCTTTAATCATCTCGCACATTGAATCTTGCATTTTAGTCACTCAAACAATCATCTAAGGAGCACACAATCAACTCCAAGCAAGGGCCAATCAAAGAGATACCAACAACAAGGGAGGTAAAATTGTTTGTGTTTCATTTTATTTACATTCATTTTCGTTGTATCACTCTTTTGGCTAATCTTGAGGTGTCCTTGGTATTTTGTCATTCACATTTCTTAGTTATTTTGCACATTTAGAGTAGGATAGATATCAAGGTATCACAATTTTAATATTAAAGATTTTTATTAGAATTTTTTATTAACAAAGAAGGTAGAGATTTTATAGTTTGTTATTTTTATAGTGGATATTTAAATATGAATAATTAAATTATGATGTGATATTGCATACAATTTCATTTTATTTGATATCTAAATTAGTATATATATGTATATATATGTTCAAGAGAATCTATATAAAATACATTAAAAGATCGAGTCTATCTTTTCTTTTTCGATTAGCAAATTTAAAATAAATAAAAACTCATTGTATGACTTATTAGATGGAAAAACCAAAAATTGTGCTAATTAAACAACGAAAATAGAATTTTGTGATACTATCCACTTTTTAAATAATTGAAAAAATCAATAAAAAATCATTGCACATAAAAATAGAAAGTAGATTTTGGTTTTTCTTTCATGGATTTGCTAACCACCTATATGTCATGTCGCCATTGTAGAGTTACGTCTATCAACATAATTACCATCAAATAATTATTGGACTAGTGATTGAAGTCATAATTAGTGTGTGAAATGTTGTCACAATATCAAAAGAACTAGTAAACCCCTTGGTAGTTTATCAAACATTATGAGAAATCTCATTGAACATAATTGAAGATATCCCAAGCTAGCATTGAGAAAAGTTGTCTCAACCTTGTTTTCCTAATGTTCATATTTAATAAATTGTTTGTATTTACTATTTCATCTTTAGTTCTTTTGGCTTCACTTGGGAAAGATGGTGTCCTATTTGGAGGTAGCACTACTTTTGTCTTTAATGGATTTTTTCCCCATGTGATAAAATAGGCATTCCCTATTGAGTTGGCATATTTTGTCATGTATCTACATATTGGATGGTGTGCAAGAGCATGATGCTAGGGTTTACTTATGACATATTCTTATGGTGCATAAGAGAATATAAGAGGGAGGTTGCATTAGAACCTTGAAAAACATTACAAGTTTGAACACTTGACATTAAACATCTTTAAATGGATTGTATGAAGAGAAATTGGAGCACTTAAGTTTTGGTGGTCAAGTATTTTTGTTATGACATATGACATGTAAAGAATACTAAAAATAGCCTAAAAGATTAGAACCAAAGGAATGTTGGATTTGTGCCTTGACTATTTGTCATACCTCTCTTGGCCTTGCTAATGATTTTTGAAAACTATATGATGGTTTCTAGTTTTTTCTTCTCTAATAAATTGGTACTTTGGAGTTATAAGATGTATTAATTATTTTGCATATAATGTGAATACCATTGTCCTTTCAACTTTTAGAGGGGTCGTCTATTGTATTGGTGTAACCATTTATTAAGAAGATTAAGGAGCCTACACCTATATGTGTATATGAGTTCATGATGGAGCTATAAAGGAGGTCGGTTTTGGAGAGAGTCATTGTGGCTTGTTGTATCTTGGAGGAGCAATCTCAATCCACACTCTCAGTCTACTCAATGATAATTCTTTAAGACATATTACCCATCCTTGTTTCTAGATATATTTTGTTTAATGCTTTGTCTTCCCATGGATATGGATCTTGAGTCATGGTTAGTTAGTTCTAGAGGGTTCGTTTGATGGATGTTTGGCATGTTTAATATCTCCTTGTGCATATGAGTTTATTTATGATGGATGTTTGGCATGTTTAATATCTCCTTGTGCATATTCTTGGTTTTTCAGAATGGATTTGATTTTGATGTTCCTTGGTTAGAGAAGCTTACATCCATGATAGTGATATGAGATACATATGTTTTATTTTATCTATGAGTTTGGTTGATTAGGTGTCATTGAGGCCTTTCAATTGGAGTTTTGTGAAGAAGATATTACTCAAAACAACATAGAATTTAGAGGTGTGTGTAGAAGGACATGCTACATGCTTTGATTTGCATATTCTCTCTTTGGTTTTTTGGTCATCTTGGATGTTTGTATTCACATGGTATTAGATTTGACGTTTGTATGGAGCTATAGAAATCACTATGTTTGTGATCATGTGTTTATTATTCTTGCATGACAATATGGAGGCTTCTTGATCTCTTTCTTTTATTGAGTGTAGAGAACTTGAGATCTAGCTAGGGAGAGTAATGGTGAGAGTTGTATTACAACAATTTTATTTACAAGTTTTATATATCTTCGTGGTCTCTTTGCTAATAACTGATATTCGTTACACCTTTTATGTGATGTTATTAGTTGAATTGGTATGCCTTGATCATTTTTAGATTTGGCATTACGTATGCAACAAGAGTTCCTAGATGTGTATGTCTCTTATGGATAGGTTTAATACAAGTATCTTATGATTGTACTTCATGTATTGAAATTGTTTTTGGTATGAGTTCTATTGATTTTGGATACCTTTGAGGTATGGATGATTGGATCGATTAATATTTGTTGTGGTTACTATTTCAAGTCATATGGTTTTTTCTTCATTTTGGTAGTATCCTGGATCCTTTGTTATCACTTGGATTTGATGCTTATGTTCTTTGAATTGGTGTATCTTCACCTTGGCTTGTTGATTTTCTTCCATAGCTAGCATAGTAGAGGGTGACAGGATTTATTGTTTGGTATGGTGGATATCAAATATTTTATCATAGGTATTTTGATGGAGCATAATGAAGATTCATGTGGTTTCACATATGGCTATGATGATGTATTTCACCGATTGGCCCTTATGCAATGTATACAAGTGGAAGAAAGTTAAGAATAGGTATCGTACAACTTAGATAACATGAACTATTTTAATTATATAAAATAAATATTTATTTGTGGTGCATCCCCGGTGATGTGTGTTACATCCCATTTCATAACCCTCTAGGCTACATTATTTTGATTGTGCATTTCAATTATGAATTTGTAAACATGAATTATGAATAATTAAAGGTATGTTGATTAATCATTTATATTAGGTAGATATATTACGAAATGATGAAATTATGCTTTTGATGTTCATAGTAATGAAAAAAGAATATCAAGTTTTATGTTTTAAGTGATATATGATATGTACATAAAAACAATTATTTGATATCAAAATAAATACATTTTTGGTTTAATGAGGTGAATGCAAGAAAAAAATTTCCCCTTAAAGGATGAGAGGGAGTGTATCATTGGAGAGAAGGAAGCAGATTCAATAAGAAAAATCATGGACATTAGGGATTTGAGAACACACGCACTAATAACTTTTTTCTATAATTACAATGTGGTTTCATATTCATCTAACTAAAATTTAAGTATTGAATCAATAGCTTAAGTTTTCATTTCTTGATTGCATGGAAAGTATATTTTGATTAAAAAATGTGTTCATCATTGAGAGACAATTTCTTTGTAACTTCCATATCTTTTATGTACAAGAATCTTGTATCCATGTTTAGTTTCAAATATTAATATAAGAAAACATAAAGTGTAGATGTTGGTATATATATATATATATATATATATATATATATATATATATATATGTATGATTATATGAATATAATTGTATATAAATATATGTCTATATGTGTGTGTGTACATATAAGATATATGATTGCATTGATAATATATATATATATATATATATATATAATTATAATATAAATGCATATATATGAACAATCATATATATATATATATAGGCATGTTTATTAAATGCACATATAGTTGATTATAATTTAAACAAGGAATTGGAATCAAATTCTAACTTGGAGAATTATAAATTATATAGTATTTTGGTATTAATGAGGAGGTGTGTAGATGTTTAACAATAGGTCATGGAATTTAAGGTAGGCATAAGCTTTCACTTATCATGAAGTGGAAGTAGGAAGCAAGCATCATGGAGATGAAAACTTGTGAGAAGATGGAGATGTGCAAGGAATGCAATGAAATAAGGAGGAAGAAGAGGGAACCCTCGAAGGATGAAGGAAAAAGAAAGAAAGTAAGAGGAGAGTAGAGGAGATGGGAGAAGAGGAGTCGAGGGAGATTGAAGGAAAGCATTGGCAAAGAGTATGTGGACTATAAAACGGTATCATGTGCACTTATTCATGACCTTGATATAGCATTTTTTTCCTCATAAACTTCCGATGAAATGTATAGGAAAGATTAATGAAAATAATTGTAAGTTGTAACATGTTTCTATTATAAAATTTAAACATATACTACAATATTTCATGAGTATTTTGTATTTTTCATGCTTTAGCCTTTATCTCAAAAACTCCTAGTGGATAATAAGGTTAATAGTTATTCTACCTTGGCATGACGCTGATGAAAATTATCCATTTCTCTTAAAATATTTAAGTCAAAATATAAGTTCTATAATATCTTTTGTGTATGAAATGTGACACTAAGTCACGGTATATTCATATAATATTTCATTATGTGTTGCAATAATTGTGTTATCACATCTTGTATGAAGGAAATGAAACACTAAGTCACATTTTTTGTATACATTGTGCTAACACCTTCTTTACGAGGGAAATGTTCATTAAGTCATTGTTTTTGTATGCATTGTGTTATCACCTTCTTTACAAAGGAAAAGTGACATTAAGTCACTATATTTATATACATTATAGTCAAACATTGGAACCATTGAGTTATGACATTCCCTATGGAGTCATGACATTAAGTCATGAAAGAGTGTAAGCTTCATGGATATTCAAACCTTAATAAATTTCAATAAGTCTTTCACCTTTTTCTAGGTCCATCCGGTGATCCCATAATAGTGGTTTACAATTTTTGGCCAAACTGGACACTGAAATTATTATTTTTAACTAAATCTTCACATTCGGGCACCTATAGCGACTAAAATGTGAGGAATTTGAAGATGGTGAAAACTAGAGTCTCATCAAATTTTGTCTTTAGATTCTAAAACTATTTTTTTCAAAATTTTGGAATCAAATTGCACTTCTTTTCCATCTCCCACGAAAATAGATTTTTTGAAAACAACATTTTAAAAAGTGGCACAGTATAGCTAACTTTTTTTCCATGAAGGATAAAATTCTAATTCTTTCAAATTTAGATTTTTAACTCTGATATCTAGTGCTTCCACTTGGTTAGATAGTTTTTACTGAATATTTTTTCCTTAATCAAGTTTCAAATTCAAACGAATTACAATTCAGACACAGGCGTTGTATAAGCGTAACTTTTTTGTATATGTCAAAATTTACTTTTTTTTGTTGGATCAAGGACTTCAATATCTAGTGTACTTATATTTTTCAATTTTTTTTGATAATCTTCTATTTTTCCACATGTGAAGAACAAATAAATTCATTTTCGATGAAAAATCTATGTTTAATAAAACTTAAAACAAATACATAACAAAACCAAAACATATTAAAATTATATTCATTGGATGGCTTGTTCTGAGGAATACCATAATCATTTGAAATAAATTTTAAATGAATTCATTTGATCCCCAAAATCTAAATCAAAAGTGATTTTTTATCAGCATTTTGATAGGTGTAAAGGAGACGCATTTATAGGTATGGTTTAAAACTAGCGAGGTTCTATCCAAGGGGTTTGATTTAAGGTGATTTGATCAAACCCTCTTCAATTGGAATCCTTAAAATGGAACTTTTTAAGGCTTAAATCATTATATTTTCTAAAAATATGTGATTTCAGCTAAAATTCATTCCTCTCAGGAATTGTAAACCACTATTATGACAACACCCCATCCTTAAATTTCTATAATAGCCTTTCTAATTAGGCTAATTTTGAAACTCTCAACCCTTAATCTATGTGTAAATATTCATATGCATGTGTGCTTAATTTATCATCCTTTATCTCTCTCTCTCTCTCTATATATATATATATATTTAACTTGTTTGGCCAACTATCTTTGTATAAATAGAGATGATATGATTAATTTTTTTTAGCTTTCTATCTTTGTATAAAAAGAGATGATATTGTTAAATTGTTTGGACCTTCTATCTCTATATAAACAATGATGATAATGCTTAAACTCTCGACCTTTTATTTCTATTCAACAAGGAAATTAATCCAACTCATTCAAATTAATCTTCTAGTTAAAAGCATGGGGTGATCCCACAATAGTGGTTTACAATTTTTGGCCAAACTGGACACTGAAATAATTTTTTTTAACTAAATATTCACTTTCGGGCACCTATAGCGGCTAAACCGTGAAGAATTTGAAGATGATGCAAACTAGAGTTTTGTTTCATTTTTTCTATAGATTCTAAATATATATTTTTTAAAAATTTTGGAATCAGATTGCACTTCTTTTTTGATCTCCCTCAAAAATTAGTTTTTTTTCATAAAACAACATTTTAAAAAAGTGACGCTCACCGTATAACTCATAACTTTTTTTCCATGAAGGATAAAATTCTAATTCTTTATAGTTTAGATTTGTAATTCTGATATCTAGTGCTTCCACTTGGTTAGATAGTTTTTTATTGAATATTTTTTCTTTAATCAAGTTTCAAAGTCAAACCAATTAAAATTTGGACATAGCGCGACTATATAATGCGTAACTTGTTTTGTATGTATCAAAATTCAATTTAATTTTTTTTGTTGGATCAAGGACTCCAATATATGGTGCACTCATATTTTTCAAAAATAAATTTTGATAATCTTCTATTTTTCCACATGTAGAACAAAGAGCTTGATTTTCAGTGAAAAACCTACATTCACAAGAAATAAAAAATAAATATAATAATCAAATTTAATTTAACTAAAATTATATTTTTTTGGAAGCTTATAATAAGGACTACATACTTACAAAAAATAAATTTTAAATGAATTCATTTGATCCCCAACAAGGTAAATCAAAAGTGGTTTTTTATCAGCATTTTGATAGGTGTAAAGGAGACTTCATTATAGGTATGGTTTAAAACTAGCGGGGTTCTATCCAAGGGGGGTGGGTATAAGGTGGTTTGATCAAACCCTATTCAATTGGAATCCTTTAAGTGGAACTTTTCAAGGCTTAAATCATTATATTTTCTAAAAATATGTGATTTCAGCAAAAATGAGGATCTCCCAAAAAGTGTAAACCACTATTGTGGCAGCACCCCATGATAATTTAGATTTAATACTAAAGCCTTTTGACCTATCCATCAGATTATTGTGATAAGTGTTAAAGCCTTTTTAATGGGCTAGAAATCTTCCATAGGAACTAAAGCACTCTAGACCTTATAAGTGGTTGAAAGCATTTTCTTCAATGTCAGTAACAATGTTGTGCTTTATTATGTTGTTAAGTAATATATTTGAGATCAAAATTCTTTTGATACTATATAATTGTTGAAATTTTAACCCTCGAAATCATGCTTCAGACTGGAATTCCTTATTTAAACTATGATGTAATAAGTTGAATATTTTCAAATTTTAAGTAAAATGATAAGTGTATATTCATATTAGAAGATGGACATATCCAAAAGATATGGAGAAAAGACTGTTAATTTGGGTATATCACATAAGAGAGCTCATCTTTGATGTAATTACAAGTGTATCAACTGATCATATTTCATATAAACAAGACTCTATTGGAATCTTTTGTTTTATCTACATAAATAGACTATCAAGTATGAAAACAAAGATTAGTATTTGATATTATTTTATTTTAATTATTATTGTGAAATTTAATAAAAATATGTTTAAACCAATATGTTTTTCATTTTTTTGTATAGAATCTTGAAATTAAAAGATATGACAATAGTTTTTAAAGTGATGAAAATAAAATGCGTGAAATCATTTATTGGTATCTATTTTGAGAAAGAGTTGTGTGAACATACGACCATGTAATTTTATGTGTTTTATTTATATTATTAAATATTTGGCCAAAGTAATGCAAAATAACTACTTGCATTGTCGTTTGAATGTGTATAAAGCTATTAATTAATAAAGTGTATCATGAATAGCTAAAAGGTATCTAGAGTTGTATGATGGAATATTTGTAATAGTACACAACGCTAATTCTAAGATGGCTTGATGACCTTAAAGTTTCCTTGAATCTACTACTCTTGTGGAGGGTAGGGTTGTTGGATGTTGCTGATATGGGGTTGTCATTGATGTCAACACTATTGGCATTAATGTCTTTAAGGCTGAATATGTCGAGGATATTGAGAAAATTATAATAAAAGAAGTTGTAGGTTGTTCGTGATGCAGTGAAGTTTAGTATTGTGATTAGCAAAGTATGTTGATGATTAGAGGTTGTGGATTAAAGGGTTTTTTTTTTAGTATATCTAGTTTATCCACACTAAGTTTCAGAGGTCCGCATGAAGATTTGATCGAGCTACGAGTAGTTGTGCTCTAAGAGATTTTTTGTTGCTTCAATTGTGTTCTTGAAAGAGGATGATGCAATTCTAGTGAGTTGAGTTGTTGCAGATGCTTATGTGGTGATTCATGATGCTCATGGATGTTTCTAGATCATGCTCTATCTATGTTGCACATCTGCATTGATCATCATGTTTGAGATTGGTGATTTTCCTTTGTGTGTTCATGTTTTTCATGTTCATGGCCGACAGGGTGATTGTAGCTGTAGAGTCATAAAAATGCATGATTCTATGAAGTAAGAACCACCATTTCAGCCCACATCAATAGAGCCATTCTAATTAAAAGCTAAACCAGAAATGCAAATCTAAACTACAGAAACAAAATAATGCTTTTAAAAGAAATCAATCTCCATTGTCTCCCTATCACCAAGATATTTGTTTATGCATTTTCTCTCAAATTTTATGAGCACAAAATGCAATAAAGAGGGTATGGTGAATGAGAAATGCAATCAAGATGCAAAGATGATATGAGTATGTAAATTTGTGAGAAAAAATTGTGAGAGCCAAAATGAGAGGGAAATCCCATTTTAAATAGGAGTTCCTTGAGGATGGAGAGGGGTTGCAGATGACATGTGGGATAAAAGATGTGAGAGAAGGAAATGCCATTATCCACAATGTTGGGTTAAATGTTATGCATGAGAATGAAAGTGATAAAGGGTTATTAGATTAAAATGTACCTAAATGATTAAAGATGCTTTACTAAAATGCAATATTTCATGAATGATTTATGCAAATGATATGATTAATATGCAAGTTATGATAATTAGTTTATTATGAAATAATAATCAATGACTATGATAATTGATTTATTAATGGAGATGAATATGAAACAATTATGGATGATAATGATAATTGATTTAATATGGAAAATTAGCTGTGTATGAGATGGAGCTATATCTTTTTCAGCTGGTAATTTAACTTGAAGACTTTTTGAGTATTTTATTTTATATTCGTCGCTTAAGTCACTGGTAAATTTTCCAGTATTGGCATGGTGTGATGGTTTATAGGTGGCACTGTTGTTCTTTCCACCAAGGTTCAAACCCCATTGGGGTGGTATTGTTGAATGGTTGTATTCCGGTTCATAGCTCTGGTCAAAAGTGTTTACCCTGTGAATAAAATAAAAAAATTAATATGGAAATGATGTTTATGACTTATTATGCAAATGGATTATGAATGATTATGATTTATTATGCAAACGGGTATGAATGATAGTGCAAATGGACATGAATGTTAATGCAACAGATATTGAACAAGCATGAGATGGTTTAATGATTTGATGAAATGCATGAATAGAAGAAAGTATTGAATGAATTGATTAAGTAATAATATCTATTTAATCAATAGACAAATATTGCTATGATTGTGAGGACAAATTTGAGTGTCTACATTTTTCCCCTCTTTGAGACAATGCAACTTGTCACGTTGTTTCAAAGAAAAATATTGACCAATTGATACATGCCCCTGAGATATCTTGGTAAGGATTATGATAAGAATGATATGCCCCCTCGAGAGATTGATCGAACAGATTGTAAGAAGATTAATCTCTCGATAGACATCTAGAAGTGATTAGATACTTGATATTGCGCAAGTGAAAGCAGTGATGTACATTTTGATGAAAATGCACAGTTGATGGGTGTAATTGAACAATTGATGGAAATGATCAGTATAGCCAGGTTGATGAACTGATTGAGCTAATTAAGTTGATTGAGAATTATGCTTACGCAAGAAAAGGTGCTGCAATGATGGATTGATTGATTGATTAAGGGAACATGGAATTTCAAGAAGTAGGTTGATTGATTTGAGATTTGATTCAAGAGACATATATCAGTGAGTTAAGAAATTGATTGATTTCTCTGCGACAAGAAAGGTGAAGAAAATGAAATGCAAGATGGAAGAGAATGAAGGTGATTAAGCCTCTTGTTCCTGTGAAGTGCTTTTATCATCATCGAGCTTATTATATCTTAAATTAGTATAAACGTCTAGATAACATGAACATCTAAACGATCTGAATATTGTTTGCACTTTTTATTTAGTAATGAAGTATAATCATCTAGGTATAAGAACCTTAGATTCCCTGAATACTTATTGCATGGAAGACACTATCAGACAAGGAATGCTCTCTTCCACATTAGACTCATAGGTCCTTGATGGTTTTAGACAACCATGTCCTAAGATGAGTCATCTTGTGAATAAGAAATAATCCACAAACAACATACAAATGAACATGCCCCATCCTTGCCTCTCTAGTCAAAGACATCCTAAAGAAGCTAAAAGACATTTCACCAACGATAAAATCATAAAATAAGCAAAGATCAACAAACAAATAGGGGTCCTGCTTCAATGTATAACTGATTCTTGTTATAGTTTATGCATTTGGTTGGATTTGTAAGATGGGTTGATATATATGTTATAATGTTTTCTTGATTGTCAATACTTGCATGTTTTGATTTTGTTGAAGTTCAAAGCTACGTGGTGATTTGAAGGTGTCACTATGTTTTGGAATTTTTTATTTTTTTGGATTTCTTTAGGGCATTTTATGATTTTTTTGGATTTTTTCGAGACATTTTATGATTTTTTTTTGGATTTTTTTTAGGACATTTTATGGTTTTTTTGGATTTTTTCAAAAAAAATTATTTTATTTTTTTGGATTTTTTTCAGGATATTTTATGATTTTTTGGGATTATTTTTGGACATTTTATGATGGAAATAGATGAGCAGATAAACAAAGAGGGTAGTTTCTTTGACCACGAGATGCTCAGTATCTTAACCCATAGCTATGGTTAAGGAGATGCCCCAGTGAGGGATATGACCAACCTAGTATGTGTGGCAAAGCAAGCAAGCGAGGGAAATGTCAAACAATTCACAAGCCATGGTGATTGTGAAAAGGTCATTATGAAGTGGAGGATGAATGAAAATGGGATGAAAAGATCAAGTAGAGCTCCCAAGGAAAGAGGATCAAAGCCTCTACACATGGCACTGATTTCTCAGTTTTCACCATGGTACTTGCTCAAGGTGCCACGAAAGTGGTTTTCACCATTGAACAAATGAATTTCTCTCTCCTTTTTTCTTTTTGTATTTTTTTAGGACTTTTTTCCTTTTTTTTTGTATTTTTTCAGGACTTTGAAAAGATTGTACCCTCTAAAGCATTTAGGTATAAAACTTGTGAATGTGCATACTATTGATGGGATCACTAAGCAATTCACCTTCTGGAGTAGATAACTGGTATGCCCCAGATCCATACACAACAGTGATAACTTATGGACTCAACCAGTTAGGTTCAAATTTACCCTTCTTTTCTCTATCTTGTTGAGTGCGAGGATTTTCACAAAGAACAAGATCCCCAACCTCAAATGTACGCGGTTTCACTTTTTGTTTATAACTTTGACACATCCATTGCTAGTATGCTCTAAGATGGTTGAAAGAAATTTGTCTTCGTTCATCCAATAGTTCCAACTCCTGCAAATGGGAAACTCAGTATTCTTCATCACTAATTTGATTGCACAAAGAGATGTGCAAAGAGGGAAACTCGACCTCGATGGGCAAGATGGCTTTAGAGCCATAAACAAGGGCATATGGGGTAGCACCTGTGGGAGTGCAGAAACTCATGTGATAAGCGCACAATGGAAGATTCAATTGAATATGCCAATCTCAACTAGCTTCATTGACCATCTTTTTAAAAAATTTGAGAATGGTTTTGTTAGAAGCCTCAGCCTAGCCATTACCTTGAGGATAGTAAGGTGTGGAAAAATGATGTTGTATATGGAATTTCTCACTGAGTTCATAGACATCCTGATTTTTGAATGGATGACCATTATCTGTGATGATGGATAGAGGAACACCATAATGACAGATGATGTAGTTCAGTATGAAGGTGGCTATTTGTTTTCTAGTGATATGAGTGAGAGGAACAACTTCAATCCATTTCATGAAATATTCGGTGGCAATGAGAATGAACTTATGACCATTGGATGAAGGTGGATGGATCTTTCCCACGAGATCGAGTCCCCACTAATAAAAGGGACATGGTGTAACAAGAGACTGCAATTCTTGTGCAAGAGCATGTATCAAGTCTACATGTTTTTGACACTGCTTGCATTTTTTAACAAACTGATAAGCATCCTTTTCCACTGTAGGCCAATAATAACCCATACACAAGAGTTTCTTGGCTAAGGTAGGACCACTAGAATGTGCCCCACATATACCTTCATGTACTTCTTGTAAAGTAGTTTTGACCTCATTGTGCTCAAGACATCTGAGTAAAGTACCATCAAGACCTTGGCGGTAAAGGGTACCGGCTAAGATCACATAGCGAGAAGCTTGACGAATAAAGGTTTTACGGGATTTATTGGATAGGTTTGATGGCAAGGTGTTATCTCAAAGATAGGTATAAATATCTCCATACCATTGGGAATTAGGACCAGCAATGAGACAAATCATTTCAAATTGTGGTATATTGTAAGCAGGTTCCAAAAGAGGTTCTACTAGGAACTCACAGTAAGTGGCATTACTTGGAATTTCTACAAGTGAACCAATTGTTGCCATTGCATCAACAACTCTGTTGTTATCTCGGGGAATCTGCTCAAAAGAGATTGATGTGAAATAGGCCTTGAAGTCATCCACCATTCTTTTGTAAGGAATCAATTTTTCATATTTTATTTTATAGTCATCATTAACTTGTTTGATCACTAGTTGAGAGTCACCAAGAACATGCAACTCAAGGATCTTCCATTGCACAGCTATATGGATCCCATGAAGTAATGCCCCATTTCTGCAATATTGTTGGTACATGGAAACTGTATCTTATAAGCTTTAGGTATACAATCCCTTTGTGGAGTGACAAAGAGAATTTCAGCACCAGAACCACCTTATGTGAAGGAGCCATCAAAATATAAAGTCCACAGATTTGTAGATTCCATGTTGAAGATTGATTCATCAGGAAACTCTATAATAAGAGGATGATCATCTATCATAGGAGCATCAGAGAGTTGATTTGCAATAGCTTGTACTTTGATTGCTTTCCTTTCTATGTACTCAATATCAAACCCACTAAGAATCATCACCCATTTAGCTAATCATCCTATGAGTGTTGCTTTGTTCAAGAGGAACTTAAGAGGATCAATTTTTTCAATGAGATTTTCCTGGTGTGTAAGCATGTAATGTCTCAGCTTCTATGATGCAAAAACTACAACAAGGCATGCTCTTTCAATAGGACTATAATTGAGCTCATATCCCACTAGAGTACAACTGATGTAATAGATTGCACATTCCTTTCCTTCAGAGTCATGTTGTGCCAAAAGTTCCCCTAGTGTTGTGGTGGTTGTGGATATATATAGAATTAAAGGCTTGTCATCTGTAGGAGGTACTAATACTGGTGGTGTCATTAGATATTCTTTGATTTTCTGAAAAGCTTGTTCACACTTGTCATCCCATCTAAATGAAACATTCTTGTGTAACAGATGTTGAAAGGGTTGACATTTATCTACAAGTTGTGCTATAAAATGATGGATAGACTTAAGTTTTCCTTGTAATGATCTCAACTGACTGATATTCTTAGTTGGAGGCATTTCAAGTATAGCCTTTATTTTTGTAGGATCAACTTCAATTCCTTTAGATGAGACAATGTATCCAAGGAGTTTTCCAAAGGTTGCCCCAAAGGCACATTTCTTTGGATTCAATCGAACCTTGTATTGTTCTAATCTTGTGAAAATTTTATCCATGATCTCTAGCTATCCAGCTTTGGTGTGGAATTTTCCCAAAAAATCATCTACATAGTCTTCCAAATAATTATGCATCATGTCATGGAAGATAGTGGGAATTGCACGTTGGTAGGTAGCTCCAGCGTTCTTCAACCCAAAGGGCATGCCATTCTAATAGAAGGTTCCCCAAGGACAAGTGAATGTTGTCTTAATTTGATCTTCAGGAGCAATTTTAATCTGATTGTAGCCTGAGAAACCGTTCATGAGGGATAACATTTTGTGCCCTGCTGTCAAATCCACTATCATGTCAATGCTTGGAAGTGGGAAGTCATCCTTAGGACAAGCTTTGTTTAAATCTCTAAAAATTTTGCAAACTCGGATGCCCCCATCAGGCTTTGAAACTGTTACTAAATTTGAAATCCAATCAGCACAGTCAATAGGTCTGATAAATCCCACATCTAACAACTTTTGTAATTAAGCTTTTAGCAATAGAGCAATGTGTGGGTGCACTTTTCTCAACTTTTGTTTAACAAGTTTTTCCCTCGGTGGCAAAGAAAACTAATGCATTACTAGATCTAGATCAAGTCTTGGCATATCTGCATAGGACCATGCAAAGTTAACTTGTCTTTCCTTGTAAAACTGTATATGCTCTATTATCTCTTCAGGTGTTAATGATTTTTCTAAATGAATTATCTGTGGTTTTTCTTTTGTGCCCAAATTTGTTGGTACTGTCTACAAAGATGATTTTTCATGATATATTGCTAAGGGAAGTGTGTCAAGCCTTCCATCCTCGGGCGCTTCAGAAAGGTTTTCACACTTGGATACATCCTTTATTTTTACTTTTGTGGGGTCTAATAGCACCGTAGAGTAGTTTTCACTAGAAGACCTATTTATATTTTCAATAATTTTTCAACTGAAAGGCCTGGCACTCCCCCCAAAATAAGCCACACTATTGAGTTCTATGATGAATCCCACTTGATGATCCTCAAGAGTTGTGTCTTCTCGTGCTCCTAGAAAGTTTATGATTGCCTCATCATTTTCAAATACATCTAGTTGTAGTGGTCCCTTCTGATTGAAATCAATGAGTTCAGGATGAACCAAGGGTAAAGAATAATGGTTCGAGTCAATATTTTGAATGGATTCAAGGGTACAAATATTATGATCGGGTTCAGGGGTAGGGACACTATCATAGTCATAAATGTCAATGAAGTCATCGATGGCTCTTTCCTCATTTTTCTGTGTAGCATTAGAGGACTCTACTTCCTTACTTGAAGCACACATGGTACTCAAGGTCTTATCTTTCTGCGCATCATATCCTAAACTAGGGAATTTTTGCGTACGAGTAGGTTGTATTGGTTCCAAGATACCCTGTTTCTATAAGTCAAGATGACTTTTACCATCATATCCCATTTTTTTCATAATATCAAATCCTTTACCATATTGTTCAACAGGTATCTTTATTTCAGTTTGTTCTTTTTTTGTATCTTCATCTTTGTATAACCATTTTAGGAGATCAACTTCTTCTGTTTCATTATAAAGGGCTCCCCATTTTTTGAAAGTAGTTGATTTACAAATCAATGTAGTATTTTCATCTAATGTGGTCTTAGTCATTTGTGGCTTTCCATAGGTGTGGGGAGATAAAGGTAGCTTTCCAATGCAAAGGACACGATACAAGGTATATTCTCCTACTCCTTGTTCTTTTTCTTGTATTTTGATCTCGACTGCATTGGATTTTGAGGAAGATGCTTTTAAGGACTCAGGATCAACATATGCTTGGGAAGGAAATGCTTCACGGTTGCTTGGGATTGTAATTTCAGTTTTAGGGCTTAGGTTATGGCAATATATGAAAGGGTTTGGATCTCCTCGTATTGTGATTTTAACACTATTGTGGGGGAATTTAATGCACTATTGGTATGTAGAAGGTACTTCTTGCATTGAATGAATCCAAGGTCTTCCAAGGAGGATATTATAGGTCAGTGGGAGATCAAGGACTTGGAAAACCACATCCTTTACCACAGGGCCAGTTCTAATTGGTAGAGTAACTGATCCTTTAGATGAGCATTCCTCTTCATCATATGCCTTTATAGTAATCTTTTTACTTGGATCAATTGTATTTTCAGAGAACCCTAATTTTGTGATCAATTCTTGAGTACAAATATTAAGGCTTGCTCCTTTGTCTATCAAAACTCGCTTGATCTTAACATTATGGATGAGGATGTCAATGTGGAAAGCTGCTTTATGTGGTTTTTGAAGGGATGAATCATCATTTTCAGTAAAAGTGAGAGTATGAGGAGAAGTGATGTGTCCTGCCATAGCTTGGAATTGATCTACATGTAGGTCTGTAGGCACCGTAGTAGTAGAAAGCGCTTTATCTAAGATAGCTTTATTCTTAGGAGATAGGTGTAGTAGCTCGAGTATAGAAATTTGTGCGGGTTTTTTTCCTAAGTGCTCTATGAGGTTGTATTGTGAAGTAGGTGTAGCAGGTTTTGCATTAGGACCTTTAATGGTAACAGTTCCTTTGCAAGTAGTAACCTTGCAATCAGGTTCTTTTCCTTTTATAATGAAAGTGTTGACATGATTATCGACCTCACTGATGTTATGTATGGTATAATCATATTTAGTAGTAGTATAGTTTACACCATCACTAGATTCAAGAGCCTTTCCTCTATCCTTGTCATGCTTAGGGAAAGGGTTTTTAAACACCTCACGATTAGAGTTACTAGAAGGAGTGTGTTTGTCAACTGCTATCTTACCGTTATCAATAAGGTCTTGTATTAAATGTCAAAGTTTATTGTAGCTATTTGACTTATGTCCTTTGTGTCTATGATAGTTGAAAAAGTGATCTTCATTCCACAATGGGGGTTTGACTTGTGGATTATATTCCTTTCTTTCAGGTAATGTTATAATATTGGTTTCAAGAAGTTCTTTTAATGCAGATTCAAGTGATTGTCCCAATGGTGTAAAATTTCGTTTAGGGAAACTTCTCTATTTTTATTTTCCTTTATTTGAAGATGGACCTTTGAGATTGTAAACAGGTGATGATGTTTTAGTTGTTTTTGCATCAACAACTTCGTCATTGACTACATTCTTGTTCTTAACCCAAAAAGGGGTCTTGTTGTTTGAATTTTATTTTTTATCTTTGTCATTATTAAGTTTAATAGTTCCATCATCGATGAGGGTTTGTTCAATTCAAAATCCCATTTCTATGGCTTCATCAAAGGAATCCAAGCATTTGAGGCGAAGTTCCATTTTGATTTCTTTGTTCAAATTTTGATAAAAGAGGTCAACCAATTCTTTATTAGGAATGGAATAATGCAATTGTTTTGCTAAATGTCTCCATCTTTGTAAAAATGACACAAAATATACACCTTGTTTTTGTTTGGTGTTGAAAAGGTTTGTCATGGTCACTTTAAGGTCACAATTGAAACTATAATTGGAGACAAATCTATCAGCCAATTCTTGAAAATATTTGATGGTCGGGGGTAATCGTGAAAACCATTCTATAGCCTCTCCTCCTAGACTACGAGGAAATAATCTCATAAGGTACGTTTCATCAACTGCAAATTCCATGGTAGTCACAAAATTTTCTTAAGTGGTTCTTAGGATCTCCTTTTCCATTATATTTGTCAAGTTTTGGTATGTCCCAATGGTTAGGAAAAGGTGGCATTGGTATGCTTGGATAGAAGGGATAAGGACATATGTCTTCAATGGAGAACTTGTGAGTCGATGTTTTACTGTTCTTGAGAGTATCCAATTCTTTTCTTAATGTTCTAAGCTCATCCAAAATAGGATCGTTTGTAGGTGCAGGTTTTGATATCTTTGAAGATCGCTTGTAAGGTCAGGTTGTAGATAAAAGGGTCTATGATCTTTGATCCTACCATCATTGTTTGTTTTGGGATTCTTAGATTCACTAGATTTAGGTTGGTAATTTATTGTGATTAATGATATGTCAAAATCAAGAGGCATTTTGATTCCTTCATCAGCAAGGGCCTTGAAGTATTGTTGTGGGTTACGTTTGACTACCTCCATAAGAAGTTTAGTGAATCTATTATCATTAAGAGCTTCATTTATGGTGGATTGTGTTATTTCTTCACTATCAGTTTCACTAGTTGCAACACTAATGTGATCTTCCCCATCAAAGTCTTTTCCCCAAGGGTTCCCTTCTTCTTGAAACATTTTTTCTCTTGTTCTAGGGATCATAGGTGATTTGTTCTGATTTTCAATCCAAGGTAATGTATGAGACCTAAGACTAGGATGAAAATGAAAAGGTTATAATTCTAAGATGGGATGTGAAAATGGTATGGTATGAGATGACAAGCTAAGAATGCAAAAGCTAAAAGGAAACTCTAGGTCCAAAATTGGTTATAATGTAAAGGATTTACTTGTGTTATGATGGACAGACACAAGGACCAATAATCAAGAGAAGGTATGTAGGAGATGATGGACTCCAAAAGGATTTCCATACTCAAGGATAATGGTATGTTTCCCTAACTCAAGGATGGTGAACCTCAAGTGATGCAGGTGATAGATAGCCAATAGTTTGATTTCAAGACCTAGGAAGAGTAGCCTAAGTGCAAGCTAAAGGTTTTATTTGATCGATGATGAATATGAAAAGGGATAAATTATTATAACATGCAAAGGTTAGGTGAGATGTCCTTGATATGCAAAAGGGGTTGAACATGAGAGAACTAGGTGGAATGATATATGTATGCAAGACTAGGAACATGCAAGAACTAGAATGAAAGGGATATGAATATGTAAGGACCATGAATATGCAAGGGCTAGGTGGAATGTGAGGACTAGGTGGAATGCAATGATTGAAAGATCAGAACTAAAGGATGATGACCCCAAGAAATCTAAGTGATAGGTTCATGTGGGATGTTTGTGTTGTTGGACCTTTTGAGGTTTGCAAAGTTTGAGATGTTGCAAGTTTCTAGGCGTGATGTTTGTTTGAGGTCTATTTTTGAACACACACACAAGACATAGCAAACAAAGTTTTTTTGAGGTTTTCTTCAATTGTGAATGTATTTTTTATTTTTACAATACAAGCACAAATCCTAAGGTTGGAAAGGACAATATTTGCTATATTCCAGGTGGGTTTCCCTAGCCGCATATTCTTAGTGTGTGAATCCAGAAGCTTGGATGCATGGGCTCCCCCTTACAGTGCACTCACTTCTCATGCCAACCAAGCTTCCAACCCCCATGAAACTCCCATGGAAAATTGATCACCTCTACTAAAAATTGCGAAGATGTGGATGCCTTCACACCGACCGGTGTTGCGCTAGCAAATAGAAGGTTTTTGACTACTACACAAAGGTGTTTAATTTGGGACCCCCGTTCGAGTGGCCATACATGGGGTGCAAGATTAATCTCCATTTAGGAGGCACTCCATCCTAAAGAGGTTACACTCAACAGGGTTTTGGGGAGTACTACTTGGTCCGTATGACACATCCACACTTGTAATCCTAAGTTTTCCATTAGGATTCACATTTATATACTGATCAAGGGTAGCTCGGCCAAAGAGCTCTGTTGCCGGTTTGAGTCACCTTGGGGTGAGTATTTTTTCCCACCAAGGAAGGCCCAAGTCCTAGAGTCAATAATTGTTTCTCTTGCACCCAGGATCACACAAGTACGTAAGGGGAGAGGATACTTTAATTATTGAATTGGGGTGACACATAAAATAGATGGGTCTGGTTTCTGATCACCAAGTTTTGTACAAGGTGAGAGCATACTCCCTACCATCTCAAGCACAACAAACAGTGTTCATTCACCCCCTAGTTAGATCTACGTGAGAGAAGACAATTGTTCATTTTTAATGCACCAATTGGAGTGTTTTCTAATCTAAAAGACAATTGGTTTCAAAATCATGTCTTTGATGAACATCCTTCATCAAAATCTCATTAGTAGTTTCATGCCTCCTTTATTTGACAAGTGTATGTTTTGATTTTCAATTCTTTTCCAAATGAACCTAGCAAAAGAAACCAGATTAACAAAATTAGTCACAAAACCAAAACTTAACCAAAATGAAAACTAACATAAATCTCAGAAAAAAAAGCTAATCTAAGATTAAAAAAAGCTAATTTAAAATTAAAATTTAATCTAAATTAAAAATCTAAAGTTAAAGATTAAAAACTAATCTAGATTCAAAGTTAATCCAAATTTAAAACTTATCTAAGTTAGACACTAATTAAAAACTAATCTAATTTAAAAGTTAGCGCAAATTAAAAACTTAAAAAAAAATTATTCTAATTAATCAGAATTAAAAGCTATTCTAAATTAAAATTAATCTAAAACTAAAAACCAATATTAAAAATTACTCTAGATTAGAATTAATTTAAAGTTAAAAACTAATCTAAGAATTAAAAACTAAATTAAATCTAAATTTCTAATCTAAATTCTAAATTAACTCTAAACTAAGAATCTAGTTTAGAAAGCCAAAATCTAAAAAATAAAAAATAAACTAAGAATCCAAGTAAAATCTAATTTAATGATTTTTCATGATTTAAAAATCTAAGCTAAATTAAAAAGCTAAAATAAAAAAATAAATTTAAAATCTAATTTAAATCTAAAATTAAATTTAAAAGCTACATTAAGAAAGAAAAAAAAACTGTAAAAAACAAAATCTAATCTAAATTAAATTAGTAACAAAAATATAAACTAAATTAAAAAAAATCTAACTAAATAAGAGACTAGAAACCAAACTAAAAACTAACTTAAATTAAACTAAAACTAAGTTGAACTAAGCTAATTTAAAATAAAACTAAACTCAAACTAAAACTAACCAAATCAAATTAAAAACTTAAACTATATTAATACTAAACTAAAGAAAAAGCTAAAACAAACTAAAAATGACTGTTAAATTAAAATCAAAGGAGAATCAAAGTCAGATGAGAAGAAAATAGAATTGCATGTTGACAGAAAACATCCTCCAGACTTGGAATATACACAAAAGATTGCAGCCTGACAAAATATCTCAGAATAGCCACTGCCCCATGGACTATAATGATTGCAAGACCTGCATAGAATACAAAATGAGCACAAACAAGATGCAAACTGTTTGCCTAAACACAGCTAATAAAAAATCTGAGTGATGCAAGAAAAAATACGAATTCATAGACAAGGAAAGCAAGCTGTTTGACAAAGGCATAAACAAGGTATGTGAATTGTTTGCCAATGAGCACAAGATGGCTTTTTTTCTTTTTCTTTTTAAAAGGATTTTAACATCTTTCAAGAAAATGCTACTTACAGGTATAAAGCCAAAGGCATAAGAAACTTGCAAGAAAATGTTGTTTGGAAAAAAAACTATTCTATTGGTGATAAAAGTTTGTAGGGCACAGAAGATGACCCAAACTAATTCTATTCAAAAATTTCCAAGTACATGATAAACAAATTTCAAAGAACATGATAATGAAAAATGTGTGGAAGGGCATGCAATGTTGTGTGAAATATGCACATAATGACTCTATTGAAAAAAACTTAAGTAACTTTAAAAAAAAATGCTATTGGCAGGTGTAAAGCTTGCTTTAGCAGCATCTCCCTATCTGTGCCAAAATGAAAGCTTTTAAAATAGTATAATCCTCTAAAAAATTTAAAGAATGAATATGGATGAGCTTTTATTCAAACAAAGATTTTAAACATGTCAGGTTCACCAATTGTAGAGCCATAAAAATGCATGATTCTATGGAGTAAGAACCACCATTTTAGCCCACATCATTAGAGCCATTCTAATTAAAAGCTAAACCATAAATGCAAATCTAAACTACAAAAAAAAAATAATGCTTTTAAAAGAAATCAATCTCCATTGTCTCCCTATCACCAAGATCTTTGTTTATGCATTTTCTCTCAGTTTTTATGAGCACAAAGTGCAATAAAGAGGCTATGGTGAATGAGAAATGTAATCAAGATGCAAAGATGATATAAGTATGTAAATTTGTGAGAGCCAAAATGAGAGGAAAATCCCATTTTAAATAGGAGTTCCTTGAGGATGGAGAGGAGTTGAAGATGAAATGTGGGATAAAAGATGTGAGAGAAGGAAATGTCATCATCCCACATTGTTGGGTTAAATGTTATGCATGAGAATGAAATTGATAAAGGGTTATTAGATTAAAATGTACCTAAATGATTAAATATAAATAAAATGATTAAAGATGCTTTACTAAAATTCAATATTTCATGAATGATTTATGCAAATGATATGATTAATATGCAAGTTATGATAATTAGTTTATTATGAAATAATAATCAATGACTATGATAATTGATTTATTAATGGAGATGAATATGAAACAATTATGGATGATAATGATAATTGATTTAATATGGAAATGATGTTTATGACTTATTATGCAAATGAATTATGAATGATTATGATTTATTATGCAAATGGGTATGAACGATAGTGCAAATGGACATGAACGTTAATGCAACAGATATTGAATGAGCATGAGATGGACCAATGATTTGATGAGATGCATGAATAGAAGAAAGTATTGCATGAATTGATTAAGTAAATAATAATATCTATTTAATCAATAGGGTATGTGCAGGATCATCATGGAAAAAAAAGGCCCTTAAGTGGCAAAAACATCAGAAAAATCAGAGTTAAGTAACTTGACATAAAAATTTGAATAAGTTATCTATATTATTTCAAAAATATGTAAGAATAGAATCTATAGAAAATTGAATGTAGTTTCTAAAATACTAGCTTTTAAACAAAAAAGAAATCAATTTGGTGAAAATTTGAAATTTCAATGCAGTAGTACTTAAATTTCAGGGAAAAAATAAGAAGTAGGTGTCTGTCTGACCACCCTAACCACAATAAAATGATAATATTTTTTTATAGTATTATAGATATAAGTAGAGGACTCATTTCCTTATGTGATGCATATTTTTTTAAATTTTTTTCCAAGTAAATAATTAATTATGAATTTTTTATTACAAATTTTAAAAAATATAAAAAAATCATATGTCTGACCACCTTAACTTGGTCAAAACTTCATGAAATTCAATTTTTATTTTTTTAATCTTATAGTATGCGAAGCATAGAATGTGATGCATGTTTTGTATTCAAAAAATGTGATACCATTTGAAAGCTATAGATGTTTGTCAATCAGCCTATCAATCAAGAATTTAGTCATAATTTTGAATAGAAAATAAATAATAATTACTTATTAAATTCAAAGTAAAGCATAGTTTATATTGGTGGAAAGCTGAGAATCTCCTTTAAAAACCCTTTTCATTTCATCAATTTTGGGTAAAAAAAAAGTCATCAGCCACATACCCATCATATTGCCACTTTTTGGTCCATCATGATCCTGGACATACCCAATAGACGAATATCGTTACGATTGTGAGGAAAAATTTGAGTGTCTTTAGTAGCGTACTGTGGATCCTCAAGGAATAATTTTTTAAGGTGTTTCATATTTGAGAATATTGTTTTGGGTCTTCACAATGTTGTGGTCAACGATGTTTGGTTCACATTGAAAATTGATTATTGATTTGGGTCGACAATTTGTACACATTTTATATTTTCATATTTTATTTGAGCCAGCATGTAGTTGGTGTAATTCTTTGTTGTAGATATATATAAGTGATTTTTTGTGCGATGAAAGTCTATGTGCCTAGTGTTGAGTGCAAATAATGTTCTAATCTTTTGAAGGCAGAAGAAGGGTGTGAAGAGGAAAGTGTTTATACGCTTAACCGAAACTGTAAGCAGGCATTAGCAGATGCTATTTTCTTAGTTCAAATCTTGCTGATGTAATCCGATTGTGACTGTAAGATAGTGAGTCTTCTTTTGGGTAGTAAGCCTCTTTGTATTTGAGCAGTGAGCTCTAGGCAATGTTCTTGAATGCATGTGCATTCCCCATTTATTATTGTTATACTTTTAATAGGGTATAATCTTGTGGACTAACCTCCACCGTGGTTTTTCCCCTAATAGGGTTTCCACATTAAAAATCTTGGTGTTATGCGAGTTTCTGATGTGGTGATGATTTATGCTTTCATGTTTATTTATCAGATCTGAGAATAAGTTTAATTTGTAAAATTTCTAAGACAATTGATTCACCCCCTTTTCAGTTGTCCATCCTTGTGTTGCCAACAATTGGTATCAAAGCAAGTTCCTCAAAAGAAGTTTAATAGCTTGAGGTGATCTCGGATGGTGACATATAAGAAGGATAGTCTGAGATTTGATGGAACAAATTATTCTCTATGGAAGACTTTAATGGAGTGTCATATGAGATGCATTGGTGAACCTTACTGGAAAATTACAAAGAATAGGTATGGTATTCCACAAAATGGTCCTTCTACTCTTGATGAGATTAAAGAAGTTGAGTACAATATTAGGGCTAAGGAAGCATTGTTGAGTGCTCTGATTGATTCCAAGATGACAAATGTAATGGAGTTGTAGACTACTTATGAGATTTGGAAAAAGTTGGAAACTTTGTATGAAGGTGATACACATGTGAAGATTGCTAAGCTGCAAAGTCTAAATGGAAAATATGAAACATTGAGAATGGGTGAAGATGAGAACATTACTTTTTTTATGTAGAGAGTGAATGAACTTGTGTGTAGTATCAGATGTGCTAGTGGAACACTGGAAGAATTAGAAATTGTTGCTAAAGTGCTCAAATCCTTGCCTGCTACATACAAAGCCAAAGTTGTTGCTATTGAGGAGATTTGAATTGCGAAAAATGTAACTAGAGACATGTTGATTGGTAAGCTTGCTGATTTTGAGTTAAGTCAGTTTGGTGAATCTCTTCATAAGAAAAAATCTGCATTCAAAGCTACTATATCTGGAAAATATAAGCAGAGATATGATCCAGAAAAAAATTATTCTAGAAAGGTATTCAAGTATGAGCTAGAAATGAAAGAGATTGAAGAAGAAGAGAGAAAGCTAGATGATCTTGAAGCACTTATTGTCAAGAGAGAAGCTAGAGGAGAAGGTAAGTATACAGGGAAATTGCATATTAAATGTTTTTCTTGCAATAAGATAAGTAATTTTTCCTCAAGGTGTCCAGAAAGAGTTCCTAAGCCTAGACCCAACAAGCCTAGATTTCAAAGAAAGTGTTATTATGCTACTAATGAAGGTGTGACAGATGATGAATTTGATAAAGGGAATGCAAGTGAGGGTGAATGGGTATTTATTGCTCTCAAGGAAAATGATCCAATGCCTACTGAATTTGATAGTTGTAAAAATGTGGAGAAAGCTCTTGCCGCCAAGAATTGAAGAAAAAGATGAATGGGTGGTTGATAGTGGATGATTGCATTGTATGACAGGTGACAAAAGTAAATTTGTGAGCTTGGAAAAGTATGATGGTGGTGTTGTAAGATTTGGTGATGACAAAGCTGGTGTAATATGTGGCATAGGATCTATTTCTCTTGATGGTAAGAATAATATTGATGATGTTCTATATGTGGAAGGTTTGAAGCACAATATCTTAAGTGTTGGATAGATGGTTGAAAAGGGATACAATCTTCAATTCAAGGATGGAAAGTGTAGAATACTAGGGAGTTTTAAAAATGTGATTGCATCAGGTACAAAAACAAAATGTAATATCTTTCACCTGAATGCTACTAGTAAAATTTGTCTGATTGCTCGAGTTGATGAAAGTTGGTTTTGGCATAGGAGATTGTGTCATGTAAACTTTGGTAATATTATCAAGATAAGTTCTACTCAGGTAGTGAGAGATCTTCCTAAGTTAATAAAGCCTGCTAATACTATATGCAAGGAGTGTCAGTTAGGGAAGAAAACTAGAGTTTCATTCTGGAGCAAACAACATTGTTCAAATGAAGTGTTGGAGCTTGCGCATACTGACTTATGTGGTCCTTCTAGAGTCATAATTTTACAAGGAGACAGGTATCTCATGTTACTTATTGATGATTACTCTAGAATGATATGGGTTACTTTCTTAAGGGAAAAATTTGAAGCTCTAAATAAATTCAAGATTTTCAAGGCTATGGTTGAGACAGAGACAGGTCTAAAGATTAATGTCTAAGATCAGTTAGAGGTGGTGAGCTCACTTCTTGTGAGTTTAATTCTTTTTGTGAAGAGCATGGAATTAGGAGACAATTATCTACCCCACGGACCCCTCAACAAAATGGAGTTGTGGAAAGGAAGAACAATACAATTCAAGAAGCTACTAGGACTATGATGTTGGAAGGAAATGTTCCTCATATCTATTGGAGAGAAGTGAGTACTATTGTTTACACTTTGAACTAGGTAAATGTCAATGGTGATACCGGTAAGACTCCTTTTGAGCTATTGTTTGGTCATAAGCTTATTGTTAGATACTTAAAAAAAATTGGGAGTAAATGATATATCAAAAGAGATGAAGATATATGAAAGTTTGATGCTAGGAGTGATGAAGGAATCTTTCTAGGTTACTCTACTAAAAGTAAAGCCTACCGGTGCTTCAATAAGAGATTGAGGAAAGTAATTGAAAGTGATAATGTCAAGGTTGATAAAGAAATAGTTCGACCATCTAGAACCCATGGATATGATTTAGATGATCAGATGACAATACAAATAAAGGAAAGAAAGTTCAAAATTCAAATCAAGTTCAGATCATTCCGCTGAATCAGGGAAATCAAGAGGAAGAACCTAGTGGAAGTGCAGAAGTGAGATCACAAGAGCCTGAAGTTCAAGAACGCTTTGAGATTCCAAGGTATGTAAGGCTGAATCATTTAGAAGATTAGATTATAGGTGATAAAAATAAAGGTTTTCAGACTAGAAGAAGAATTGAAGAAGAATATTGTTTGATTTCAAAGACTAAGCCTAATAGTGTCAATGAATCATGCAAAGATGAACATTGGGTAGAAGCAATGAAAGAAGAACTACTGCAAATTGAGAAGAATGATACATGGTTTATTGTTCCTAGACCTAAGGACAAAAATGAAATTGGAACTAAATGGGTCTTTCAAAATAAATTGAATGAGCAAGGTGAAGTTGTCAGAAACAAAGCAAGACTGGTGTGTAAAGGATATTCACGGATCGAAGGAATTGAATTTGAAGAAACTTTTACCCCTGTTGCTAGGATTGAAGCTATGAGACTATTTCTTGCTTATGTTGCTTACAAAAACTTCAAGGTTTATCAAATGGATGTCAAGTCAACATTTCTAAATGGTGAACTGGAAGAAGAAGTGTATATTGAGCAACCTGATGGATTTAAATTGATTGATTAGGGAGATATGGTTTTTCGGTTGAAGAAAGGATTGTATGGACTCAAGCAAGCCCTGAGAGCATGGTATGCTAGAATGGACAAGTATTTTTTGAAGCTTGGATTTAACAAAGGTACTATTGATAGTAATTTGTATTTCGAGATTGATCATGATAAAGATTTGATTATTGAAGTCTTTGTTGATAATATCATTTTTGGAGGAGATGATAATTTGTGCATGAAGTTTGCTGATGAGATGAAGAGTGAATTTGAGATGTGTTGATGGTGTTTTTTGCATAGCAACAACTCAGATAGAATACAATATCCTATCTCTCTTGAAAGGTAATCTTCAACAATAAATTACTGAAAATCACCCCAAGGTCTCTCGGGTGTTAGGTCATAACAGTGCATAAACAGCTCAGATAATTATGTGAAAATGCTGGTAATCACAAAGGGACCTTACTACAAGCAAACTGTATCTTTCAACTTATCAGATCTGACAATATGATGATCTTAAATCCTAAATCTAACCAAATGATAAAGAAATAGAAAAAGAAAAGGGTGCGAGGATATAATAGAATCTAAACTACTCCTAGAATGAACAATGTAAACAACAGATATTTGGAATGGACCTATCTCAACTAACCAGTTCCTGATCGACCCACAATGCAATCTTACAAGAACGGTGCAATCTTCTAAGGTATTTAAATTTTCAAATCATAGACTTGCATCTACAATCGAACTTAGGCACATTAAATATATATGGTCCAGGTTGACTTCACCAGCCTACTACAATCAGATAGTTACTGGGAGTATAGACCAGAGATAGCTACAAACATTCCAAATATGAAATCATAAACATCATACATCCAACTGAAACTGATTTATTTCTAAATACTAAACCCTAGATTTCCAAGAAATTTGAAAGATAGAACAAAAGAACCATGCAAGATGAAATAACACAAGAGATTGCACCAGGAAAACCATAATGTCTTCAATTGTATTAATCACCAAGATGCTGCAACAATTCAACTGTTCTGATACAGAATTTGCTTCAAGAAACTGAATATTACTTTCTAAGGAAAATGCTCTAACTATTGCTCTCACTTCTCTATCACTGTCTAGCTAATGTCTAACCCTTTACAATGAGGCAAGAATGCCTATTAATAGCAAAATCCCAAGGTATGTCGGCCCAGCCAAACATTTTTACAAAATAATAAAAATCTGCCAAAACAGGTCAGCCAAGGAAAAATGAACTAAGGCACACATTAAATGCCATCATCCAAGTTGGCTTTGACACAGTCCCCAAGGAAGTCTGGTCCAATGCATGCCCTATGGTAATAGGGAAGCACAAATCTCGAAATGAGCATTAACTGCTACTCCATTTATCCTTCTTCTGCCCGAATGACCCTTGGACCTTCAAGAATATTCCCTCCAATTTAGCAATAGGCGGCAATGGCAAAACCCTGAGTCGGCATTTAATGGAATCTATGTCTTCATTCGACCATTCAACAATTTTGTTCCAATCCTCCCTGCTGGTCGTGTATCTATCCATCACTGCCAAGTAAGTGGCTGCATCATCAAGCAAGTGGCCGGTGACAGCTCCATCAGAATCCGGGGCATAAATTTCATGCCACCACTCCTTCAATTGTTCCAAGCTCAGATATTTGGGAACTATCTTCTTCCTCCCTGTCATTACCTCAAAGAAGGCAATGCATCCATCATAGACTGCAGTGAGCTCACTGTCAATTGACTTTCTTCATTTCTGTATTTTCTTCAATGCCTTCTGCCTAATCTGCAGTGCCTCAAACCATTCCCACGGCTCATCCAACCTGGAGGAAGGAAGGATTCCATCCTTAGCTAATTGCTCCTTGCCATGTCCCAGGATAACCTTTGATTTCTGCAATAGGAGGTCCATGTCATCCTTATCCTAAGACATGATATGCTCTAACAGCTACTTCGCCCGGACTGCATCCTTTCCCACAGATAAGATCTCCTTGATAGCATCATCCCCTTTGGCCTAGACATCCATCAGCCAATCTATTGCAGCTTGGGCAGAAGCCTTCAACTTCTCAATCCCGGAGATTATTTCTTTAGGAAGAAAACCCAGAGTAGAAGAAGAAGAAGGGTGGAGAGACTGCAGAGGCTTCATTACCTCTTCCAAGCATTTCCTTAATCTTTCATTTTCTCTCTTAAGCTCTCGTTTGGTCTGAGTTTCTCTCTTTAATCTGTCAACAATGACTGCACTAGACCCCTCAAATTCCTCAATATCCTACTCCAGGGAGGCCGGCCGAAGGTTAATGGTCTGAACATTATAATATTGGCCTGTAACATCATCTCTCATTTTATCTGCAACAGGAGTGGCAATGTGGACAACCCGGTTATTCGCTTCATCCCTTTCCACCCAGGAGATCACCTTGGCAGCTTTCTTCTTCTTTCCCTTACCAATCTTAGATAGCATTTCATCCCAGTCTAAGGGAGTATCTTCAACAATCACATGCTTCCTCCCTGCAAGTTCCTTCTCCAACCAGTCCGGGGCTACAGGGTCAATCTGGATTTCCTCCACTCTTATTTCTCCTGATTCTTCTGTCACCTTTTCTTCTTCTGCGGTTGCCCTATCATCTTCTTTTTTTGGATGCTGTTCACCTTGGTCAGCCTCTTCAAATCCTAATTCTGGAAGCACCGGTGATGGAGTTCCAGCAGGGATACTTTCTTCCGGGTCTGGCGATCCGCGGCTTCTATCACTCTCAGGGGAATCTTCATATTGCACCAATGGATAAGTGTGTCTTTCTTCTATTTCTACCTCAAGCTCAGCTGCCTCACTGAAAAGTGTTCCTTCCTTGAACTGTCCTGCCTCCCCGCTAGTTTCATGCTCATCCGGATTCTCCGGTTCAGGTGCGCTTGGCGGTGGAGAAACAGACTTTGGTGGCTCTTCAACTGGTAGCTTTGGGGAGGAGTCCTTCTGTTGCGCAGCATCCTTGGGAGAGGGAGTTCTTGATTTCCTTGTGTAGACTTTGGTTTTCTCCCCTCCGGAACTATCCACATCAACAATTGGAGGTTCATCCTTCGAAGCAACTTGATCTTTCTTCTTGGCAGTCCTTGTTGTTCTAGTTTTCTTAGGCGGTGGAGGAGCATCCTCCTCTTCATCTTTCTCTGTTTCCTCCTCATCAGAGGACTTGCTGATTGTCAGGGTCTTCCACCTTCGCTTCCCCTTAGGTTTCCTCTTCATTTCAGGCTCATCTCCCTTGGGACCTCTGACTTTTATCTTAAATGGTGAAGTTTTTGTTGTTTTCCCTTTGGGGTCATCTTCCCTGGATTCTTCAGAAGTCGACATGGGGTTGAGATTTCCCATCAATTCAAAAGTACAAGCTATCTTTGCATTCTCCAACTCCTAGATTTTACGTTTCACCCAAGAAAGAGTGAATTTCATCACAGGGGCCATTAGGTCCTCCAATTCTGTAATCTCATTTTCATTCCAGTTAATATCTCCAGCTGGCCTGTCCTTCACTGCCTCATAGGCGTGGTCCTGCACCAGGTTTCCGTCATCATCAAGTTGATCCAGGATTAACTTAACATTATATTGCCTAATGACCTCCACAGGAAACCTAGAATATCTTTTCTTCCTCGCCTCAAGGTCATCTATGAGATTGACCCAATAGTCTTCTAATTCCTCTTTATGCCTGTACTCCTGGGTAGCTTTCTTCTGAGCCTCTCCAGTTATATCAAAATTCATTCTTTTTGAATGGAAGGAGAATCCATAGGTTGCCAGTTCCTCCCTTGCAATGTGAGCTGATTGGATAGACAGGCACATCTCTCCCACACCAATCCCAAGAGGGAAATCTCCTCCAAAGCCTGTCTTATGCTTCTCCCTCTTCACCACTGCATCAAATTCACAGATTTGTCTCACAACTTCCAATAGCACAATGTGATCAGTGGGATACCGAGGCAACCTGTAAGGGGCAACAGGGCATCCATTGATCCTAAGGTAGGTGAAGGTAGGGAACTGGATGAACCAGGCTCCGTAGTTCTTGATTAGTCCTTTAGCTCCATCAGATAATCTGAGGTGCTCAGCATTCTGGAGTGTCTGGGTGATATGCATTGTGAATGCATCATTTTCCCTCCTATAATCTTTATGCCCCAGATGCATCTCCAGATAAACCTCATAAATTATATTCTGTCCAATTGTTCCCCTCGGATTCAGACCTTTGTAGGGGTAGGAGATGGCCAACACATACACCACATATGAGGACATGGTGAATTTCTTTGCCTCTAAGACATTTCTCAATTGTCTATCAATCTCAGCACTGATGAGTCCTGCCCAGTGATAATTGGTCCCTTGACTAATTTTGGTGATCACATGGACCATCCAACTCTCCAATACTCCTGCACTTCTCAATCCGGCTACCCTGCTCAGAAGTGTGATGGCATCATATACATCTGACCTGAATTTTACACTGTGTAGCTGTTTGTGCAACTTTGAATGATGGGATTTTGGCTTCTCTAACCACGAGTTGATTATCTGTTGAGCCTTGACTGGCTCATTCTCATAGTAGGTCCTGGCAGTGTCAATATTCAAGGCACACACTGAAGGAAGATCTGGCATGCTGAAAGCTTGTGCAATAGAGGCTGGACTAAAGTTGGCCAAGACTCTTCCCTCGGTGCTAACCACTCTCTGTGTATCAAAGTCGTATTGTCGGGTGCACTCCAAGATTAATTCATAACACTGAACTGCCAGAGGGAACCCTGCCACATGTACCAATCCGGAGTTCATCATCCCTTGTCTCAGAGCTGACAAGTCCTTCTCAGCCGTTCTCTATTTGAACTCCTCATATCGCCAAGCACCAACATTAGTATCTAATACTTCGGCCCATACATAAGACACCTTGCTCTCAGGAAGCTGGTTCTTCATGTCCAGTCATAGTCATTCTGTCTCAGAGATGGATGAAGCCCCTGTGCCATGCTTGGACTTTCCAGCAGCAGGTTTGCTTGATTCGGCCTGCATATCCAAAAATTGTCATTAGTATTCAATTATTGCTCATATTCCAATCCGAAAGGTTAGCATAAATCATATAAATCAATCAAAATCCATTGCCAAATGCCAATCCTTCGAGATCCAGAGAAATCAGATAGTCCGAGAAAATAATGCAAACCGGGAAAATACCATCGGGGCGGAATTTTGGAGAAATCCGACCCAGATGGATTCCTGCTACCAAAGCATCATTAGTCAAATAAATCATTAGTGCAGATGAAAAAACAAAGGATAATCATTGAATTCACTCATTGGCAACAAGAAATAAGCATTAAACAACCGTTCCATTAATCCTATCATCAAAACATTTGAAAGGACACAATTAGACAGGAAATCCAAAAAAATCCGGATGGAACGGATTTTCGTGGACAACTTAAAATGTGTCAAAAATAACCCCAGTCCATGGAATAAGTTCAAACCGGGAAAATCCGACAGCGAGGAAATTCTGTGACGACCTCGGAAACCCGAAAAACGGTGAAACGCGACCCAAAACTCAAACGACCACGGGATCCTCCCCACCTAAGCTGGAATGATCTCAGAACTGACGGCAATCAACAAAATTCAGAGCGCAAAGGACCCCAAAGTCTAAGAAACTTGCAAAGTACAAATTCCCATATCAAAATGATGGTGCCCTAAATCGAATAATCAAATCTCCGCCATTAAAACTAGAGCAAGCTTTAAGGTTTAAAGTATCGGCTAAGGATTTACCTAAAGCACTCGAATCTTCACAAGATGGGGAAGTCAACAAGATACAGGGACAAAATCACTCAAACAAAAGAAATCTTCGTTCTGGGCCGAACACCGAGGGAAACCCCAACTTCGCACAAAATCAAACTTCGCACTAAAAAGCAAGCAATCTAACCGAGGACCCCTTCTAAAGGATACATAGGCCATCCCATGGATAAATAGAGCCCATAGGGCATGCGAAACAGGGTTCTACAACATAAGACAGGTCAAACCCCGACTCTATAAATATGAAATCAAAATCGATCAAGGGTCGACCTAAAACTAACAATATCCAATGCAAAACCCTCAATCACCTTACAGGCAAAATGGAAGGGCAATGATTACATACCATGGATTGAAGCAGAAGAAATTCGAGCTTGAAAAGGTGACCTTCGCAGTAAACACATCCAAGCAATGAAAACACCAACACTGGCACTCAAGCAATCCTCACGTAAACAAATTAAGATCGATTCTCAAAGCTTCAAATAGAAATCTCAATCGCCAGAGTAATCAGCAAGGGAGCAATGAAGTTAGAATGGCATTGAAAAAGCCCTAAATCCACCCTTATACCCACCTAAGCAAAGGTACCTCAACCATTAATGCGCGATAAGACATTTCTGACAAGTTTGGAAACCCAAGCCCCAAGCGGAATTTCAAAAAATCTTAGAATGCGTGGAAACACAGGTTTCGCGGAAATGCATAAACCAGGGAAATGAAGAAGATCAAGATTTTGGCAGAATCTGGGAAAATCTGCCAGGACCAGAAAATCCCGAAGTAAGGCAGAAACCCGAAATCGGAGAATCCTGCCAGAAACGGACAAGGAACTAGGGCCCGGGAAAATACGCCAGAGCTGGAAAATTTCGGATCCAAGTGAAAACCCGGACTTGGCCAAAAACTCATTTTCAATCAATTCAAACCTCAAGGCAAGGTCAAAGCCAGTAAGATCAACATGTCAAGACCCTAAAATGATAAATCTAATAGAACCAAAGGTCAAAGACACCAAAAAAGAGGGTCCCTACTCCAAGTGGGGTGTGTGTGCAAAAACTGCACAACAAATGGCGACTCTGCTGGGGAAATGCTCCTGAGCATTTTGATGACAAACTGGAATCAAGAACCCAGAACTCGTGGTTCCAACTCAGATACACATCCACCACCCTAAGCTAAAGGAAAGAAACTCCCAGCCATTCAAACATTCCTATACTAGGGTCCAGGTGTGTGCACATGCATGTATTACCTACCGTCAGTTGCAAGAAGAACCAGACATGATATGAACAGGCTACATAAAGATTCTTACTCTAAAAGTAACCTGGATAGAGCCTCGCTACCAGTCAGGCATCCATAGCCCTGACGAGGTTATCGTTGTGGTCCTCTTGAACATAGCTCTACTGCCAGTCAGGCGTCTATAGCCTCGGTAGAGATATTCAGATCTCCCTGATAAGTTGAATTCAAACCTCATGATTTTCAATATATATATATATATATATATATATATATATATATATATATATATATATATTTTCTCTCTTTTTAACTTTGCTGATATTTCTTGTCTTTTCACTCACTTCATTCAACCTGTGAATAGTGAAGTCCGCACTCAGGGCTGAGAACCATAGTGGCACTAGAGAAGAAAATATTTTTCACCTGTTCAGACCTAATGAGGACCTTTTCACAACTTCAGGTATATTAAGGATTAAAGGTATAAGACCCCCAATATATTCCTGCTCAGACTGACTAGAAACCCTTTGTCTCAACATAAGGACAAATGACACAGGTTAAAGGATTCATACCATGGTATTCTAGAAAACTGATCAAAGCTTGTAAGGGGAATACCAAGAACATTAGACCTACTTTACCACCGTTACCATACAGATGCACCCACAATCCCCAAAAGAAAAAGGACCAAAAGCAAGAGCAAAGCAAAACAAAACAAACAAACCAAAGCAAACCTACTCTAACCAAACAAAACAAGTGAACCAAAAAGGGAAACCTACTCTAACCCAAGCAAGCAAACAAACAACAAAGCAACCTAAACTAACTATTTACAAAGCAAGGAGCTGAAAACAGCTCAAGACTGGAAATAATGTTTTAGATACTGCCCATTGACAGGTAGTGGTATGTCCTCTCCCGTGAGAGTCCTCAGATGGAAGGCATTATCTCTCAGTATTTCGGCAATCTGATATGGGCCAAGCCACAATTTATCAAATTTTCCATGACTCCCTTTCTGATCATGAGGCTTATCCCAGTACAAAACAAGGTCAGAAATCCTGAAGGCTTTGACTTTAGCTCTCCTATCAAACCATCTCTTAACTACCCCCTGATGTTTGACAAAATTTTCAAGGGCATTGTCTCATTTTTCCTCAAGGTGCAATAATTCTGCCAACCTAGCCTTCCTTCTATCCCCTTCATCATAAAACTGATTTATAAACTACAGAGTTGGGATCTTAAGTTGGATAGGGAAAACTGGTTCTAGACCGTACACTAAATGATAAGGAGATGTACCAATGAAGGACTTAACTCTGGTACGATCTGCCCAAAGAGCAAACCGAAGCTGGGTGTGCCAATCTTTTGGGTTCCTCTCTAACAGTTTACGAATAACAGTCAACAGGTTCTTGTTAGAGGATTCAGCTAGACCATTTCCCTGGGGATAATAATTAGATGCAAACTTCACAACAATGCCATGATCAAATGCCCAGTTTGAGAATTTCAGAGATGCAAAGGCAGGACCATTATCACACACAACAGCAACAGGACATCCAAACCGATTTAGAATGGTAGATTCTAAAAAATCAATTACTACCTCTAATGTGCATTGCCTACAAGCAAAAGCTTCAGTCCATCTCGTAAAGTAATTAGTTATGGTGAGAATGTACCTATGTCCTACAGAGGATGGTGGATTGATGGGGCCTATGAAATCCATACCCCATTGAGCAAAAGGTTTTACCTCAGTGACCGATTGGAGCGGGAGTGTTGCACACCTTTCTCTTGTTGCTACAGTCTGGCAAGTGTGATAGGTCCGTACATGTTGATGAACATCCTTGAACAATGTAGGCCAGTAGTACCCTGCCCTCAAAATCTGATTCGTAGTAGCAATCGCAGAACCATGACTAGTACCATATTTCTCATGAAATTCACTCATTACCCTTTCAACTTCCTGTCTTCCAAGGCACCTCAAATAAATACCTTCATGATTCTTCTTGTATAGGACAACTCCTTTCAGCATGAAGCCGTCACTTTTCAACCTTAAGACTCACCTCTGTACTGCATTAAGGTGAGTTGGAGGTCGTTGATTCAGCAGATAATGGACTATATCATCATACCAGCCCTCTGGGGAAACTTCTTCAACATTATAGTTATGAACAGACAATTCAGGGCCTATCTCTGCCATGGTCTGGGTGAGTCCTTTTCCTCTTACCAGCTTCATCGGCTGGATCTCAATGTCATACTCCTGAAGCATGGTCACCCATTTAGCTCTGCGCTCCCCTAACTCGTTCTGCATCAGCAGCAACTTAACTGGAGAATCGGGAACAATTGCAAACACCTTATTTCTGAGGATATAATGCCTAAATTTCTTCACTGCTCGAACAAGGGCATATGCTTGCTTCTCCACACTTGGGTATTTCAACTCTGCATCCTTTAATGGTGCACTCATAAAAGAGATGGGATGCTTATTCCCCTCATCAGATTTTTGTGTCAGCATTCCAGCACACGAATGGTCAGAAGCAAAGGAATAGATATAAAAGGGCTTAGTGTAGTTAGGACTTACCAACACTGGAGAGTTAGCAATGGCCTTCTTAATCTCTGCAAAGGCCTCCTTTGATTCTGTAGTCCATTCGACCTTGGCGTCTTGTTTCAACATGGCGTTTAATGGCTTCACAATCTCAGCAAATCTTGTGATGAATTTTCTGACAAAGTTAATCTTACTAAAGAAGGACTTCATCTCTTTTTTGCTGGCAGGAGGCTGAATTTTCAGGATGGCTTCCACCCTCTCTGGATCTATAGCAATTCCTTTATCTGATATCACATGCCCCAACAGCTTTCCTTCTGTAACTCCGAAGATAAAATTCTTGGGATTCAAGGATATGCCAAATTCTCTGCACTTCTGAAACACTTTGTACAAATCTAAGATATGATCCCCTCTGTTCTTGGAGAAAACAGTCAGGTCATCCATGTAAATGATGATGCATTTCCCTATGATGTCTTTGAAGACAATATCCATGGCTCGTTGGAATGTGGCACCTGCATTAATAAGCCCAAATGGCATCCTCCTATAGGCAAAGGTACCCCACTTAGTCGTAAAAGCAGTCTTGTGTCTATCCTCATACTGTACCATCACTTGATTATACCCTGAATAACCATCCAGGAAGGACATCATCTGAGAACCATTGACCACTTGAAGCACCTCGTCCAAAGAGGGAACTAGATAGTTATCTTTTTCTGATGATCTGTTCATATTTCTAAAATCAACGCAGAGCCTAATTTTTCCATTCTTCTTTCTTACTGGAACCAGGTTCACCACCCATGTTGAATGCCTAACAGGAAATATAATCCTGGCAGATAGCAACTTCTGTACCTCTTTCTGTATGACTGGTTCCAACAATGCGTTGATAGGTCTCTGTCTCTGTCTAAAAGGCTTGGCATCGGGCTTCAGAGGTAAGTATGAGTTATGATGGATGTGTCATAAGTCTTCAAGTCTTCATAACCCCAGGCTACTATATCTGGAAAGTCGTGTAGGGCTTTGATTATACCCTGTCTTTCTTGTGGAGTGCATACCTTGCCAATGAAAATATTCTTAATATTGTCCTCAGTTCCCATATTGTGAGTGTCACACTGTCCACTGATGGATTCTTTATTTACCTCTTGTTCGTGATCTCTAATCTTATCCATATCGAAAATTCGCTCCAACTGCACCATCCCCTTGGGAATAGTATTGGACTTTAGATTTAGCACACCCTTTAGATCCAATTCCGATTCCTGAGGTTCTGTTTCATCAATGATCTGTGAAGCAAAAACATATGTATTTTTGATGAATTCGAGAATATGTTTATCATCCTCAAACACCTAAAAATTAGTCACATTGTCTGGGACTGATGGCACAGGAGTTAATTCAACAGTAAACTTCTTCAGTCCTGACAGAGACAGAGGTTGGAGAGTACTGGCTGCTTGAGCCAGAGAATCAGCAGTTTGATTCTTTTTTCATGGGATCAATTGGATATTAAAAGCATCAAATCCCTCAATGAGGTCCCACACTCTATGCCTATAGTTGGTCATTCTCCTATCATGACATGAATACTGCTTTCTTACTTGTTCGACTACTAATTCTAAATCTCCAAAAACTTGTAGAATCTTGACCTTTTTCTTGAGTGCCATAAGGAGCCCATGAATTAAAGCTTCATACTCTGCTATATTATTGGTGCAATGAAATTGGAGCCTATGAGTTGCAAAGAAATTTTTACCTTTTGGACTGATCAGCTCAAACCCTGCTCCAGCTCCATGCTTGGACTTAGATCCATCAAACTTAAGAGTCCAGTATTCTGCAGTGGTATTTTTCTTCATTCTGTCTTTTAGTTTATCAGTGTTAGAGGCTGCCTCAGTCGCCACAGGTTTCTGGCTTTCACACTCTTCTTGGAGATTCTGCTCATCTGCCTTAACCGCCTGAGCTGGATTCATGCATTTATGTACTTGTTTTACTGCTGTCTGACACAGACAACATTCCAACTCTGAGTGAGAAGCATTGTGGACTCTACACCAATTTGGTAAGAGTAACTCCTTAAAGCTTGTCCTCTTTCCCAAGTGAGTCTGGTTCTCCATACATTGCCTAATGAATTCCTGGAAATCGTCCAATAAACTGATCTGTTTGTCTTCAGGTGCTTCCTCTTCAACTAATTCTGTCAGAACCTCAGTATGGCTGGACCCTGTCTCAACATCCGCAGGCATCGAATGTAGCATCAACACCTCTTCTGCATCTGATTCTTCATATTGAGCCGATAGTAGGTAATTTCCCATTCCAACCTCTGATATCAGTACTTCTGTTGAAGTCTTTTGATATTCTGTAATCATGTACTTCATTCGGGGCTCTCTCAATCCTGATTTGATTAGGCACTCCTTTCCATGGAAGCCACATGTGAGAATGATCAGTGGACACATATCCATTCAAAGCCTTGGTGAACTCTCTCCCTAGAATCAAACCATATGCATCAAGAATATCAGCTACCTGGATATTGATAACCTGTTGAATCCTTGGATCAGAGGCTATCTGCATCTGGATCATGTTAAGTTCTCCTACCACACTCACTTCAGTTCTATCCAACTGAGTGACCTTCTTCTGGGAATCAGCAGGTGTAATTCCTAGGGCCCTACAAACTCCAAGAGGCATCACGTTGGTGGAAGCACCAGAATCTAACAAGCAATTGTGAAGGTTCTTACCAAAGATTCAGACAGATATCAGAAATGGTGGAGTTTCTGTCTTTCCTTGAAACAAGGTGGGCTGAGTGTCCACCTGGGCCACTTGAGTTCTATCCTTTTCTTTTCCTTTATCTCCCAGAGGCGGGTTGGTCCTAATTTGGGTCTGATTTTGTGTGTTCATAGGCTGAAAACTGGAAGTCTGGCTGACATGTTCACCAGAAGACTTGTCCAATGACTTTGAATTTGCATCATAGGTGCCTAAGACAACCTTCCTAATTGCAGGGAACCTTAACAACTCAAATGCAGAAAGATTTACCTTTAGTTTCTTGAATTCCTCTACTACATTTGAAGCCATCTGCTCCTTACTCATATTAGTAGAGACTTACTTAGATGGTTCCTCCACCTTATCCTTGCTAGCTTGGACAACCTTTTCCTTCTGTGGTTCAGTTTGAGCCTGTCTGTCCTTCAAAAATTACTGCTTGGAGACATGTGGATATGACAGATTGTTACTAGCATTAGGATCTGGAGGGGTACTGAAGTTGTTGGGAGGAATGGAAGTGGTGAAAGGTCCTCCAGGCTGAGGATGTCTATGAGGCATATCCCTCAATCCTTGTCTCTAAAACATCTGTACTTCTTCAACATGAGCTTCCTCCTGATTGAGGGGGCCATTGTCATTCATTTCTTCATTGAATAGCCGAGCAACCTCATCTCCATTACAAATCTGATCTATTTCGACTTCCTGGGAATCAGGTTCTTCTGGTACATTTTCCTTGCTAGTTGGAAAAGGAGCATGATTCAATACCAGCACAGGAGAATCATAGGAGTTAGAAGGAATAATCTCCTGTCTATTCACATTGTTCTCTACCTCATACTAAAAAATAGAAGCAGCAGTTTGGAACTCTGGACATTCCAATTCCGAATGCTGGCTTGTCTTATGGAGCCTACACCATCCTGATAGAGCAGCTTCAGCCAGATACACACCAGTAGGAGGCTTATCTTGACTGACTGGTTGGTTTGCAGACTGATTAACAATTTGATTGGGAGGTTGATCCAATGGGGTAGGGACTCCTCCATTATTAGGCCCTGTATTCCAAGTTCTATTATGTCCTTGTGGCGGCCTTTTATCAAATCTTGATCCACTTCCTTGGCCTCTATCAAAATTCTGCCTCCTTTCATTATTGAAACCTCTGTCATTGTTGTAACCCCTATCCTGGTTATATCCCCTGTCATTGTAAAACCCTCTGTCATTACACTGTCCCCTGTCAAAATTTTGTCCTTGTGAAAACTCTCTGTTCTGATTAGATTGCATTCCCTTCTGGGCAGCTTGCAGTTGACTGTTCTGATTTTTTAAGTAAGTCACCTCTAGATTTAACTTCTTTATTTGCTTAGCTATTTCATCAATCCTCTCCCTATTGGGATCTTGGTAAGAGATCTGGTTCGGGTTATTCTGAGGGGGAATAGGCATTGTGGCGGATCCCAAAGACTGATGCAACACCTCAGAATTCTGCAGATAAGCAAGGAAGCTATTCAGCTGTGTTTGATACATTGGCTGATTAACTTGTTGTTGAGGGAAGTTTGTCATAGGAGAGATCTGGTTCATGGGATGACCAGGGTGTGGTACCATAGGTAATTGAGGAGCTGGGTTCATGATTGGGGTATGATTGGTGAGAGCCTGATTTACTCCCTGAATCTGGTTGGGATGTGCAACTAGTCCCAGAGAAGGTAATGGCCTGGTCAGGTGTTGTCTCAGATCTGTACTAAGCTTGACAACCTCTGTATAAACATCAGTCAGGGTACCTGGAGGGTTAGGTCTCCATTTCAAAAAGGTTGTTGTTAGGCTATCGAGAGCTTCATAATATACTCCCAGGGCAGTACCATCGTCCAAAACATATGGGTCTTGTAATCTGGTGAATACACGGTGGAACCTATTATTGAAACTGGCTATCGATTCATTAACCTCTCTCTTAACCTTGATGAACTACAAGTATAGCTCATTGGCACTGATGGGAATTCTAAATTTCTGTAAAAAGGCCTTTTCAAGATCATTCCAATTAAGAATTGAACCGGCAGGGAGATGGTTGTACCAGTAAAAGGCTTATTCTCCTAGTGAATATGGGAACAACCTACAGGCAACGTCCTCATGAACTATTCCCCTATCTTTGAGACAAGTATGAAAAATCCTTAGGTGTTCTTCAGCAGTCCTATTTGGGTCATTAGCATGAAATTTTGAACAGAAGTGCTCAGGGTTTTTGGGAAAAACATTATAGGCTTGGAAGAATAGGGGCGGCGGGTTATTGGAAAGAAAAGCCATTGGTAAAAGTGGGGGTGGCGGTTGTGGTTGGTTAATCATAGGCTAAGGCTGTTGAACATGGACGGCCTCAGGAATGGGTATAGCCTCAACCTCAGGATGTGAAGATATGGACGATGTTGGTGAGGGGATGGGTGATGATGATTCTCCCCTTTCTCGGGTCCTCCTTGACCTAGCGTGGAACTGTAATTCCTGTAAATCTTCCTCTCCTCTGGTAGATCTGGTATTTCTCCTGTATCTCTCTGGAGAGATGGTGTTCAAGAAACGATCCAGTGTGCTCATTCAGGCCCTCCTTCTAGTGCCAATCTGTTGATGGTGTTTTCTGCACAGCAACAACTCAGACAGAATACAATATCCTATCTCTCTTGAAAGGTAATCCTCAACAATAAATTACTAAAAATCACCCCAAGGTCTCTCGGGTGTTAGGTCATAACAGTGCATAAATAGCTCAGATAATTATGTGAAAATGCTGGTAATCAGAAAGGGACCTTACTACAAGCAAACCGTATCTTTCAACTTATCAGATCTGACAATATGATGATCTTAAATCCTAAATCTAACCAAATGATAAAGAAATAGCAAAAGAAAAGGGTGCGAGGATATAATAGAATCTAAACTACTCCTAGAATGAACAATGTAAACAACAGATATTTGGAATGGACCTATCTCAACTAACCAGTTCCTGATCGACCCACAATGCAATCTTACAAGAACGGTGCAATCTTCTAAGGTATTTAAATTTTCAAATCATAGACTTGCATCTATAATCGAACTTAGGCACATTAAATATATATGGTCCAGGTTGACTTCACCAGCCTACTACAATCAAATAGTTACTGGGAGTATAGACCAAAGATAGCTACAAACATTCCAAATATGAAATCATAAACATCATACATCCAACTGAAACTGATTTATTTCTAAATACTAAACCCTAGATTTCCAAGCAATTTGAAAGATAGAACAAAAGAACCACGCAAGATGAAATAACATGAGATTGCACTAGAAAAACCACAATGTCTTCAATTGTATTAATCACCAAGATGCTGCAACAATTCAACTGTTCTGATACAGAATTTGCTTCAAGAAACTGAATATTACTTTTTAAGGAAAATGCTCTAACTATTGCTCTCACTTCTCTATCACTGTCTAGCTAATGTCTAACCCTTTACAATGAGGCAAGAATGCCTATTAATAGCAAAATCCCAAGGTATGTCGGCCCAGCCAAACATTTTTACAAAATAATAAAAATCCACCAAAACAGGTCGCCCAAGGAAAAATGAACTAAGGCACACATTAAATGCCATCATCCAAGTCGGCTTTGACACAGTCCCCAAGGAAGTCTGGTCCAATGCATGCCCTATGGTAATAGGGAAGCACAAATCTCGAAATGAGCATTAACTGCTACTCCCTTTATCCTTCTTCTGCCCGAATGACCCTTGGACCTTCAAGAATATTCCCTCCAACTCAGCAATAGGCGGCAATGGCAAAACCCTGAGTTAGCATTTAATGGAATCTATTTCTTCATTGGACCGTTCAACAATTTTGTTCCAATCCTCCCTGCTGGCCATGTATCTATCCATCACCGCCAAGTAAGTGGCTGCATCATCAAGCAAGTGGCCGGTGACAACTCCATCAGAATTTGGGGCATAAATTTCATGCCACCACTCCTTCAATTGTTCCAAGCTCAGATATTTGGGAACTATCTTCTTCCTCCCTGTCATTACCTCAAAGAAGGCAATGCATCCATCATAGACTACAGTGAGCTCACTACCAATTGACTTTCTTCATTTCTGTATTTTCTTCAATGTCTTCTGCCTATTCTGCAGTGCCTCAAACCATTCCCACGGCTCATCCAACCTAGAGGAAGGAAGCTTTCCATCCTTAGCTAATTGCTCCTTGCCATGTCCCAGGATAACCTCTGATTTCTGCAACAGGAGGTCCATGTCATCCTTATCCTGAGACAGGATATGCTCTAACAGCTGCTTCACCCGGACTGCATCCTTTCCCATAGATAAGATCTCCTTGATAGCATCATCCCCTTTGGCCTGGACATCCATCAGCCAATCTATTGTAGCTTGGGCAGAAGACTTCAACTTCTCAATCCCGGAGATTGTTTCTTTAGGCAGAAAACCCGGAGTAGAAGAAGAAGAAGGGTGGAGAGACTGTAGAGGCTTCATTACCTCTTCCAAGCATTTCCTTAATCTTTCATTTTCTCTCGTCAGCTCTCGTTTGGTTTGAGTTTCTCTCTTCAATTTGTCAATAATGACTACACTAGACCCCTCAAATTCCTCAATATCCTGCTCCAGGGAGGCCGGCCCAAGGTTAATGGTCTGAACATTATAATCTTGGCCTGTAACATCATCTCTCATTTTATCTGCAGCAGGAGTGGCAATGTGGACAACCCGGTTATTCACTTCATCCCTTTCCACTGGGGAGATCACCTTGGAAGCTTTCTTCTTCTTTCCCTTACCAATCTTAGATAGCATTTCATCCCAGTCTAAGGGAGTATCTTCAACAATCACCTGCTTCCTCCCTGCAAGTTCCTTCTCCAACCAGTCTGGGGCTACAGGGTCAATCCGGATTTCCTCCACTCTTATTTCTCTCGGTTCTTCTGCGACCTTTTCTTCTTCTGCGGTTGCCCTATCATCTTCTTTTTCTGGAAGCTGTTCACCTTGGTCGGCCTCTTCAAATCCTAATTCTGGAAGCATCGGTGATGGAGTTCCAGCAGGGATACTTTCTTTCGGGTCTGGCGATCCGCGGCTTCTATCACTCTCAGGGGAATCTTCATATTGCACCAATGGAAAAGTGTGTCTTTCTTCTGTTTCTACCTCAAGCTCAGCTGCCTCACCGAAAAGTGTTCCTTCCTTGAACTGTCCTGCCTCCCCGCTAGTTTCATGCTCATCCGGATTCTCCGGTTCAGGTGCGCTTGGCGGTGGAGAAATAGACTTTGGTGGCTCTTCAACTAGTAGCTTTGGGGAGGAGTCCTTCTGTTGCGCAGCATCCTTGGGAGAGGGAGTTCTTGATTTCCTTGTGTAGACTTTGGTTTTCTCCCCTCCGGAACTATCTACATCGACAATTGGAGGTTCATCCTCTGAAGCAACTTGATCTTTCTTCTTGGCAGTCCTTGTTGTTCTAGTTTTCTTAGGCGGTGGAGGAGCATCCTCCTCATCAGAGGACTTGCTGATTGTCAGGGTCTTCCACCTTCGCTTCCCCTTAGGTTTCCTCTTCGTTTCAGGCTCATCTCCCTTGGGACCTCTGACTTTTATCTTAAATGGTGAAGTTTTTGCTGTTTTCCCTTTGGGGTCATCTTCCCTGAATTCTTCAAAAGTCGACATGGGGTTGAGATTTCCCATCAATTCAAAAGTACAAGCTATCTTTGCATTCTCCAACTCCCAGATTTTATGTTTCACCCAAGAAAGAGTGAATTTCATCACAGGGGCCATTAGGTCCTCCATTTCTATAATCTCATCTTCATTCCAGCTAATATCTCCAGCTGGCCTGTCCTTCACTGCCTCATAGGCGTGGTCCTGCACCAGGTTTCCGTCATCATCAAGTTGATTCGGGATTAACTTAACATTATATTGCCTACTGACCTCCACAGGCAACCTAGAATATCTTTTCTTCCTCACCTCAAGGTCATCTTTGAGATTGACCCAATAGTCTTCTAAGTCCTCTTTATGCCTATACTCCCGGGTAGCTTTCTTCTGAGCCTCTCCAGTTATATCAAAATTCATTCTTTTCGAATGGAAAGAGAATCCATAGGCTGCCAGTTCCTCCCCTGCGGTGTGAGCTAATTGGATAGATGGGCACATCTCTTCCACACCAATCCCAAGAGGGAAATCTCCCCCGAAGCCTGTCTTATGCTTCTCCCTCTTCACCACTGCATCAAATTCACAAATTTGTCTCACAACTTCCAATAGCACAATGCGATCAGTGGGATATCGAGGCAACCTGTAAGGGGCAACAGGGCATCCATCGATCCTAAGGTAGGTGAAGGTAGGGAACTGGATGAACCAGGCTCCGTAGTTCTTGATTAGTCATTTAGCTCCATCGGATAATCTGAGATGCTCAACATTCTGGAGTGTCTGGGTGATATGCATTGTGAATGCATCATTTGCCCTCCTGTAATCTTTATGCCCCAGATGCAACTCCGGATAAACCTCATAAATTATATTCTGTCCAATTGTTCCCCTCGGATTCAGACCTTTGTAGGGGTAGGAGATGGCCAACACATACACCACATATGAGGACATGGTGAATTTCTTTGCCTCCAAGACATTTCTCAATTGTCTATCAATCTCAGCACTGATGAGTCCTGCCCAGTGATAATTGGTCCCTTGACTAATTTTGGTGATCACATGGACCATCCAACTCTCCAATACTCCTGCACTTCTCAATCTGGCCACCCTGCTCAGAAGTGTGATGGCATCATATACATCTAACCTAAATTTTACCCTGTGTAGCTGTTTGGGCAACTTTGAATGATGGGATTTTGGCTTCTCTAGCCATGAGTTGATTATCTGCTGAGCCTTGACCAGCTCATTCTCATAGTAGGTCCTGGCAGTGTCAATATTCAACGCACACACTGAAGGAAGATCTGGCATGCTGAAAGCTTATGCAATAGAGGCTAGACTAAAGTTGGCAAGGACTCTTCCCTCGGTGCTAACCACTCTCTGTGTATCAAAGTCGTATTGTCGGGTGCACTCCAAGATTAATTCATAACACTGAACTGCCGGAGGGAACCCTGCCACATGTACCAATCCAGAGTTCATCATCCCTTGTCTCAGAGCTGACAAGTCCTTCTCGGTCGTTCTCTGTTTGAACTCCTCATATCGCCAAGCACCAACATTAGTATCTGATACTTTGGCCCATACAGAAGACACCTTGCTCTCAGGAAGCTGGTTCTTCATGTCCAGTCATAGTCGTTCTGTCTCAGAGATGGATGAAGCCCCTACGCCACCCTTGGACTTTCCAGCAGCAGGTTTGCTTGATTCGGCCTGCATATCCAAAAATCATCATTAGTATTCAATTATTGCTCATATTCCAATCCGAAAGGTTAGCATAAATCATAAAAATCAATCAAAATCCATTGCCAAATGCTAATCCTTCGAGATCCAGAGAAATCATATAGTTCGGGAAAATCATGCAAACCGGGAAAATACCGTCGGGGCAGAATTTTGGAGAAATCCGACCCAGATGGATTCCTACTGCCAAAGCAGCATTAGTCAAATAAATCATTAGTGCAGATGAAAAAATAAAGGATAATCATTGAATTCACTCATTGGCAACAAGAAATAAGCATTAAACAATCATTCCATTAATCTTATCATCGAAACATTTTAAAGGACACAATTAGACAGGAAATCCAGAAAAATCCGGATGGAAGGGATTTTCGCGGACAACTTAAAATGTGCCAGAAATAACCCCAGTCCGCGGAATAAGTTCAAACTGGGAAAATCCGACAGCGAGGAAATTCCGCAACGACCTCGGAAACCCGAAAAACGGTGAAACGTGACCCGAAACTCAAACGACCACAGGATCCTCCCCACCTAAGCTCGAATGATCTCAGAACCGATGAAAATCAACAAAATTCAGAGCGCAAAGGACCCCAAAGTCTAAGAAACTTGCAAAGGACAAATTCCCATATCAAAACGATGGTGCCCTAAATCGAATAATCAAATCTCCGCCATTAAAACCAGAGCAAGCTTTAAGGTTTAAAGTATCGGCTAAGGATTTACCTAAAGCACTCGAATCTTCACAAGACGGGGAAGTCAACAAGATACAGGGACAAAATCGCTCAAACAAAATAAATCTTCGTTCTGGGCCGAACACCGAGGGAAACCCCAACTTCGGGCAAAATCAAACTTCACACTAAAAAGCAAGCAATCTAACCGAGGACCCCTTCTAAAGGATACATAGGCTGTCCCATGGATAAATAGAGCCCATAGGGCACACGAAACAGGGTTCTACAACATAAGACAGGTCAAACCCCGACTCTATAAATATGAAATCAAAATCGATCAAGGGCTGACCCAAAACTAACAATATCCAATGCAAAACCCTCAATCACCTTACAAGCAAAACGGAAGGGCAATGACTACATACCATGGATCGAAGCAGAAGAAATTCGAGCTTGAAAAGGTGACCTTCGCAGCAAACATGTCCAAGCAATGAAAACACCAACACTAGCACTCAAGCAATCCTCACGTAAACAAATTAAGATTGATTCTCAAAGCTTCAAACAGAAATCTCAATCGCCAGAGCAATCAACAAGGGAGCAATGAAGTTAGAATGGCATTGAAAAAGTGCTAAATCCACCCTTATACCCACCTGAGCAAAGGTACCTCAACCATTAATGCGCGATAAGACATTTCTAACAAATCCGGAAACCCGAGCCCCAAGCAGAATTTTGAAAAATCCCAGAATGCGTGGAAACACAGGTTTCACGAAAATGCAAAAACCGGGGAAATGAAGAAGATTGGGATTTTGGTAGAATCTGAGAAAATCCGCCAGGACCGGAAAATCCTGAAGTAAGGCAGAAACCCGGAATCGGAGAATCCTGCCAGAAACGGACAAGGAACCAGGGCCCGGGAAAATCCGCCAGAGCTGGAAAATCTCGGATCCAAGTGAAAACCTGGACTTGGCCAAAAACTCATTTTCAATCAATTCAAACCTCAAGGCAAGGTCAAAGCCAGCAAGATCAACATGTCAAGACCCTAAAATGATAAATCTAATAGAACCAAAGGTCAAAGACACCAAAAAAGATGGTCCCTACTCCAAGTGGGGAGTGTGTGCAAAAACTGCACAACAAGATGTTTATGATTGGAGAAATGAAATTCTTTATGAGATTATAAATTACTTAGCTAGGTAAGGGGGTCTTTATATCTCAGTCCAAGTATGTGAAAGAAATGCTAAAGAAATTTGGTATGGAAGATTCAAGGCCAATCAGTACACCCATGGTGACAAGATGTAAACTGACACAAGATGATGATTCTCCTAAAGAAAATCAAACCAGATACAAATCCTTGATTGGTCGATTGCTCTATTTAACTCAAACTAGACCTGATATTATGAATTTTGTATGCATTGTTGCAAGATTTCAAGCTGATCCTAAGGAATCTCATGTGACAACCATGAAGAGGATTTTTAGGTATTTGAAGGGGACAATTGATTTTGGCCTATGGTATCCTAAAGATGATGATATTAATTTGAGTGCCTTTACTGATGTTGATTGGGAAGGAGATGTGAATGACAGAAAGAGTACTAGTGGTGGTGCATTTTTCTTGGGAAAAAAGTTGGTCTCATGGTTAAGTAAGAAGTAGAATTTCATTTCCTTATCTACTGCAGAGGCATAATAAATTCTTGTTGCTAACAATTCTACTCAATTATTGTGGATGAAGCAGATGTTGAAAGATATCACAATTGTGTATGATGAACGTATTGTCATATTCTATGATAATTCAAGTGCAATCAAAATGTCTAAGAATATTATGCTGCATTCAAAAACCAAACATATATCTATCAAGTTTCACTTTTTGAGAGAGAAGGTGAGTGAAAAGGAAGTCAGATTGGAGTATGTGCCCACTAAAGAATAGATTGCAAACATCTTTACCAAGTTGTTGCCTAAGGATACTTTTGAGTATCTTAGAGGGAAGCTAGGGGTGATTACCCCTCCTAATTAGAATTAAATATGCATTGGCTTGCATCAATCCATGTATTTCATAGTCATATCTTGATTTGGATTGATGTTGTGGTGGTTGCTACGTAGGGGAAGTAGTCGGGTGTTCATATATGTGGTTCAAAACTTGTGTGGAGAAAGATACACATTATCTTTGTCATTGATGTGAAAGGGGGAGAAGAGTCATGTGAAAAAATTTGTTGGGAGAAGAGTCATGTGAAAGTGTTGAACATAAAATAGTCAAAATCTAAGGGGGAGAAAATGCTAAGAGAAAGTTGCATTGATGGTATTTTTCACATCATGTGTTGCTATCAATGTCAAAGGGGGAGATTGTTGGATTTTACTGATATGAGGTTGTCATTGATGTCAATAGTATTGGCATTAATGTCTTTAAGGTTGAATATGTCGAGGATATTGAGAAAATTGTAATAAAAGAAGTTGCAAGTTGTCCATGATGCAATGAAGTTCACTATTGTGATTAGCTCAGTATATTGATGATCAAAGGTTGTGGATTAAAGGGTTTGATGGGTGATCCCACAATAGTGGTTTACAAGTTTTGGCCAAATTGGACACTGAAATAATTTTTTCTAACTAAATCTTCACTTTTCATGGGCACCTATAGCGGCTAAACCGTGAGGAATTCGAAGATGATGCAAACTAGAGTTTCATGACATTTTGTCTGTAGATTCTAAATATATTTTTTTCAAATTTTTTGGAATCAGATTGCACCTCTTTTTCCATCTCCCTTGAAAACCTTTCTTTTTAGAAAACAACATTTTTAAGGAGTGACGATCACCATATAATGAATATTTTTTTTCCATGAAGGATAAAATTCTAATTCTTTCGAATTTAGATTTGTAACTCTGATATCTAGTGCTTCCACTTATTTAGATAGTGTTTTATTGAATATTTTTTCCTTAATCAAGTTTCAAGGTCAAACCAATTACAATTCAAACATAGGCAGACTATATAACGTGTATATTTTTTTGTATGTATTGAAATTCAATTTCTTTTTTTTGTTGGATCAAGGACTTCAATATATGGTGCACTCATAATTTTTTTATTTTTTTGATAATCTACTATTTTTCCACATGTGTAGAATAGAGAGATTGATTTTCAGTGAAAAAATTACATTCACAAGTAATAAAAAATAAATATAATAATCAAATTAAATTTAATTAAAATTATACTTTTTGGAAGCTTATAATAAGGACTACATACTTACAATTTTTTTTTTTAATGAATTCATTTGATCCCCCAAAAGGTAAATCAAAAGTGATTTTTTATAAGCGTTTTGATAGGTGTAAAGGAGACTCCCTTATAGGTATGGTTTAAAAATAGAGGGGTTCTATCCAAGGGGCTTGGTCTAAGGTGGTTTGATCAAACCCTCTTCAATTGGAATCCTTTAGATTGAACTTTTCAAGGCTTAAATCATTATATTTTTTAAAAATATGTGATTTCAGCAAAATTCAGGATCTCCCAAAAAGTGTAAACCACTATTGTGGCAGCACCCTATTGATGCAGGAGCATCCTTGGTTCTCAGCAATCTTGCATCAACCAAAAATATTTTCTTTCAAATTTTTTTTGTTCTATTATTGCACAGTTCATGTTGGTGGATTCATCATATTTTCTCACCAGACCTTGCAGATCTATCATGGACATGTTCATATTCCTTATCCCAAGATTTGAGCTTGATTGGATAGTTTTGCAGCAAGTTATCACTTTCAGAATAAGAGGTAGTTTCTTGAACCAACACCAAAATAGTTTTCAAGCCTAACGACTATCTAATCATTCGTGGATCATCTCCGTAAGTTGCGGATCTCAATGGTGTGATTTTAATTATTCCTTGGAGTGTTTCCAACTTTTAGTTTAGGTCCACACTTCATCCTATGCACCTGTTGATGGAATTAATTCAAATTTGAGGCTGACCTATTCATGTGCACATTACATTTTCCTTCATTGGAGATTGTAATTATTTCTAGCCGACGCAAATGTCTCCCGACCCATGGATGTGATATAAATAATTTTAATTGAGCATTAGGAAAGCAGTCCTTAGTAGACTTAAAATAGAGGATTCAAATTGTAATATTATGCTCGAATCAGGAGCACATAGGAAGGATGTATTTTTGAACATGTTGTATGAGGCCTGTGAGCCTAAATCTATAAGCCTGGATGATGTCGACCAATTTTAATTAATATTTTTGTTAATGAGAATATTTGCATTTGTGTTTTCCTCCATATTTTGTGTTTCTTTTGTTGTGTTACTCTTGCTGCATAGTTCAGATTGTTCTCTTTTAGGACCCTCCTTATTGTGGCTGTGTTAGATGGTATCAGAGTGAGATTTGATTCATGTGAGGTCGTTAGAATTTATGAAGTCCTATTGAAGATTTGTTGTGGGGTGGCAGATTGAGGATCTAACCTACAACTATAGAGGGCTTGTGTAAAGATGGCAAGAAGAAAAAATGGTAGAGGAAATGGATCACACAGAAATGTAGACCAAGTAATAATGAAGATGTTGAGAGAATTACTACCAGATTAGATGCAATCGAAATGGTCCAGAGAAGAGGTCAACCAGTTGATGATGTGAGTGATGAAGAGGTAGAAGAACATGAAGAGAGAGAAAGGGTAAGTCAACCTAGCCTTGAATAGGGAGGAGAGGTTCATAAGAGCCCTAACTAGGGCTAATACTAGATCACATTTCAATCCATTAGATTATAATGGTAAGTTGGATTTAGAAAAATTACTTGATTAGATTACTGAGATGGAAAAAAATTTTGAATTTGAAGGTACTACTAAAGATAAGAAGGTGAAGTTTGCTTGTACAAAGTTGAAAGGACATGCATCCCTTTGGTGGGAACATTTGCAAACAAATAGAAAGAGAAGAGGAAAAGAAAAGATAAAGTCATGGGATCGAATGGTAAATAAATTAAAGACAAAGTTTATGCCTGCAGACTATCAGATCGGTTTGTTCCGAAAATTGTAGAATTTGAAGCAGAAGGAGTCTAGTGTGATAGATTATACTGAAGAATTCTATAAGTTGAATATCAGATCTGGACATTTTAGAGAAGGAGATTGAGCAAGTAGCCAGATATGTGAATGGCTTGAGATCATCTATACAAGATTAGATTAGTTTGATAAAGTTGTGGAGTTTGGAGGAGGCATATCAGTGTGCCCTAAAAGAAAAGGATAAGTTGAATAAAAGATAGGAGCAGAGATAGAGAGGAAGAGGTGGAAGATTTTGAAGAGAAAGAACTTTTAATGGAGGAGGTAGAGGATATTTTCTAGTTCAGAATAAAGATAAGGAGGTTAGTAAGAATGATAGTTCATAATATAGAGCTGATGGAAACTCTTATAGAAGAGGAGGATATGATGGTTACCAAAATGAAGGTTATAGAAAAGATGATAGAGGACAAGAGAGGAGGACATTCAGAGGAACTTGTTTTAAATGTGGTGGTGAAGGACACAGAGCATTTGAATGTAATCAAGGAGAGACAAGCAGGAAGATAGAGAATAATAGAAGAATAGCCTTTGTTGAGGAAGATCATGTTGAACCATCTAACAAACTAGAGGATGGATAAGTATTGGTGAATAGAAGAGTACTATGTTAAAGAGAGTTGGAGAAAAGCCATTGCAAAGAATGAATCTATTTCAGACTAGATGCAAGGTAGCTGGAAAATGTTGAAAGGTGATTGTTGACAGTGGAAGTTCTGAGAACCTGGTTTCTAAAGAGATGGTGACCAAATTGAAGTTGGAAAGACTGAAACACCCAAAGCCCTATCAAATATCTTGGATTCAAGATGAGCATAAGATACCAGTAAGTAATTAATGTTTGGTGAAATTGAAGATAGGAAATTATCATGATGAAGTTTTGTTTGATATTATGCCTATGGATGTATTCCATGTTTTGTTGGTAAGGCCTTGGCAATATGATAGATAGGCTATTCATGATGGAAGGAGGAATATATATACCATTGTGGCTAATGGGATGAAGCATATTTTGTTTCCTTTGGAAGATGTTCCTAAGGTTGAGATTTGTACAAATTCTATAATTTTTCTGGTTGATGGAAGGAGATTCCTTGATGGATTGAGACATGAGAATGTGTGTTATGCCTTGGTGCCTAAGAAAACTAAAGACTTGAAGCATGTAGAAAAATAGACAGAAGAGATACAAGAATTTCTGATAGAGTTTGAAGAGATCATTTCAGACAATGTACCTAATGGATTGCCACTTGTGAGGAGTATTAGTCATTGTATGGATCTAATTCTTGGAGCTAGTTTTCCTAATAAAGTAGCACACTGGATGAGACCTATAGAGAATGAAGATTTGAATAGACAAGTGAAATAATTGTTGAGGAAGGGTTCGATTAGAGAAATCTTAAGTCCTTGTGTAGTACCTGTTGTGTTAGCACCTAAGAAGGATGGAGAATGGAGGATGTGTACAGACTCTAGAGCCATAAACAAGATTATGGTGAAGTATAAAGTTCCTTTACCCTAGATGGATGACATTATGGATTTTTTGAGTGGAGCCAAATATTTTACAAAGATAGATTTGAAAAGTGGATATCATTAGATTAGAATTAGGGAAGGAGATGAATGGAAAACAACATTCAAGACAAATGTAGGATTGTATGAGTGATTGGTGATTCCTTTTGGATTTAAAAATGAACCAAGTACTTTCATGAGGCTGATGAATGATGTACTAAAGAAATTATTGGGTAAGTTTGTTCTTGTGTACTTAGATGACATCTTGATTTTAAATAAGAGTAGGGAAGAACATTTGGTGCATATAAGACAAGTTTTGCAGAGGTTGAAGAAAGAGAATTTGCTGATAAACATTAAGAAGTGTAGTTTCCTAAAGGAAGAGTTGGTATATCTGGGATTTATGATATTTGTGGATGGATTGAAGATGGATCTTGAGAAGGTAAGAGAAATTTTTGAGTGGCCTACACCTGAGAGTATTGGAGAGGTTAGATCATTTCATGGATTAGCTAGTTTCTACTGAAAGTTCATTAGAAATTTTAGTTCTATTTGTAGCCCTATGACAGAGACCATGAAGGGAGATAAGAAGGATTTTAGATGGACAACTGGAGCAAACAAAATTTTTGAGTTGTTGAAGTAGAGGGTGATTGAGTAGCTTGTGTTGGCATTACCAGATTTCAATAAGGTATTTCAAGTGGACTATGATGCAAGTGGCAGTGCAATTGGAACAGTGTTGAATCAAGAAGTGAAACCTATAGCTTATTTTAGTGAGAATTTGAATGATGCTAGGAGGAGATATTCAGTGTATGATCAGTTCTATGCCATAGTTCAAGCTTTGAAGAAATGGAGACATTATTTGTGTCCTAAGGAGTTTGTGTTGTATACAAATCATCAGGCCTTGCAGTACCTGAACAATCAGGGTAAGTTGAATCAGATACACATGAGATGGGTAGATTTCTTGCATAGTTATACTTTTGTTTTGAAGCATAGGAGTGGGAAGTCAAATAAAGTTGTTGATGCATTGAGCAGGAGGAGTTTGCTGACAGAGATGAGAATGGAGGTATTAGGTTTTGACGAATTGAAGAATTTGTATAAGACCTAGATTTTGCTGAACCTTGGAGAGCTTGTAAAGAACCAGTTTTGGAAGATAGGAGTTAGAGGTTGGATTATTTCCTATAGGAAGATATGTTGTTTAGAGGAAGTCAGTTGTGTATACCCCGAAGTTCAATGAGAGAGAATCTAATAAAATAAAATCATAATGGAGGATTGTCAGGACACTTTGGAGTTGATAAGACAGTAGCATTGGCAAGTGAATTAGTTTTGGCTACAAATTCATAAGGATGTTAGGAAATATGTGCAAAGTTGCAGAGTTTTCCAAGTTGAAAAAGGGAGTAGTTAGAATATTGGATTATATAAGCCTTTGATAGTTCCGAAGAGACCTTGGGAAGATATTAGCATGGATTTCATACTTGGTTTTCTAAAGAAACAAAGAGGTAATGATTCTGTATTCGTGGTGGTAGATAGATTTTATAAGATGGCCCATTTCATACCTTGTAAGTAGACATCAAATGAAGTACATGTAGCAGATTTGTTTTTCAGTGAAGTGATCAGATTGCATGGGTTACCTAAGAGTATAGTTTCAGACAGAGATGTAAAGTTCATTGGATACTTTTGGAGGACACTTTGGAAGAAATTAAAGAAAAATTTGAAGTTCAGTTCTACTTTTCACCCATAGACTGATTTACAGATAGAGGTAGTAAATAGGAGTTTGGGGAATTTGTTGAGATGTTTGGTTGGAGAGAAAACTGGAAGTTGGGACTTGGTCCTTGCACAAGTCAAGTTTTCCTACAATAATTTAGTGAATAGGAGTACTGGAAGGACACCTTTTGAGATTGTTATTGTAGTTTATCCTTGAGGTATAATTCAGTCAATTAATTTAATGGAGAATTAGATGATATGAAAAATTTGACTTAGATTTATGGATTAATTTAAATCAAAGATGAGAAGAATATGATAAAAGGGATTAATCGAATAAAGATTTATATTTATTTAATTAAAGGAGATGAAGTTAGATTAAATTAAATAAGGTTTTAATTTTTTTAATTTAATGAGATAGACTTTAGATATTTAATCAATTAAAACTAATTATTTAATTAAATAGGGATGATTTTTTTTTATTTTTTTATTCAAGGGGTAAACGCTTTTGACTGGAGCTATGAACCGGATATAACCATTCAACAATACCACCCCAATAGGGTTTGAACCTTGGTGGCAAGAACAACAATGCCACCTATAAACCATCACACCATGCCAATATCAGCAATTAAATAGGGATGATTAGGTCAGGTTGATTGATTTAATTAACCCAAGAGAGAATGACTATAAATGTAGTAAATAAAATGATTTACTTTATTACTTAAGGGAGGAAAATTGATGAATTTAATCAAATAAGAGTACTCAATTAAATGGTTAGATCGAGGGATGATTTAAGATGAAATGATGTTAGTAGTCAGGATTAGATGTGCAATGCCAATCGATACATTTTACGTGTCTACATTTTACCCCTTCTTGAAGCAATGTACTTTTTACATTGGTTGAAAGAATAAACTGTCTTGATTAAAAGCCAAAAATTTTTTACTTCAAAATTGTTGCTCCACTGCTACCTTGGAAAGAGAAAAAATGTCAATATAATGCCCCCTTAAGAGATCGAATGAAAAATTTTAATTTTTGGGTGATCTCTTGAAAAAGGAGGACAAGGTGCCTGACAGGTCCATAAAGGCTCCAGGAGGCCAAAAACATGTCTAAACACAATAAAAAGATGTAAAATTGGCCTCAACCAGACAAAAATAGGATTGGGGGTTCAAAACCCTAGAATTCAGGCTGAAATAGGCCTCAAGGGGTTACTTTCAAGTCATTTTCACATTTAAACCTGAGAAATTCTACAATTCTAAGCTCTGACATCTTCTGCACTCAGTGCAAGGGTCACACTTTTGCATGTCTTGGCATGGGAGAAAATATTTTTGCTCTGCCTGAGTGTTGTGTCAGTACTAGTGAGCCAGATGATCCAGTAGTTTGGTAGTATAGAGGAGGTGTCTTCTTTACACAGACAAGAAAACAAAAGATTCTTCACTGGAGGAGGATCCTAGATGAGATGTAGGTTTTTACATGGTGACCATACCTTGAGTGGCCAACCTAGTTTGACAATGTTCAGCAACTATTCTTCGCCCTCCAGGATAGATTGATGCAGGGGAAAAAGCATACTATGATAGAGATGTACCTACCAGGCAGAGTCCTGAGATAGTTTGGAGAGGTGCAGGACATGCCAGATGATCAGTATATGGCCATCTTTGCACAGATGATGAGTTGGAGCTCCTAGGGGAGATATATACCTGCCCATGAGGCAATACAGAGTTTCAGGCAGCTGGTGGCCAAACCATGGCCATACGATTAGGGACAAGCTGATCCCGACAACACATAGACATACAGAGATTGGTTCTGGCCACCACCAAGACTCATAGTGCTAGTGACACCATCTCCCTGATGTAGAGCCAGAGGCAAGGGAGTAGGATGGGGTGAAGATTGTGAAGGTCGAGGACCACCACTAGTTCAGCCAGTCAGGGGTCATTAGGCCCAACCCCGCTAGGATGATTAGGATCAGGAACACCAGGATCAGCTAGACAAAGAGCAGAGGTAGGATCAGGACCATGGCCAACATGATGGCCATGATAAGAATGATGGTCATCACGTAGGGCCCCAACACCACCCAGATATGGGGACCAAGATTAGCCCCACGTCCAACTTGCTGCATAGCCAGACCCCAGAGATGGGTTTATTCTACAATTACATGCATAGTTATAGGCACTGACTGCTGAGAGAGACTAGCTACGGGCTGAGCAAGATCAGGTGGTCCTTCAAAGATAGGCTACAGAGCTGCAGGCTACAACAGAGATGGGCCACATGCAATAGATGGAGAGCATGGCCGTATCCTCTTCCCAAAGCACAATTCCGCTTAGTTCATATAGGGAGGCCATTTAGTAGGCTGATTATTATTGGATGTACTACCACCAGGCCGTACCGAGGGTAGCTTAGGTGCCAAAGTTTTCTTAGAGGAAAGGTCATAGGCCACCCAAGGAGCACGGTGAGAGAGCAAGTGGCAATGATGGGGGTAGTCAGCTTGGCTGACCTCAGTTTTGACTGAGATAGGATTCTTTTTGCGCTTGATGGGCTCATTTTTGATAGACTTATGGGCCATTTTGTATTTATTGAGATTACGTGTACATTGATATGATTTTTTGTACCATGACAGTGTAAATATTTTGATGATATATATGTTATGATGTGAATACATTATATGTTATGGATGCATTTATTTCTATATGTGATGTAATGATGATGATATTATGATACTACATGATGTTATGTGATGATATGATGATATATGTGATATAATATGGATACCATGATTATGCAACTAACAGATCTATATTATGCCCCTATTGATGATGAAATGCAATTTTTTTCCTTTCATTTTTTTCTCATGTATTTATGTGATGTGTGATGTATATGCCAATGTGATGACATGAATGATGCTTATATTTTATGATGAATAATGCTTATATGTGTTGCAATTATGATGTAATGCAAATGGCTTTTTATATGTGATCATGGTAATGAATGAAAATGCTTATAATGAAAGTTACGAAAATGTAATGCAATGTGATACAATTTATTTCCTACATGCTATAATATGCTAATGATCCATGGATGCAGGATGGATTTTTATATAATGCTTTTGATTAACACATTGGTATCTTGTTAGCATGAGAGAAGATAGAAGAAAAGAGATGCAAAATAGAGAGAACCGAACAAATCTGTGATCCAGGGAGACTTTATTGGAGATAATAATGCAAATGATGTTCACTTGCCGAGACTTGGGTTTTTCAAAGGGCCAATTACCTTATATTTGATAACACACACAAGCATAATGCATCAAGGTATAGACAACTAGGATGGAATTGCACTTGGTGTGATGGACTTTGACTCAACAATTAGATAGGAGTACTCCTATTCACACCTAATATAGAGAACCCTATTCAAAGTGTAGTTCATATATTTCAAACATATCAGACCAAAACATAGGAAGGAAAGCCTTCCTATGTGGTCAACAAGACACTTAAAACACCCTCCCTATGAAGAAAACAAAGCACACATAACCAAGGTTATATTAAAAGGATATCCAACAAGCACAATAGACATAAGTTAATGATCATTGCCCCTTTCCTATCTCTCTAAATCCTTTGTTCAGATATCATCGAGAGGTCCTTGGAATGAGTGCAATAAGATAAATCAAACAAGATAAAATAAAGTAAATAAACAAGCTAGTGTTCTTCATACCACTAGCCAAATAAAAATGTGTTTTTGACATTTTGAACTGAAACTATTGCCAATAGATAATGCCCATTGTAGGAAGGATACATCCTAGGACATGTTAGTGGATGGCAGCACGTCATTTCATTTATTCAAAGTGTTCTTTCTGATAAAAAGTTCCCATTGTAGGAAGAATTCATCCTAGGACATGATGTTATTAGATGATTGATTTGGGACCAATTGAATGAGAGGCTATTGTCACAAAGAGTTGACCAACTTGTTTACTGACTGACTTAGGCTTTAGACTTTTGACGTTTTAGGTTTTCGCATTTTTGATTGCTATACTTGTTTCTGAATGTTTCACCAAAGGTTGAGGGTGATGGTGATTTATTATGAGTGATGTTTATTGTGGGTGATAGTGAGATGAGACAGATGGATGGATTTTTTGGGTTTTTTGACTATTTTTTATGTTTTTGGAGATGTTTTGAGGCTATTTTTGGTATTTCTGAGATTTTTCAAAATGTTTTGACTTTCAAGTTTTTTGATTTTTTAGGTATTTTTCTGATATTTTGACCAATGCCTAACCTAAATACCTATCCTAGGGCCCTCGAGGGCTGATCAACAGATTAGCCTTGCCTACATTATACACATAGAGACCTTGTAGTTTGATTGACGACTTGATCGATTTACAGATGAAGGTATGAACATAATGAGATGTCAATTTATTATGACGAACTCCTAAAGGACTGACCTAGATGTCTTGGGGGATGATCAAAGATCAAATTTTCCTATGTTCAAGGCTCAAAGATCCGTAGTTCGACAAGATGAATTTTCTTTTTCTTTTTTTGACTAACTTTTTTACCTATTTTGGATTTTGATATGTTTTGAATGTTTTTGGATTTTTTGATTTTTCAATGTTTTTGGATTTTCTAATTTTAGGGCCTTCAAGAATGTACATGAATCCAATCCAATGTAGGACATGTCCCCAATGTGATGCAATAGACTATTCCGATATAGGCAGGACATACTAACCTTTGGGATGGGATGAGTAGCTCTAGGAGGGATCATGACACAAACATAGAAGCAAGCTATGATGTGGAATGGATGCAAGAATTCATATGAAATGTGATGGATGGATGAATTTCGAGCAAGTCATGAAGACCAAGATGGATGGAGAGTTCTTATTTACACAAGGCACTTGTTTTTCAAGTTTTCACCAAGGTACTTGCCCAAAGCGCCATTGAAGTGGTTTTCACTAGAGGATGATTATTTTCTTTTTACTGTTTTTGATCCTTTTTTTATTTTTTTTGGATTTTTGAGTTTTTTTCATCTTTTTTTGTTGTCACCAAGATGCCTGTTTGCCAAGTTTTCATCATGGTGACCATTTTTTCTGGACTTTTTCTAATTTTTTTTATGGATTTTTGGTTCTATACCTTGAAAGATTAGGCATAAAACTTTTTGAGATGGGAGCTGTTCATGGGCTCTTGTAGAGGTTCCCCTTTAGGTGTTGATAGTTGTATGCCCTTGACTTATAGCTTGCTATGATAAAAAAATGGTCCCACCCAGTTGGGTTCAAATTTTCCTTTGCTATTTGAATTTGGGATATTCTTCTGGTTCTCTTTCAGTACCAATTCTCCAACTTGGAAAGTCCTACTTTTGATCTTCTTGTTATAGCTCCTCTTGAGTCTGTTTTGATAGACTTGTAAATGATTGAATGCTTCCACATGTCACTCATCCAATAGCTCCAACTCATCCAATCTTGATACTCGGTATTCTTCATCTGTGATGAGGTTTTGCAATGATATTCTAAGTAAAGGGAGCTTGATTTCAATGGGAAGTATGGCCTCTAATCCATAGACCAGGGAAAATGGGGTGGTATCGGTGGGTGTACAGATGTTGGTTCGATAGGCCCAAAGGGTGGGATTTAGCTACAGATTCCAGTCACGACCTATGTCATTGCCTATTTTCTTGAGGATTTTTAGGATGGTTTTGTTGGTAGCCTCTGCTTGGCCATTGCCTTGGGGATAGTGTGGGGTGGAGAAGCGATGTTGGATTTTGAAATTTTCACATAGGTGTTGGACATCCCATTCTTGAATGGTGTCCCATTATCTAAGATAATAGCTTTGGGAACACCATATCAACATATGAGGTAATTCAGGATGAACTTTCATATCTTCTTCCCAGTTATGTATGTCATGGGTATGGCCTCTACCCATTTTGTGAAGTATTCAGTGGCAGTAATGATGAATTTGTGGTCGTTGGATGAAGTTGGGTTTATTTTTCCAATGATATCGAGCCCCCACTATGAAAAGGGCCATGGTGTAATAATCAGATGGAGCTCTTGAAATGGAGCATGGATGAGGTCCCCATGTTGTTGACATTGTAGGCACCTTTTGACATAGTCATGTGCCTCTCTTTCCATAGTAGGTCAATAATACCCCGTCCTCAATTTTTTTTTGGCCAAGGACATACCACTCAAATGGGAGCCACAAATGTCATTATGCACCTTAGTTAGAGCGGTCAAGGCTTCCTCAGGATTAAGACACCTTAGTAGGGTTCCTTCTATACTTCTATGATATAGGGTTTCTCTTAAGACAACAAAGTGGGATGCTTTCTTGACAAAGGTTATCTTAAGACTTGAAGGTAAATCATCAGAGAGGACTCCTATCTTAAGGTAGGTGTAAATGTCATGATACCAGTGATCACTGGGACCAATGATTTCACACACAAATTCCAACTCCGGTACCTCGAATGTTGGTACAAGAAGTTTCTCTACCAAGAATTCATACTTTGGGACATTGCAAGGGATATCCAAGAGAGATCTGATAGTTTCCATGGCGTCTGATGCTCTGTTGTTGGTTCTTGGAATCTACTCAAATGTGATGTTGATGAAGCACTCTTTGAGGCTCTCTACTAGCTTCTTGTAAGAAGTCAGCTTGTCATCCTTTTTTTGGTATTCATCATTGACTTGATTTATGATAATTTGTGAGTCTCTGTATTCCTTGAGAGCCATTATATGCCACTACATTGCTATTCTGAGACCTATGGTTAAGGCCTCATATTCTGCTATTTTATTGGTGCAGGGAAAAGCCAGTTTGTAGGACCTTGGTATGTAGTCTCCCTTTGGGGTGATGAAGAAAATTCTGGCTCTGAACCCGTGTTTCATGTAAGAACCATCCAAGTAGAGTTTCAATTATTTCCTTTACCTTTGCAGGGTCTATTTCAATGCCTCTCATTGACACTATGTACCATAGGAGTTTTCCTAATTGTATGCCAAAGACGTACTTCTTTAGATTCAAGCAGAATTTATACTCTTCAAGCCTGTCAAAAATGGCACCCAAGGCTCATATATAATCCTTCCTCTTTCTGGATTTAGCTAGAATTTCATCAACTTAATCCTCCACAGTTTTATGGATCATGTCATGGAAGATTAGTGCCATTTCCCTTTGGTAAGTAGCTCTAGCATTCTTGAAGCTGAATGGCATCACATTCCAATAGTATGTCGCCCATGGACAAGTGAAAGTTGTCTTGTGTTGATCCTCCTCGGCAATCATTATTTGGTTGTACCCTAAAAAACCATCCATTAGCGAGAGCATTTCATGTCCAATAGTCATGCCCACAATCATGTCTATGTTAGGCAATGGGAAGTCATCTTTTGGACATGCTTTGTTCAGGTCCCTAAAGTCCATGTAGATTCTGATGCCCCTAGTGGGTTTTGAGACAGGCACTAGGTTAGACACCCACTTTGGGTAGATGATTTTCCATATAAATTCTACATCCAATAGCTTTTTAAGTTCTATTTTGACTAGTAGGGTGAACTGGGGATGCATCTTTCTCAGCTTTTGTTTTACTGGTTTAGCTTCAAGGTAAACTGCTAGGTGGTGAACTACTACTTATGGGTCAAGTCTAGGCATGTCAACGTATTTCCATGCAAACTTTAGCTTCCTCTCTCTCAAGAAGGAAGATAAGAGCTCTTTTTTTTCTGATAATAGTGATTCTGCATAAAATGTGATGTGTGGAGTCTCTTATGTCCCTAAGTTGATTGGGTTACATTTCTTTGTCAGCACTACTAATTTCTCCCAATGTAAGGCTATGAGAGGAAGATTGAATCCCCCATCTTTAGGTGCCTCAAAGAGATTTTCAATGTCAGATGCATCCTTTATTTTTACTATTTTAGGGTCAGAGAGTACCACAAGGTGGTTTTCACTCAAGGACTTGGAGATTATTCTCAATTTCTCATTTTTGCGACTAATGGATTCAATCATTTCCCCATAATATGCCTATGTGTCTAGCTCTATGATGAATCCTACCTTGTGATCATTGCATGGAATGTTATCCCTTAGCCTCATGAATTCCAAGAGCACCTCATCATTTTTGAATGTGTCAAGAATTGGTGGTCCTCATTGGTCATAGTCGATCAATTGGGGGTATATGATTCTTATTTCATCAACTTGATTTTTGGATTCAAAGGCTAGGGTACTAATCTTGAAAAGGTTAGATTCTTCAAACAACATAGGTAGACCTGTTTCAGGGGATTCATTGGTTAAGTCTATGGGCATCCCTATGGACATTGATGATTGATTGGTGGTGGTTGATGATTGAGGGGTGGCTACTGGTTCTTGAGGAGGTGTTCTATTCCTTCTAATTGGGGCACCTCGACCATGTATGGTTATCCTAGGAGTGGCATGTCCAAGGCCAATATTTCTCATTCGCGTCTCTAGCATGATGGGTATTAGAAGTATGTTGTCATTTTTCCCTAGTTTTTTATTTTTCTCATATCCCATTGCGAGCATCATTTGCAAACCTTTACTATTGTCATCCATAGGTAAATTAGTTGTCGGTCTATTGTCTTGATATAGGAGATGGGATAAGTTCTCCTCTATTACTTCTTGTTCAAGATCTCCTCCACCTCTAAATTTGGAATATCCTTTAGTGGATGCTTGGGATGTGGAGTCCTCATTTGATTGTGGTCATCCTCATGATCTGGGAGATTGTGGTAGCTCTCCTACCACAAAATCACTTTTGGGCATTGTATAATTTCTACAACCCTTATCCTAGATGATGATCTTGATATTAGAGATGGTGGGGATGGTGGGGGTGGTAGGTGTTTCTGTCGCAGAAGTGGAGGAGAGAGTGGCTAGGTCAATGTATGGTGTTGATGGGCCTTCATCATTTTTAGGCACTTGAGGGATTTTGTAATATTTTGCCTCTAGGTTCTTGTAGTAAGAGAATGGTTCGAGATCCCTATGGATGGTAATTTATTGGCCTTCATATGTGAACTTGACACATTGATGGAAGGTTGAGGCTACTGCTTGCATTGCATGGATCCACAAACATCCCAAGAGAATGTTATAAGGCAAGTCGAGGTCTAGGACCTGACAGGTGGTTTCCATAATAGTTGGCCTGACTTGAATAGGGAGTTGAATTCTTCCTTGAGACACTCTTTCCTGATCATCATATGCCATGATTGTAATACCCTTTCCTTTTTTGATGGAATCCTTTGAGATTTTTAGGTCCTTAATGAGCTTGAGGGAACAAATTTTCAAACCTACACCTCCATCCACCAAGACTCGCTTGACTTTATTTTTATGTACTAGGACCTCTAAATGGAGTGCATGGTTGTGAGATGGTTGAGCGGAGAAATATTGATTAGAGAATGTAAGGAGATTTGGAGTAATAATGTTTCTGACCATAGCTTGGAATTATTCTACGTCAAGATCTGTGGGGACGATGGATGAAGCCAATGCTTCCTTAAGGATTTTTCTATGGGCGGATGAAATTTTTAGCAACTCCATGATGGAGATTTGCACCGGGGTTCTCTTTAGCTGATCAAGGAAATTATAGCCATTGGGAATAGATCTTTGCTTGGGCGTGGGTGCTCTATTTGGTTGTGATGACCCTAAAATGGTGATTTTTCCACCTCTTCTGGTGACTCCACAAACAACATTGACTCCTTTGATGTTGATGGTAGAACAATAATCATCCAAGAATGTGACAACATGGTCATACACATGATTCACATTCTTGCCGGTACCTTTTCCCTTATCAGTGTTATTATTCCCTTTGTTGTTATGGTTAGGCATCAGATTCATGTAGATTTTGAGGTTCTAATTTCCTATTGGTTGCTCCACATCAATGATTTTTTTATCAATGAGGTCCTGGATTAGGTTTTTCAACCTCATGCAACTATTTGTGGTGTACCCTTTGATTTTGTGGAAGTAACAGAGCTGATTTTCATTGTACCAGGGTGGTTTGACATCTGGTTCTTGGTAGTTCTCATAGGTGGGAGTTTTGATGAGATTTTCACTTATTATCTTTCTCAAGATGACCTCTTGTGGTTCCCCAAGAGTAGTATACTTTTTTTTGGAGTTTTGTTTCACTGGGGTGGTCCCCTTTGATCATTAATATTGTTGATCACTTGATTGTTTTGTTGTTGTGTCATTGTATTAGCTTGATGGTTGTTTTGATAGTGGTTTTGGGGTTGTTGTTGGGGTGCGGGTGTGTTTTGTCAAGGAGTGCTAATAACAACTTTGGTGTCGACAACACCATCATTGGTAATGTTTATGTTCTTTTCCTATGTATGAGGTTTGTCATTGTAACTGGTAGATGGGTGATTGCTCTACTATTCAGGATATGCAAGTGATCCTCCTTGTGATAGAAGGGCTCGTTTGATGTTGAGCACCTTGGAGATCAATTGGTCATATGTGGTGATACCTTTCACTTTGAGGTGGAATGCCAAGGCTCCGTTGAGGTTGGATATGATAGTACAAACTTGTTGTTCTTCAGGAATGGCCCATTTGCTCTGATTAGCCTTGGATCACCATTGTTGTAAGAAAAAAGAAAATGATTCATTCTTACCTTGTTTCAGAGCTGATAATTCCTCTAGATTGACATCCATACCGATGTTGAATGGGTAATTTTTGATGAATGCATCTACTATTTTTTGGAATTTTTTGATGCCTAGAGGGAGGTGAGAAAACTACTCCATGGCTGGCCTAGCCAAACTTCTAGGAAATAGCCGCATTAGATAAGTATGATCATACGTGACTTCCATTCAATGAAACTAGAATTCCCTAATGTGATCTTCTGGGTTTCTTGTCCCATGGTATTTATCAAATTTGGGGATCTCAAATCCCTTTGGGAATGGTTTCATTACAAGACTCCTGTTGAATGGATAAGGACACAAGTTGCTAGGTGTTTTTGTGGTTCTACCTAACTAAAGATCAAGCATTTGTTGTGAGAGAAATTTGATTTGTGTTGTGACATCGTTTTATGGATCAGGGGGTGGGATGAAAGTGTTCTAAGGTGTTTCATTTGTCGATGGGATGTGCAAATTGAATGGTGTTTGCATATTCTGGTTTGCCCAGTATGCTTGCAATTGTTGTTCTACCAACAATGCTTGTTGTTGGTCCTATTGTTTTTGTGATAATAGTGTCTATTGTTGAGATTGTTGTTGTTGTTGTTCCAAAAATTCTTGTTGTTGGGCTGCTAATTAGGCTACTTCTTATTGTTCTTGGCATTGTTTTAGCGCTTGTCGATATGCTTGCTACTGAGCTGCTTGTTGTTGTGCACGTGCTTGTGCTTGTGCTTGATATTTTTGGGCTTGGTATTGAGCTTGTTCTTGTGGAATCTATGCAACTTTTGTAGCTTGAGCAGCTTGCACTGTTTGAGTGACTTGCACAACTTGAGTGACTTGCGCAACTTGAGTGACTTGCGCAGCTTGAGCGACTTGCGCTGCTTGAGTGACTTGCATTGCTTGAGTGGCTTGCGTTGCTTGAGCGACTTGTGTAGCTTGTCAGTTTTGGATTTTTTGGAGTGCCTTCTAATAGGTATCCTGTTGAGTAGCTTGCAACGCAATACTATATTGGCTAGATGTGTTTGAGTTTGGTGCTAATGGTGGTAGAGTTGGATTTGGAATGGTGCTTGTTGTGGTGATGAGAGGCATCGTCATGTTGATGTTTGGGATTTGAGTGGTGGATGGTGTGATTGATATGCTTGGTCCTTGAGAAACCATGTTTTGAGATGTTTTGGGGATGGTTAATGATGCGATGGTGGTGGTTTGCATTATCAGGACGGTTGCCATCTATTGTTGCGATATCGATGGCGAGGTGGAAGTATTTGGTATGATGCTTGGTGGGTTGATCTGATTTTGTTGATTGATGCTTGGTAAAGGGGGAAGTCCTAAACCAAGAGGTGATGTGGATATTGCTGGAAATGGAAGAAGTGGTGGAAGTGTGGGGGGTGTAATCTCTTGAGGACATGATGTAGCATCGAAAATCTCCCCTAATCCAAATATACCACCCTCTCCTTGCAAGGTTATGGGGAGAGAGGTTTAGGGTGTTCCATGGAATGATGACGATGGGTCATTTCAATTGTGAAAGGTGAGAGGGACATATGGATGTGATGGATTGTGAGGTATAGATTTTCCCAAGATAGTGTTTGCATCCAAATCCTTATTGTTTATGAGGGGATGTGTTTGTAATGCATTAAGAAATGCAGTTCCCTTGTTAACAATGGGTTGCGTTGGAGCAATAGATGATGTAATTTGGGGGATATTTTGAGTGATGCTTTGGAATTGAGGTGTGGATGAAATGGGGATGGTGGATGAAATTGGAGGCATGACCCCAAAATATGGTTCCACAATAGTGCTCATATCAAAATCAGAAGGGAGTTTAGCCCCTTGCTTTGTTAATTTGAGCATGTATAGTGGAGGATTTAGTCTCATCATGATGTTGATAATTTTATGGTTCTCCAGATTTTGAACTATTTCAGTGATTTCTTCATGTGACATCCCAAAGGGATTATTGGTAAGATCCTCCAATTGACCTTCCTCTTGTTGGATTTGTGATGACGAAGGAAAGTTAGTTAAAGGATTGCTTGATCCGATGGGATTGATCTCAGAATTTTTTTGGCTTAAGTCACTTGAAGTGGATGTTTCTTTGTTGGTTTCCATGTTCCTCTTGTGTTGAGATCTAGTTTGCACCATAAAAAAAAGGATCAACTTCCAAGAATTACGGGAGATGAATCTCTAATTCTTTGGATTGATCTAACTTTTAGGTACAAAAGAGAAAATATAGGATGCTTTAAGGATCAAAGGTGTGATGATGAGGTGTGAAAGATGGATGATATGAATGATTGAACTCTTAGAAGATCTTGAAGGAATGCTAGATTTTTTGGACTTTTGGATTTTTTTTGGATTTGATTTTGATTTTGGATGTCTCAAATTTTGATGTTTGGATTTGGGCTAACCTTGATTTTAATTTTTATGTTGGATTCCTAGATGGATTTTGGATAATGAACATATAAACCCCAAGATGTTGGATAATGCTCTATGGGATAAATCAGCTCACAAATGATAATTTGATTAATGGTGAGGAGAAGGATGCATCTACTCACAACTAACCAAACATGATGATAATTCAAATAAAGGTGGGGAGAAGGATGCATCTACCCACAACTAGCAAAATAAGATGATAATCCAACTAAGCACATGGAAAGATGCATCTACATATACTCAGTTGAAAAAGCAGTTTTGATGTTTTGATTTTCATGGACTCATGGATGTTGTTTCAAGGATTGATTTTGATTTGCCAAAAATCCTAGCATAAATGGGTGGTTTCAATATCCCAAGATTTGATGGTGAAATGAAATGGTTTTGATGTTTGAAAGATGGATGAAGGTTTGGTTTTGATCCTAGGTGTACCTAAAAAAGACCCTTGTTTACAAGACCTCATTGATGAAGAACATGCTTTTCCCTAAACAAGATGTTCAAATTCCCGAAAAAGATTTGGATTTTTTTGATAATAGAATTCAAACAGATTGGGATTGTTCCTTGATGCATGTTTGTAGAAGTTAAAGAGCAATCTTTGTCTAAATTCATAGAGCACCGAGAGACGCTTTTGGTGATTCTTTGCACTAAGAGGTTTGAGTTTTGGTTTTCGGATTTTGATTTTGCAAGAAATAATTGAGAATTCATGTGTGGGATTCAATTGATTTATCTTTGTTTAGTGACTTCTTTTTATGAAAAGCACAATCTTGATTATGTTTCAAACTGAATGTCCAATGTCATAACCTCTTTTCGTCCCACAAAGTGCTATGTGGAATTTCCAAGAAATCAAGACAAGGGTTGCCTAATGTTTGACCTTTAGTAAGCAAATTGAGATATAAATCCAAGTGTCTAGAAACCTCTAAGGATAGAATCCCAAGGGAAAGCAATAACACTTGTATTTTATCAAAGATATTTTCTTCCTAAAGGGTTTGAAGTTTGATGATAATGTTGAATGTTTTTTTTCAAATGTTTATGAACAAGAAAATTGTTTTGTAACCAAGAACAAGTACAACCCTATGGATACAAAAGACTATATTTGTTGAGTCCCCACTTGGACAAGTCCAGCTACGCTTGTTTTTAGCGAATGGTTAGATGCTTGACCACACAGGATCCCCCTTATAGTGCACTCACTTCTTGGGTCAGCCAAGGATCAACACCCATGAATCTCCCATGGCATGCTTTTCATTTCTACTAAAAATTGTAAAAGTGTGGGGTGGCTTTAGAACAACCGTTCTTGCACCAACAAATAGATAGGGATTTTGGCCTTTCTACAACAAGGGTTTTAATTCAGACTTTCCATTCTTAGGAGTTGAACCATCAAGGAGAGAGACCATTGTTTCCCTTCTCATTGGAGCCAACTACATGATACTAACCTTTGTTTTAGTGCCTACTTTAATATCCCGGCTAGAAATACTCTTGGGTTTAGAGTGTTACCGGTTGACTCGTTCCCTTGGGTGAGTACTTTTTCCCCAAGGAAGGCCCTCTAAGATAAACAAAAGAAAGAAAAAATATTTGTAGTTTGATCAACCTTCATTTAGAAACTAAGGGAGAACACACTCAACATGTTCCACTCACACTCGCAAGATTTTTTGTTCAATTTTACTCCAAAAAATTAAGTGTGGAGGTAATCACTTTATCCCAACCTAAGACCACCAAAAAGCCTTTTGATTCTCAAGATCGTCGTGAGGTGTGAGAGAAGCATATATATATATATTTTTAATGGTGTTAGCTTGAGTAATTAATCACAAAAAAATTAGCACATGTTCATTTTAAAACCCTCAAAGAAATATTGACTTCTTTTTTTTAAGCACCAAAGGAAATGTGAAAATTTTCCTTGTTCATTTGTTAATCCTCAAACCAAATATAGTGAGTTTGTCCTAAAGTTCATTTTAACCCTTTGTAGCAAGAAAATAAAATGTTCTTTTTAGAGCCCAAAATAATTTAGTTGGTCGTAGGAATATGAAAGATAGCAAAATTTTTAAGAGAAGTTGTGAATTCTCCAAGAGTGTTAAACAAACACTAAAGTGTAAAAAAAACACTTGGTATCATGAGAGAATGCTTTCATCATGCTTCTTTCCTTCTTCACTTTTTGATCAATCCAACCTACAAGAAACCAATTAAATCTACAAAACGGAGGTCAAAAAACCAGTAATAGCCCAAATGATCACCTTGGAATAAAGCACATGTCATTAAAAAAAAAAAATTTACTTTTTACCCTACTCCAACTGTAGAACCTATGATGGCACCATAGTTTGAAGTCCCCCAGTGGTACTATACAATGACGTGAATTCTGCAAGCATCGCTCTAGTTTTTAGTGTCAGAGTTTGAAGTTTAAAAAATTCCAGGGTTCAAGAATGAGTCCAGTGGTGCAGTTTGAAGATTTGAATTTTGAGTGGGAAAAATGGAGCATCACTGTTTGATGTTTGTAGTGGTACAATATAGCAATGCTGGAGTACCAACGGTCCAATATTGTGGCGCCAGTCTGCTAGCGGTGGACTTTTCCTATAGACACACAAAAAATGCAAAAAGCATGAAATTTCTTCAAAAAACGTGGTTTGATCTCTTGGTTTTCGCTCCTTCTAGTGCCAATAAAGTGAACCAATATTCTATACCTGCAAGAACACAACAAATAAACACATTAGTAAGATCAAATGCAAGTTAGAATATAGATTCCCCATAATATCCATTCACACAATTCAAAATAGGAAATGAAAGCAAGAAATGCAATGAAAATCAATAAAAGAGAGTAATCCTATTCAAATTATGCAAACTCTTGATACTATGGGGGAGTTGGTTCCAATTTGATGTGGAAATTGGCCCTTTCCCAACTCCTAAGCAATCTTGATGAAAAATTTATGATGGTGATCCACTTGGTGATTGCTTCAAATGCCTTCCATGGAGAAAACCTACAGTAACCTAGCTACAATTGATGGATTTTGATGCAAATGCTAAAATCTCTAAGATGAAATTGAAGTATAGTGACTTTGCTCAAATTGTGGATGATGAAGATGAAGGATGAGCTCTTTATTTATCGAAAGACAAGTTGGAGAAATTACCAAAATGAAGCAATGTGGGACTAACTTTCAACCAATGGCAAGAGCCCACTTGTCAAGAGGTGAATGGTTAAAGGTTGATCACATTTTAGCCAATGTGCAATTTATTGCAATTAGGTGAATTTGAAAATATGGAAAAGACAACATGGAGAGAGAGCAAATGCATTAAAGGCCACTTGGGTCAATGCAAAAGGACTTGTAGGTGAAGTAAATGCCTTGTTGGATGTACAAAGTCCACTTTGATTTGAAATTCAAATTTGAGGAATATTCCTCCATTATGCCATGTTGAAAATAAATAGAGATTTAATAAATGAATTAAATCTATTTTCATGTGCAAGTGGAAAAATATGGAGGATGGGACATGCATTAAGATTAAATTAATCAAGAGTCAATTAATTTAATGGAGAATTAGATGATATGACAAATTTGAGTTAGATTTATGGATTAATTTAAATCAAAGATGAGAAGAATATGATAAAAGGGATTAATCAAATACAAATTTAGATTTATTTAATCAAAGGAGATGAAGTTAGATTAAATTAAATAAGGTTTTAATTTATTTAATTTAATGAGATATACTTTAGAGATTTAATCAAATAAAACTAATTATTTAATTAAATAGGGATGATTAGGTTAGGTTGATTGATTTAATTAACCAAGAGAGAATGACTTAATTAGATAAAATGATTTATTTAATTAAGGGAAGAAAACTGATGAATTTAATCAAATAAGAGTATTCGATTAAATGGTTAGATCAAGGGATGATTTAAGATGAAATGATGTTAGTAGTCGGGATTAGATGTGCAATGTCAATCGGTACATTTTACGTGTCTACAAGACCAGTGGAGGATTCATCATGGATTTCCCAGGCTGAGGTAGACCATCTTGGTTTTCCTTTAGCCCCAGCAAAGTGAGGGACTCACTTTTCTTCTTTAACCTTGGATGTCTGATGTAGGAGCATCTTTGGTTCTTGGAAATCTTGCATGAACCAAAAATATTTTCTTTCATTTTTGTTCTTGTTTTGTTCTTTCACAGTTCATGTTGGTGGATTCATCATATTTGCTCACTAGACCTTGCAAATCTATGTGTACATCATGGACATGTTCATATTCCTTATCCCAAGATTTGAGCTGGATTAGATCTTTTTCTAGCAAGTTATCGATTTTGGAATAAGAGGTAGTTTCCTGAACTGACACTGGAATAGTTTTCAAGCCTAACGGCTATCTGATTGTTCATGGATCATCTCTGTAAGTTGTGGATCTGGATGGTGTGATTTTAATTATTCCTTGGAGTGTTTTTGACCTTCAATTTAGGTCCACACTTCATCCCATGCACCTTTTCATGGAATTATTCAAATTTGAGGCCAACCTATTCATGCACACATTAAATTTTCCTTCATTGGAGATTGTAATTATTTTTGGCCAATGTGAATGTCTCCAGACCCGTGAATGTGATATAAATAATTGTAATTGAGCTTTAGGAAAGCAGTCCTTAGTAGAATTAAGATAGAAGATTCAAATTGTAATATTTTGCTCGAATCAGGAGCACATAGGAAGGATGTATTTTTGAGCATGTTGTATGAGGCCTATGAGCCTAAATCTATAAGCTTGGATGATGCCAGCTGATTGTAATTAAGATTTCTGTTAATGAGAATATTTGCATCTACATTTTCCTCCATATTCTATGTTTCTTTCATTGTGTTACTCTTGCTACACAGTTCAAATTATTCTCTTTTAGGACCCTCCTTATTGTGGTTGCATAATTTTTTTTGAGTATATCTAGTTTATCCACGTTAAGTTTCAAAGGTCCGCATGAATATTTGATCAAGCTATGAGGAGTTGTGTTCTAACATATTTTTTGTTGCTTCAGTTGGTGTTCCTGAAAGAGGATGATGTGATTCTAGTGAGTTGAGTTGTTGTGGATGCTTATGTGGTGATTCATGATGCTTGTGGATGTTTCTAGATCATTCTCTATCTATATTGCATATCTGTATTGATCTTCATGCTCGTGATTGGTGATTTTCCTTTCGCATTCATTTTTTTCATGTTCATGGCCAACAGGTTGATTGTAGCATGTTTTGGATCTTCGAGGAATAATTTTTGAAGGTGTTTCATATTCTAGAATATTGTTTTGGGTCTTCACTATGTTGTGACTGATGGTGTTTGTTTTGCATTGAAAATTGATTATTTATTTGGGCCGACAGTTTGTACACATTTGATATTTTCATATTTTATTTGAGCCGACATGTAGTTGGTGTAATTCTTTGTTGCGAATATATATAAGCAATTTTTTTTTTGATGAAAGTATGTGTGCTGAGTGTTGAGTGCGAATAATGTTCTAATCTTTTGAAGGTAGAAGAAGAGTGTGAAGATGAAAGTGTTTATGCGCTTAATTAGAACTATAATTAGGCATTAGTAGATGTTATTTTCTTAGTTAAAATCTTGCAGATGTAATCTGATTGTGACTATAAGATAGTGAGTCTTCCTCTGGGTAGTAAGCCTCTTTGTATTTGAGTAGTGAGCTCTAGGAAATTTTCCTGAATTCGTGTGCATTCCCCATTTATTATTGTTATACTTTTAACAGGGTATAATCTTGTGGACTAACCTCCACCATGGTTTTTTCCCTAATAGGGTTTCCCCATAAAAAATCTTGGTGTTATGTGTGTTTCTGATGTGGTGATGATTATGCTTTCATATTTATTTATTAGATCTGAGAATAAGTTTAATTTGTATAATTTTAGAGACAATTGATTCACCCCCCCTCTTAGTTTTCTACCCTTGTGTTTCCAACGAGGGCCATTTCAAATAGGAAGGTGTGTGGAGGATTGTTGATCTAATATGGTTGGAGGAAAAGCACTCAAGTGATGCTTTGCCTCTTTTAGTTGAATATCGAAGACTTGGATTATAAGAGACAAAATTTTGGATTTCACTTGATATTGTACTTTTATAAATGGAACATGACATTATATTATTATTATTGAAAATATTTTAATGTATTAAAGACACAGTTCTCCACGTATAAACAAGACATGAATTATATTTGAAATTAAACTTTTTATTGCACTATTGATCATCATGGTATTCATGAAAGAGAAGGTGATTAAATTTTATATTTATAATTTATAAGGACTTAATTTTCCTAAGATGAATATAATTATTCATTTATTTTATTTTAATCAAGAGAAAGAAATTATATAAGACATGTATTAAAAAAAATAGTCTTTTAAATTAATGGAGAAATTTGATTCATTACACGTGGTATCAAATAATAGTTTAAACACTTTAGAAGGGCTATGAGCCTACCATGCAAATTTTTCTTCTAAGATAACTTATTGTGTTCCTTGGATATATAAATGGATAGTTCAAGGATGTGGAAAAAGAAATGAAACTAAAAATCAAGAGTAAAGCTTAGAATCTCATGAGTTACATAGAAGAAGCATGGCTCTCAAACTTCAAGACCCTTGCTAATGATCTAGAATGTAATTGTTGGAAACAAGTGTTGTCATTGATGTCAACTTAAGTTGTGTTTTCACTGGTGCCAAATATGTGTGTTGAAGGTTGTACACTCTCTAGTGATAGTGTGCAGAGTGTAAGCCAACTATGTAATATGAGGTTGAAATGGTACTTAGTCTGATGTCCAAGTATGTTACAAAGGATGGTACACAAGTTATGATATGCTTGAAATATGTATACTTTGAAACCATTGTTTGATGTACCAAACTTTTAGATAAGTTGCAAAAGATTGGCTAAGGCACTTACAATGTATACTTTATGATAGATTTATAGTATTTTGGTCAACATCCCTTCATAGTGCAAGATTTTATCTTGTGGTTTAGAATGTAAGGTGGAAAAGATGTGAAGGTGATATATCCAAGTATTTATGTCATTACACCTTCTAAAATGAATGTTTTAAGTCAATAGAGTTCCAATTTGCACTCTGGTAGAATAATGGATTGATGAAGGAATGTTGGAATGATCTACTTTCCTCCATAAGTGAAGTAATGGCCTTGTAGTTTTGAAGACATGATCAGTAATGTTTTATGTGCACTACTTTGTAGTATCAATTATTTTGGTGGTCCAAAAGATCTATTTTCAAATGATGTCCAATTTGCTACATTGTCTAGAATGCTTTGTTCCTATATATTCAATGAGTTTCTTAAGTTGTTCCAGCATATGATGTTCAAATTTTTTAGGAAAGGGTTGAAGAGATATTGTAAATGGACTAAAATTCTTGCATCTTGGTCTACATGAAGTTTTTTATTTCTCCTTGGTGGTGTCAAGTTGAATAATTGGCATTTTTGGTGGTGTTGACACTATTTGGGCTAACAGGCTTGTTTCCTCCATCCACAGTTGATCCTAATTTATTATTTTTTCTTTAGAGAATGTGCTATGATGTTCTTTATGCATGTGATTGAAGCTAACCTATGTTGTATCATTCATTTCATCTAAAGGTCATCTTGGAGTTAACCTAATTTGCATTGTGTTGTTACAAAGGATATTTATAGGAGATAAAATTCATCTATGAAGGAATGAAGATATAGAGAATTAAGATTGAGAAGTATGTTGAAGATGAAGTGTGTAAATTGAGTGTGAAGGATTAATTGTATGGAAAAGGGATAGCAACATCAACATATGGTGGATGCTTCTTAATATCAGTTCATATTCAAATTTCTCATTGTAATTTTCATGTATCTTGCTTTGAGATAGTGAGTCTAATTAGGTCCCTGTATCTGTCCCTAAGGTTGTGCACCTTAGTCTAAAATTCCATAAGCAATGAGCCTTAAACAACATTCTAATATTTGTAAGAAGTGAGCTTCATATATTGTAAGTTAACTCTCATCATGGTTTTCCACGTAAAAATCTCAATGTCCTTGTGTGGTACATGTTTACGTTTCTACTCTTCTTTCAATTTATATTATGTGACATTTAATCAACAAATGGGAATGGTTAAGTTTTAATATATGTTGATTCACCCTCTCAGTACTAGAGTGTGTTCAACAATTGGTATTAGATCCAAGTACCTTTGATAAGCTTAATAGTTGAGGTAGATCCTACACTTGAACACATGGGGTGTATAGCAAAGATCAATGATATGTTTATTCCAGAACAAAATATTGAGTTAATGGAACCTAGAGGTTAGAAAATCAATTTGAAAGATTGTGAAGTAGGTTTTAAATAACTCTAGTCTTCTCTTGAAGATATAGATGAAGAAAGATTGCAATATATCAAATATGATGTATGTTGGAAAAATCAAAGGAGACAATTAACACATTGAAGGAAGAAGCTAAAGAATAAAAAGAAGAAATCGACATACTAAAATCTCAAATAGTAGATAATGGATGTGATATTAAAGTCAAAAAATTTGAAGATATAATCTCAATTTTAAAATTAAAAGTTGAAGAAGGCAAGAGGATTGAGGATTTCTTGAATACCAAGATCAATGATAAAACTGCTAAATGCTCAAAAATTGAGGAAGAGATTGTTTCTCTAAGAAAAAAACTTGAAAAAGAAAAATAGAAAATTAACAAAGGTATAAAAATAAGAGGTTCTAAAATTCTTGATGAATTGATTAACTCTCAAAAACCATCAAAAGAGAAATCTGGCCTTGGTTTTGAAAAGGAGGAAATTCCTACAATCATTGCATCTACAAAACTATATGATAAGTTCAAAGCAGAAGGGAAGTCTAAAACAAGGGAAGAGAAAGCCTGCAATGAAAATCCTAAGGAGACATTCTCCAAAGAAAAAAAGATAAATCAAGATAGCAATAAATAAGGTGGATTCATTCCTTTCCAAAACAAAAAGAAGAAATTTAGAAAGCTTACCCCAAACAATCTGCTCCTATCAGGTTCAATGGTAATTGCTATGCCTATAATAAGTTTTTCCATAAGGTAGCTGAGTGTAGAAACAAGATGAGTCATAATTAATTTAGGCCTCCAAGGTACAATGCTATGAACTCTCAATAATTTCATGATTAGTGCTATTCTTGCAATAAATTTGGTCACAAGGCTAATGAATGCAAAAGGAGAGTGATAAGGAATAGTAATACTATGACTTCTCAATCCTTCTATGTTTATTGCTACACATGCAACAAGTTTGTTCATACTGTTGTTGATTGTAGATCTAGTGTGAGAAGAAGTAATTATGCTTCAAAAGCTTGTATTACTTGTTATAATTGCAATAAACTAGGACACATTGCAATATTTTACAATGGAAATAATGAAATATATTTTTATCCTCAAAAGAAGTCTGACATTGGTCAACAAAAGAAGGAAATGAACAAATTATGGTAGAAGAAGGAAGAAAGTGAAGTAAAGAATGAATTTTTACCTCAACATGGTGTAGATGAATCCTTTAGTAACTAAAGAGAAAGTATTGGATTGTGGGGAGTTGCATTTGCAAATTTTTAAAACCCTTGTAAAGTTTGAGATATGGAGGTCTTCAACATAATGGTTAAAGCTCATATGGATATTTTGTTCAAAATTTTAGAGCAAATACACCTTCTATGGAAGATTGTTAAATGATCATGGATCTCTATGATATCTTAGGCAACAAAAATATACAAAAAATAAGTGAATTTATTACAGAGAAACTATGGTTGGTGTGAGAAATATTTAGCTCCTATTTGATGAAAATTGATCTCATTCGAAAGATATCAAGTGTGTGCAATTTCTAAGGAAGAGAAGAATACTTTCAATATGTTGCATATTCATAGGTATTTCTCTAGTTTTTCTTGTAAAACCCTAGTATTAGAAAGAGTTATCATGGCTGCACCTATTGACATTGATGTTGTTGAGAGGCCAAGGCCCAAATACAAGAAGTTTCCATTCAAAGCAATAGAGGTGTCCACAAAGATGGCACATTCTCAAAATTTCTTGTGGGCGTTGTGTACTACAAGGATATAAGGATTTACATCCATGCCTAGTTGAATGAGATTAATCATACCTCTTCTTTTGAAGTGGTCGGGAATGAATTTCTAAATGAGAATGGAGTATGCAAGCTGAAGTATACAAATATGGCTGGTGAAACATAGAAAAAGAGAGGGTGTATCACAAATGGGATTAATCAAATGGACACACCTTATTTTTGGCTTGATATTTCACTCAATTATGAGGGGTATAATTCACAAATAACAATAAAAAAAATCCTAACTTTTATAACAATAAAATGGTAGGTTTTAAGATGCTAAAAAAATATGTACCTTGCTAAAAAAGTGTTGTTTCAGGCCTGATTGAGGTATTAGGATTCTAGATAAGTGATTTCTAGGTCTTTTTCTTCAATATATACACTCCTAACTCCCAGGTGTTCAACTACTAAAAGTCAGAAATAAATTCTATAGAGCACTTTCGGTGATCTTGCAACAAAGATGACAACCTTTGCAATGTTTCAATCTTGACTATTTTTCAACTTTTATTCTCCACTTAATCTTCAACCTAAAACCTACAATCACACATCAAGGAATAAGAAGAATTGTTGTTTGTTAGGGAATAGGGGTTTTCCTTGGTCAAACCTCGTCTAGGTAATTAAGCCTTATGAATAAATAATGAAACATGAAACAATGATACCTTGGATGAATTATTGGATGTCAAATCAACAATCTAGCATGAAGTGGCTATGAATAATGTAGATCTTTCTCTTGAATATGAGTGTGAAACAATGCTTGTAAACAGATCTTCAATCCTACATCAACACATAAGCTCAACTACATGTATGATGCCCTAAATCTTTAACATGATGAAATGACCTTTGATTGCTGAAATAAAACCTTGAGAATCTACTCTTGAATGCCTTATAATTTCTCTTGTGAACTCTTAGTATGCTTGCATAAATATTCTTAGGTTTCTTGAAAAATTGCTAGGTGAAACTATGTGAAATAGCCTTATATTTATAATTAACTTAGGATTTAATCCTGAATTTTAAATAACACCAATTGACATTAGATCTAGGATTTAAAATCACTAAAATCCTACCAAGAATAAGTTCAAAAATGGGTTTCCTAAGTTAAGGAGGACACATTCACCATAGGACAAATGGTTCCTAGCACACATAACTAGGACACAATTCGGGGAGGTAAAATGTTATGCAAAACGGGGGTCCTAGGACCTAGGAAGGACCCATTCACTAGGTGGTGAATGGGTCCTAGGTCACTAGCCTAGGACTCAAACCTTGCCAAATTAAGTGTTGTTAAACATTATTAATGAGTGTCGAGATTTATCCTTCAAAAAATGCAATAAATAAGGCTTGGATTTGAATTTAAGGGGTCAATTAAGCTCTAATTAACCTCAATTAATTAATAAAGCCCTAGATTAGTGTGAAAGTGTAAAGAAACACTTTACAACACCTTAAATAAGGCACAATAAAGTCCATTTTATCATTAATTATATATTCCTAAATCAAGTGTGAAAAAGGGTTACTTTTTTCGACACTACATTTTTCCCCCACTTTAGTGAGAGTTTTCCCCCATGTAAAACTCACACTAAAGTAGACATTCAAGAAACTTATGTATGCAACTGTAACAAAGATAATCAATTATACCCTATCAAAGATTAAGAAAATAAATGAAAATAAAGGATCAAGCTTCGATCGTTCCAACATAATGTGGAATGTGGTTGTTTGTTAGAAACAAGGATCAAGCTTCGACAGTATGTCCAACACAATGTGGACCAGGTCTAGGTTGTTTGTTTGTAACATGCATGCTCACTTTGGGGTAGTGGAACCTCAGGCCATCCACTAGGTGAGTTATCCCTAAAAAATGTGGCAAATGAGAGAATCATATTATCCTCCCATTCCATATCAAAGCTATCCTCCTGATAACTTCAATAAGGCACCACAATGCTAAGTGCTAATGAATGTCATGTCTATAGGTTTTTGTTTTTGTTCAAAGATATCTTGTTTCATATAATTTATTCTTCTTAGGGAACATTGTGCCTAATGTCTCCAAGAGAGGACAAGTCAAGAATATCAGATTGTCGCTTATGGGATGCCTCATTGACATCATGCCATAAAGGGAAATTTTACGCTTAGAGATATCACATTCTTGGAGGACATAAAACCAATGACACCACCAATAAAATAACACATCACAAGAAAAATAAAATCATATCATGAAAGATGCAAAATTTTGAAAGATGTCATCGATGTATGCCCCCACTTTAAAGTGGTTTCTAACACCATTGTTGTGAGCAACTGCATGAAAGTAGCCAATGTTTTAATCCTTAAACATGAGAGCTTTCCTCGAAAAACCCTATTCCAAGTCATATGCTTATGAAATAAAGCCATGTAATGAAAAAGGAAGGAGGAGTTTCCCCCTAGAAATACATTAGGGATCTATGGATTCGGGGTCAGTATGTTTATGCTACAATGTTGTTATAGAGCACAAAAATCTCATCATTCCCCAAACACTCATAGAATTGTAAGAATGCAACAAAGAGGTTGAAAATAAAGAAAAATCCTTTCGTTTCAACATGGAAGAGACCTAAATGTCTCGATGCCTTACATCATCCCCAAAAGGAAAACACAAGAAAAATGAAAAAGATAAAGGATAATCTTTTGGATCAACATGGAAGAGACCTAAATGTCTCGATGCCTTGTGTCATCCCCAAAAGGATAACGAAAGAAAAAATAAAAAAGATAAAGGATAATATTTTGGGTCAACATGGAAGAGACCTAAATGTCTCGACGCTTTGCATCATCCCCAAAAGGAAAACATAAGACATAAAAAAGATATAGTCTTTACGACATAGAGAAGAATGAAGGTACATATAGAAGAATGAACAAAAAGAGAGATACATATCAAACAAAAAATCACGAGGGATCACATTACACACATTTAATCACATAAAGGACATGAAAAAGAAAAGAAAACAAAATACTAGTAAGGCACATGCGAGTTAACCTATAGTAGGTCGTCTGCATCCCAATCTCAGTCAGTATAAATGGAAGGTAGGAAACTAGCCAAAGGGACAACATCACATGCCAAAAATAGGACAAAGCTATCTAACCCCTTGCCCCCACTAAGTGCAGGATGAGGATGAGCCGAGATAAGTGATGATATCTCACTCCTTGTAAAAAGGAAATGATTTTCAATGAATGTAAAACATGCAATAGTGAGTATGCTATGATCCTACAATTATTACATGACAACAAGCAAAAACTAATGTTATTGAAGAAAAAATATCAACTTGATGCCTATCGAATGAGATATTCCCACATGTAGTATCTATTAGTTTAGGATGCACCAAAGTTAAAGTTGTCTTGGAAGAATCTTTTGTAAGATTTCTGATATTAAGTGAAGGCCTTTTTGATACTTTTGTTTCTTTTGAATGACAATAACCAAGACCACTAGTCATTTCTTGCGTGTTAGTCTCTATAGGGAAACGGATACCTTGTTCTCTAGCACCACATCCTTTTCCAAATGTATACCCAAGTTGTTTCATACGTTTGTAACCTCTTCCATAAAGATTTTTTATTTCTTTCAGATTTGATGGTTACTCATAATCAACTTCATTGAATTTTTTTATGTAATTTTCTTCTTCTTTTAAAGTGGTTGAAGTGGATGTTTTCAAATTTTGTGTTGACATTAATGATTTTTATTTTCCCTTTTTAGAATCTTTTGTTATAATCTTGTATTCAACCATGAATGTCGGTGTGAAATCTAAGGAACCCCAATTATCTTATAATAGTTTGGTGACTTGATCAATGTTCTTCCTTCTTGACTTCCACTTTTGCAATTTGTTTCAATAATTCCAAAGGATCTCATCCTTCTTTCTCATCAATCAAACAAATTTTAGGTTTAGGATCAGCCTTGAGTGTTTAAACTTTGTTGTCATAGATGTACTTCATTTTATGATGAAGGGTAGAAGGCACCCCATTCATCTCATTAATCCAAGGTCTACCTAAAACAAGATTATATGAAAGATCATGAGGCATAACATGGACCAGAGTTTTCAAGGTAACCTTTCCAACTCTAATAGGAAATATGATGACTCCAAGTGGTTGTCTTCCTATGTTATGAAACCCACAAATAGATAAAGAATAAGATTGAATTTGGATTTTATCTACTTTAATTTTATCAATAAGGTTTATGCTACACATGTTAAGGGTTGAAGCACTATCAACAAGAGTTATCTTTATTACTATCTGATTAACTTGAGCTTTAAACATAGAGTTTTGGCACCTACTTACTTTCTATCACTCCTAGGGTTTTTCACTTAGAAGGAGAAAGGTGGGCCAAAAATGCTTAATGTTCTCATTAGAAGAAATGGAAAAATGGGTTTGAAGTGTATGTGGATGTGTTTGAATGCTGAAAACCTAATGAAAATGAATATTAAAGAGTAAAAACCAATCTAACGCAAAGGTGCTAGAAAGCACATTGAGTATTCAAATAAAAGACCTAAAAACACAAGCAAATTGTAATATAACTTAAAAAAACTTGAGATATGTACTTGGAAGCTAGAAGAGGATGGGATGAGGCTTAGAAAACTAGCAGAAGACACTAGAAATGCTCACTGGAATTGATTCGCCATTCTGGGCGAATGAGTCTTATTTTTGCAAGAAAGTGTCAGAACCAATTTCGGGGAATCAGGTATCCAAATCTATAGAAATCACTATTCAAGCATAGAAATTGGACTGATTCACCATCAATGGTGAATGAGTCCTCTTCTAGAAAATAAAGAATTCTGGACAGGCTTCTGTGGCTTATGATCTGTAATTTTGTTTTTGAAGATTCCCCAGATCTGAATATGCAAAACTCAACCTGTAGACTCTCTCCAAGCTTGAAATAGGGTTTTAGACACATTGAATGACTTTGATGGGATATGGAAACCTTTTCTCACCTTCCCATTTGATAAAATATGCATACATAAACACATGGAAAGGGGAAAAAGTGTTGAGGGTTAGGATATAGGGGTTTTCCTTGGTCAAACCCCACTTTGGTAATGAAACCCTTGAAATAGAAATAGGAATAAAATGGAAAGAGAATGATGAATATACAACATGCAAATGTAAATACTCACAAAACCCTTGTTGGAGAAGTTTGAAGATATGTCAATGGCTACTCCAAGATGTTTGATCTATGCTTGACTTGATGATGCAAATGATTGAATACTTGAGTGAATTTGATGAATGGGTGAATGCATGAGAGAATGGAGGTTGAAATGGATGTAAAACACTTATTTATACAATCTTGTGCCTTAGTAACCCATTCACACCTCATCACAAGCCAACATAAAGTTTTTTTGAATAAAAACCTGAAAGGAAATTAAAAATATTTTGAATTAGGAGCCAAGGGGGACTCATTCGCCACCCATGGTGAATGGGTCCCACCTAGGACCTGAAAATAGGTGTCAGAAATTGAGTTGTATTTAATGTTGTTTATCAGGCTTACATTCAACAATACACTTAATTAAAGCATGTGAGGGCATAAAGGGGTCAAATAAGTCATAAGAAAGGGATAAATAAGGGAAGTGTGCCTAGAAAAGTGTGAATCTTTGTTACAAGACTTTACAACACTTCAAAATAGGACTTGATGATATGTAAAAAGATGATTTTTAGGTGAATTATAATGAATAGAGTCTAGAAGAATGTAGAAATGTTTTACAACACCTTCAAAAGATGTCATTGTTTGAATTTTAGTACCTAAATATATATGTTCAATCCATGTTACATCATAAAATCGGAGAAAAATAGATCAAACACCATGAAACAAGACCTAAAAGGCCATGAAAATGACAAGGGGCCATTTTTCTATGGCACATCTAGCTCCCACTTTAGTGAGAGGATGAACTTGCTTCAAACTCACACTAAAGTAGCCATGAACATCGAGAGGAGGGTGCAAATGTGCTTAGGTTAGCAAGATTGAATAAAAATGATCAAGAGGGATGATCAAGCCCCCAGGATGAAGATCGCATGGAAAACTAAGCATAAGAACAAAGGAACATATAAGTGTTGAGAATTAGATGAAGCTTCGATCGTCAATCCAACTAGTTGTGGATTAGATCTAGACTAAAAGAGAATGTGCACTCACTCTAGGGCAAAGAACACATGATGATCTACCAGGTGAGAAGGCCCAAATATACTCACTTTGGGCCCACAGAACTTCTGATTGTCCACAGGGTGAGAAAGCCCAAAAAAAAGTTAAGATACATATGCTAGTTGGTATGCACTTACAAACACAAAGGTGGCTATGGGGAAAATTCATCCTGATAGGTGGGCTTCCCACTCAACCATATTAAATTTATACCTCGTGATATATTTAACATGGAACCACAAAGTAAAATGAATGTTTATGAAAAAAGGAAAGGTACCACAGTCATGCAAGGTGGCAAAAATGCAAAATGTAAAAATGAAAAAATGTAAAATGTAAAAGATGTTCAAAGGAGTCTTGTTAATTTTATGCAAGGTTAGTCAGTTAGGGAACATTATGCATAATGTCTCCAAGAGAGGACCAATCAAAGAATAGTATATTCACAACTTAGGGGATGCAATGTGTCGCATCATGCCACCAAGAAGAATGCAATATGATAAGATAGATCACACTTATGAAGGAAATCACACCCAATATCATCCACAAAGTAACAAACACATCATATAAACAATAAGGCTACACTAAGAACCAAGAATGCAAATGAATTATGGTAATGTATTCCCCCCACTTTAAAGGAATTACTACACACCTTTCTATGATAAATTACTTTAAAGTAGAAAAGGAAAGAGAATATGAAAAGGAAAACAAGAAATGAGAGCCAACTTGGAAAGCCCTATTCCCAGTCATATGTTTTGAAGTTAGGTTGTGTCATGAAGAAAGGGAGTATGTCACATGTGATTCAATCTTTAGACATGTCGTTCACATCTCAAGCTTGCTCTTATATGTTCATGAAAAGTTAACGAGTGGTCGAAAGAGACAACAACAAGTGACATATAGGGGATAAATTTTTCAACCCTTTTCCCCTAGTTAATACATGACAAGGGTGAGCTTAAAGTGGATGACGGTATGCTTCCCCTTGCAAGGGATGTGAAACATGTAATAGTGAGAATTCTATGATCCTACAACTATTACATGGCAAGGAGAAACAACTAATGTCATTTATGTATTGATTTAGGATGTAACAAGGTTAATGGTTTCTTGGTAGAAGGATTGGTGATAGTATGAATGTTGAGTGAAGGTTTATTTGATGGGTAGATTGCTATGAAAGGACAATCACAAAGACTATGATTTGGATGAATAAGGTTGGGTGTATTGTGAGCTTGTTTCTTAGTACACATAGGCGGATGATGAAGGGTTGGATTTTTTTTAATATCAAGAGTGAGGATAGGAGGAGGCTCTATTTGGTTTTCTACTTTCTTCATGATATCAATCCTAGTAGGAGAGCTAATATGTTCATCACATGTCATAATTGGATTTGGCAAGATAGCTTCATCACTCATAGGAGAGGTATCAATAGAAGGATAAATAGGAGTTTCATGGTTACTAATGATTGGAATTTTTTTTTCAAAAAGGTCTTCCCAAATAGTAGGGGCATCAAGAAAGGGAGGAATACTATTTTCATCAGTTTCACTTATGATATCTTCTAACACTAAACTATCTTCTTCATATATCGAGAATATATTAGGAGAAGAAAATGTTTGATTGTCATGATTATCTAAATTTACATCCTTATGTCGTATAATATCTTCTTGAGTAGGAGAGGTAGTATTTTCATAATTCTCAATCATATTTTCCACACAAATGTGCTTGTCATGATCGTTCACGAGTTTATCCTTATTCACTAAAGGATTTGCACAAGTAGGGGAAGTGTTGGGAGATGAATGAGGACTTGGTAAAGTAGTGATAATGAGTTCATATTTGTGTGTCATAATGGGTTTGCAAGGAGAAGGAGAAGGAAGATAAATAAGACTTTCATAATTTTTGAGGATTGTGTCTTCTTTCAACAAGATACCTTCATCACCAATGGGAGAGATATCGGGAGAAGAACAATTATGATTATCATGATTATTGATGCTTGCATCCTTTTTCATCAAATATTTTGTGGATGATTGTAGTGAGAGGAAGTCCTTAAAGGCTTCATCTAACATTTCTAGATTATCACAACTAAAGGGCTTAGATGTTATAGTTTTTCAAAATTGAATCATTTGTTTAATTGGATCATTTTATGTGTTTTGTGATTGGTTGTTTATATTTGCTAATGTCTCCTCAATGTAAGCTGATCTAAAAGGACTACAAAATAGTGTTGAAAATGAAACTTGCAAAATTTTAAGTGCCATGAATGTAAATGATGCTTATTTCTAAGAAAATGCATTAAAAGCATAGGATGAAATGCAAATTTTCAAATTTCAAACAAAGTAATCCACTAATTACACTATGTACTAATTTGAAAAATGAAATGTTGCACATGCAAAATTGAATTTAACAATGCATTAAATGAGCTAATTTAGGCTAAATATCATGAAATGCATGCTACATAAACTTAGCTAATGGATACAGTAAGGTAATGGTAGGAAACAGAAGCTAGCAAACAGGGTTTGTAGCTCTATAAAAGGTAGTTTTAGGGGTCAAAAGGGATTGACTCGCCCAACGTGGCGAATGAGTCCTAGTATGGACTTTTTTCAAAATTTTCAGGGATTTTGGAGTGATTTTGATGTATTCAAAATGATATGATGCATACCTAAGTTAAAAATGCAGAATTTTATAAAATGTAAATGAAAGTAAATGCCAAAAATGCAACCTAAATGCACTTTTTCATGAATGCAAAATTTGAAACCTAGCATGCCAATTAACTAATGCAAACCCTAATGCAAAGGGTATGTGCAGGATCATCGTGGAAAAAACAAGCCCTTAAGTGGAAAAAAATTCAAGAAAATCAAAGTTAGGAAACTTGACATAAATATTTGAATAAGTTATCTATATTATTTCAAAAATATGTAAGAATAGAATCTGTAGAAAATTGAATGTAGTTTCTAAACTACTAGGTTTATTTAAAAAAAATCTATTTGGTGAAAATTTGAAATTTCAATGCAGTAGTACTTAAATTTTAGGGAAAAAATAAGTAGGTGTCTGTCGACCTCCCTAACCACAATAAAATGATAATAGTTTTTATAATATTTTAGATATAAGTAGAGGACTCATGTCCCAATGTGATGCATATTTTTTGTAATTTTTTCCAAGTAAATAATTAATTATGATTTTTTATTACAAATTTTAAAAAATATAAAAACTCTATGTCGACCACCTTAACTTTGTCAAAACTTCATAAAATCCATTTTTTTAATCTTATAGTATGTGAAGCATAGAATGTGACACATGTTTCAGATTCAAAAATGTGATATCATTTGAAAGCTATATATTTTTTCAATCAGTCTATCAATCGGACTTTAGTCATAATTCAAATATGAATAATAATTATATATTAAATTCAAATTAAAGCATAATTTATATTGGTGGAAAGCTGAGAAGCTCCTTTAAAAACCCTTTTGTTTCATCAATTTTGGGTAAAAAAAAGTCGCCAGCCACATGGGTCATCATAACAGTTACATATTGCCACTTTTTGGCCCATCATGATCTTGTACATACCCCAAAGTCAATGCAAGGATAGATCTATGATGAAGGACTCCAAATCAGAAATTAAAGTGTTGATCAATGCAAGTTCACCAAAATGAAACAGATTTTTGGCACCTACTTGCTTTCTATCAATCCTAGGGTTTTTCACCTAGAAGGAGAAAGGTGGGCCAAAAATGCTTAATGTTCTCATTAAAAGAAATGTAAAAAGGGGTGTGAAGTGTGTATGGATGTTTTTGAATGCTGAAAACCTAATGAAAATGCATATTAAAGAGTACAAACTAGTCTAATGCAAAAGTGCTAGAAAACACATTAAGTATTCAAACAAAAGACCTAAAAACATGAGAAAATTGTAATATAACTTAACAAAACTTGAGATATGTACCTAGAAGCTAGAATATGATGGAATGAGGCTCTAAAAACTAGTAGAAGACACCAAAAATGCTCACTGGGACTGTTTCACCATTCTGGACAAATGAGTCTTGTTTTTGCCAAAAAGTGTTGGAACTAGTTTTGGGGAATTGGGTATCCAAATCTACAAAAATCATTGTTCAAGCATAAAAATGGGACTAATTCGCCATCAATGGAAAATAAGTCCTCTTTTGGAAAATAGAGAATTTTGGACAAGATTATGTGGCTTATGGTCTGTAATTCTGTTTCAGAAGATTCCCTGGATATGAATCAACAAAACTCAACTTGTAGACTCTCTCCAAGCTTGAAATTGGGCTTTAGACACCTTGAATGAATTTTATGGGATATGGACACCTTTTCTCACCTTCCCATTTGATAAAATATGCATACAAAAACACATGCAAAGGGGAAAAAGTGTTGAGGGTTAGGATATAGGGGTTTGCTGGTGAAACCCCACTTTGGTAATAAAACCCTTGAAATAGAAATAGGAATGAAATAGAAAGAGAATGATGAATATACAACATGAAAATGTAAATACTCACCAAACCACTAGTACACAAACAACAATATATGACTAAATAAACTACTAAAAATTGCATATAAATGATTAACTTTAGTCACATGACTATTAGTGGTTTATTTGTAGTCATTTATAACACCACTAAATTTATGACTAAACAATTTTAGTCATTTATTTAGTCATTGATTTTAGTCATTAATTTGGTCATTGATTTAGTCATTATATTTAGTCATTAATTTTACTCACGCGACTATTTTAGTGGTTTATTTGTAGTCATTTATAACACCACCAAATTTATAGCTAAACTATTTTAGTCATTTATTTAGTCATTGATTTGGTCATTGATTTAGTGGTTAATTACTAATTTATTTAGTCATGGTAGTGATTTTTTTAATTATATATTTAGTGATTAATTTAGTTATTACTTTAGTCATATATTTAGTCATTACTTTAGTCATATATTTAGTCATTAATTTAGTTATATATTTAGTCATCAATTTAGTCATTTAGTCATTACTTTAGTCATATATGTAGTCATTTTTATTTATTGGTTTCCATTAATAAAAAATATTATTTATCAACTATCTAGAATATTTGCTCAATAAAACAACAATGAGAAGGTAAAAATAACTTATTTTATTAATAAAAAAGATATTACATTCAACTGTGTAAGCTTGAAAATGGAGTTAAAATTTGTTGTCCCAACATAAAAGAACTTGAAAAGATTACAATACATTGTTGAGAAAGAAAATAACTAGCTGAAATCTACTCCAAAACCTTATCTTTATGTTGTTCAACAACTTACAAAAGAATAGGAACATGACTATTCTTGTATATCATAACCTATAGTCCATTACCCTTGTAATGCATAAGCACATGATACATCTTTGCAAAGGAACTTTCATTCTATGATTGTGATAAAGCTCCAATCATCTGTAGGCTGCCCTCATTCAAACTAACCATGCACAAAGATATTCAAACTCTCTTGCCTATTGTAGCTCTTTATGGAAACTTTTCCACCACCTCCACCAGCCCATCCCTTACCTCTAGAAGCACTTATCATACCCATTCCCTTCCTACACAAGGTAAAAAAGAGTCCCTCAATGTTACAATTAATAAAACAAATCTAAATGTAAGCAAAGAAAGTGCATCCATGGTTAGTGTAAACAATAACCTTAAATTTGAAATAATTCAATGGTTCTATACTAAAGTACCAAAGCATTATGGAGATTTTCAATTTTCTACCATGTTCATATCCTAGAAATATTAATGACTTATGTCAAAATAATGACTTCCATGGGTCATTATCAATTAAAATTGCTTGCATTTGTTAAATATCTACCATGAACATAATATCTTAAAATAATATTTCCCTGTTATTAAAACAAAAGTGATCAAGGTATCAACTCTAATAAAGAAACTACCATCAATCTAAGCCAACATAAATATAAGCAGAAGTTGTGTTTACATCCAAACAATAACATTTGTTGTTGCTATGTAAGAAAAATATAACAAAACATGCCAAGAGATTAAAGACCAATATCAATGATTGTTTTATTCATTAGGAGTAGTGCTTGTACACAAAATATAGACCAAGAAACATCTATCAAGATTGGACTACTTTCCTAGACTAGGAAAAACATGTATAAAATGCTTGATATTTGTCAAATATAACACAACCATCAACAATTACCTAAAGCAAAATCATAGCAACTACCCAAAAGTCAACAAGGAACTAGCATAAAGTCATTTTATAAACAAACTACAAAAACTTAACAAGTTAATTTATATGAATTACATCCTCCCCTGCCCCCCATTCAAACCTGCTTTGCAATGCTAGCATCTTCAGCATATGCATCTTGAATGTTTTCAGCAAGCCTATGAAGAAATATATTTGAAGTTCCTCCTATAGCCACAATAAATGGACCAATAGCTAGATTTACAAGGGAAATTTGCCAACTGTTTATGAATCCCACAGCAAGACCTCCAAAAAATGTTGCCATGTTATGGACATAATTTCCCACCTGGTTCATCAACTGAGTTATGTGCATCCTGAAGGAAAGTTGTGAATTATTGAGTACACAAAGCAATTGGGACAAGCTTAGTTTGATATATCATTGGGCAATGGGGATAGGATCAATATACTAAACAATGGGATAAGCTTAGTCTGATACATAATTGCAATGGGGAAAAACTCTACATGAAGTTTGTGATTGAAACAATTAGGAATTGTTGAGAAGATACTTGGAGATGAGTCTTGGTTTTATTTAAGTATTTTAAGCACTTTGGCATTTTATAAAATTTTAACCAATGTCTTTCATATGTTAAGATTTTAAATAATCCATAGCCTATAACTCTTTTCAAAACCATTTTCATGGTAAATGAATTAAGCTATGTTTTAATACAAGATTATACCCATCAAGTTATAGACAAAGATACAATGCTAGCCATTTAGCCAAAAATATAACCATACTGGATAGAGTCACAACATCTATGGTCAACAATAATCCTAGATTAGAAATTATATCAAGATAAAACATCTAATATCAAGATAAAATACCTAATATCAAAATGAGGATCTAAAGATGATCACAAATTCTATCTCAATTGAGTTAGTAGCATATATAAATAAATTGAAAATTTTTCCTTATTGTTGCATTTATACAGGTTAAAAGGAAAATGAAACACAGTACCTTGAGAGCTCTCCTAGAAAGTAGTAGGAGTCCCATGTTGTAGAGTATGAAATATGCAAATTGAAAAGCCCACTTTCTGCCATGAATTTGAAAACCATCACAACAAGAAAAAAGATTGAAATTTTATCACTGTAAAACAAAAAATATAAACAATAGCTATGATGGCAGCTATCTACTCATATATCTATCTATAGAAATCAAGGCCAAATGATATGAATTACTGTTATTAACTATGTTTTGAGGTAAATATACATAAATATTGCTATAGAACCATCAAATTTGGTAGCTATTGTAGTTGTGTTGCTTGCATTGCTCGTTGCCATGTTTCAGGGATATCTACAATGGTGTATGTTAGTGTAGCTTTGCTATGCAGATATCCATTCATAAAAACAAGGGAAAATATGTTATCGGTCAAATATCAATATCAATGCTCAAGAATAAACCTAAAGATGACTACAAATGAAAGCAGAAAAATAAAGAATAAAATAGTTGTGTGACAAAGACATTACTAATCTTCACCAATGCATAGGTTGTGGATCATATATGAATATAGGCTGAGTATTTCTAGCTACATTTCTTTTTTAGTTGGATACTAAAAATGTTGCAACTTATGTTCTCTAAAACATTTGTACGAGGTTTAAATAGTAAAGAGATTGATGAAAGATATATGAATTAAAAAGATACCTGGATGTAGTTGGATTGAAGGTCATAAACTGGTACAGTGCCCCTGGTGGGGTCAAGGGGCAGTGCTCCTTGTGGGGTTCTAGGGGTAGTTCCCCAGTGAGGTCGAGGGGCAATGCCCCTCACGGGGTCCAGGGGCAACGCCCCTGGTGCGCTTCCTATTCGCAGTACATGGCAGGGTCAAGGGGAAATGCCCCCACTGCCAACACCAATTTAAGGCTTTTCAAAACCATACAAAACTCCATGGCACACCTCATTTTCATGATTTTTTGAGTGGCAAAAAATCAGTGGGATTTTTTGTTATTTTCCATCGATATGTTCTAGTGCTGCCGATATGCTTTCATCGATCTATCGGTGGAGCTGAGGGGAGTTCCCCCGATGTAGTAATGTTAGGTCAATAGTGTCACTATTGACCTAACATTACTACATCGGGGGATCTCCCCTCATAGCTCCACTGATAGACTAATGAAAGCAGCTAACTTGTTCATATATCAGTCTATCGATGGAGCTATGGGGGGAGTTCCCCCGATCTAGAAATGTTAGGTTGATAGTGTCACTATCGGCCTAAAATTACTACATTGGGGGAACTCTCCTCATAGCTCCACCGATAGACCGATGAAAGTAGCTCACTTGTTCATATATCGGTCTATCGGTGGAGCTATGAGGGGAGTTCCCCCAATGTAGTAATGTTAGGCCAATAGTGTCACCATCGGCCTAACATTACTACATTAGGGGAGCTCCCCTCATAGCTCCACCGATAGACCGATGAAAGCATAATGGTAGGGGAATTTTTGTCAAATGTTATAGTTGGATATGCTCTAGTATACATGTATGCAAGATGTGGAATCATAGAAAAAACACCCAAACATGATAATAAAGTGTTGCAACTTGACAAGTGTCCACCATTATCATCAACTCCTTAAATCTATTCACAAGCCACAAATGAAAAAGAAGATTACATGCAGAGAAGCAACCAAAGCTGCTTACTAACAAACAAACAAGTCTTTTATTCAAAAAGTGTGGACAAACACTCCTTAATCATTTAATTTAACACACAAATAATTGTAATCAATTTTTTCATCTTCAAACTCTAGAAGCTTCCTATAGATGCAACCAAATAGTAAGATCAACTCACCTAAATTTCTCTTGCATTTGTTTAATTGCATCAGCTAAATCATGACTTTGAATCTCTTCAGAATCTTGGAACTTCAGAAACTAATCACCACCATGCCCTGTCATGTATAGAAGAATGTGACTTCCTTCATCACTCGAGAGACACTTTGAACATGGGACAACAGGTTCATGTCGACCAGTCAATACACACAAAAAATTCTCAACAGTCACCTCATAGCCTCTATCAACCTAAATATGATAGAATATAGTGGAGAAAACAATTCATAGAAACATAAAATCATCACATACAGATAATTTTATACAAACACCCAATGATTTGTTACTGGAATAGCTAAATCACCTCAACATTGTCCCCATATAGATTAATCTGGTGGTTCTCATTGTTGAAAACTTGGGCAGGATAGTTGTTTCTAGCATTGCAAGCCATATCATCTACTAACATAAGGATAATCCTCTCATCGGGTATTCCTAGTCTTTTTACTGTCCTATGAATTCAAAAATCACAAGTAATAAAGACCCTTATCAAAACAAACCCATCACTCAATAAAATAATTTAGAATAAGAGCAGTTGCTAAAGAAAGGGAGAAAAACCAACTTATCGATATAGGGACAATGTATTAGCCATATGACGATAGTTGAACCTACAGCACAATAAGAACATAAAAGTTCCACAAAAATGATTTCCCAAGGTTCATTGAAAAATTAAAATATCTAGAGATTCAGAGAAAAATACAGTTCTTTATTTTCACCATTGGGATGTTGAACTAGACATTCTTATTCCTTTTCATTTTTATTTTAAAAGTAGGCAGCCATACTATCCTTATCACTCAAAGTTCTAAGAACAACAATGGTTCATATTTTGCTGGAATGAATCAATTACCATATTCAAACAGATGTAGTTAGGAATTTCTATAACTTGGATTTGAATCATAATAAATTGAGCATCCAATGCCATCAAACAAAGAGAACCCACATAAGAGCATAGAGAATAGTACATAAAGCTATAGAAATATAGAGCAGAGTGTGCGGGTTTTCATTAACTTGATTCAGCATATAGAATATCAAGTGGCAGCCTATATGCCAAGCCCAAGTCAACCTCTTTAATCTGTCAATCTCAACTCAGGACCAAAACAAATCTCTCAATTGCTTAATGATCTCTTACTAGGAAATTCTTGAGTGTAATAGAAAAGCCCAAGCATGTTATGAATTTCTATCCATTACTTCTCAGTTGGTACATTAAATTAATGAAGACTTGTAATTTCATCTAAACCAAAATAAGAGAGATTGCCATTTGCTGCAATCTACAGGAATAGTAAGCTAAGGGTACATTCAAATTCATATTGGCTAGGGTAGTTGATATTAGATAAGTTGATGTACAACTCAAGATTGCACCTCTCTTTTTTATCCCAATAAAACCTATGATAGCCAACATTGATAAAAATATCAGAAATTATAATTATATTTCAAAACATCTATAAGTTATTGGGAGAAAAAAGACACTATTAACCAAAAAATTAACAAGAATACTAGACTCTTTTGGAAATCCACATAAAGGGATTCATTCCTTTGTGGATTGTGTAATAGAGTGAGGGTTTGAAACTCTTGAGTGTTAAATATCTACCCACACACATGTATAAATGACACTCTAAGCCTATTGAGGTAAGAATCCAAATATTTTGCATGGCCACACCTCTTCTCCACCACCACCATATCTCAATCAATTCTAATGGAATTAGTATTGGTAAGACTCAGACAGGTTCCATTAAATGAAACAACTTAGCATTAATACAATTGCCAAGTAAAATCCACACTTACTAAGGTAAGAAGGCATAATAAGAGACGATAATGGAAAGTCAGGTGGTTGATTTGTATGCATGTTTCCAAATCTACCATAATGTGACTGAGACCAAAGAATTTTTATATGGTCTTCAAAAGGGTAAATTCTATAATTAGTTGAAAATTCATGTAGACATTATGTTTAAAGTTATGTTATGTTTAAAGCGATTGCTCTAATTATTCAATACCATAATCCACATGTGTTTTTTATATCAAATTTCTCTGAAGCAATCTCCTTTTTCCAAATCAGAAGGAAATGAAATAAAGTTGTTGCCATCTTGTTAACAAAGAAGTGGAGTTACAAATGAAACAAGGTACCTTAATGATTTTTATGACACCCTTCCTAAAAATTTCCAACAACCCATAAAAGGAAAAAAGGAGACCATCAATAGAATATAGCTCATTTAGAATCAAAGGTAAATTAAGATCCACTTCAGCGACATAGAGAAAACATGGCAGGTCAATTCAAAAGGAAAAACCATAGAAGCATAAATTTGAAAAAAATTCTGATTAATTGCGATTTTTAAAAAATCGGCAGGTTGGACGATTTTTTCTTGTTTCAAACTGCAAAATCACTAAAAAGTTGTGTTTAAAAACTACAAAAAACATGAAAAAAATTGTGTTGATTTTCATACAAAAAAAAAACCATGAGACCATAGCTTGTTGCTTACTATTATGCTTTGATAGATTTTTCCAAGCATCCGTAGCTTGTTCAAAAGCACCTATTTTAGGATTTTAGCCATACCAGCAAGGCAATGAACTATTTGATAAAATTATTTGGTAGATATGTATGAACAATGTGGTAGTATAGACAAGGTAGTGAACTTTCTAAAAAAAATTCCTTAAAGAAATGTGGTCTCATGGTGATGGAATGCCATGACAAGAAAATTTCTATGGATTGTCATGGTGCTCCATCACCATGAGACCACATTTCTTTAAAGCATTTTTTCAAATAGTTCACTGCCTTGTCTATGCTATTGCTTACTATTATGCTTTGATAGATTTTTTCCAAGCATCCATAGCTTGTTCAAAAGCACCTGTTTTAGGATTTTAGCCATAGCAGCAAGGTAGTGAGCTGTTTGATAAAATGGTTTGGTAGACATGTATGAAAAATGTGGTAGCATAGACAAGGCAGTGAACTATTTGAAAAAATGCCTCAAAGAAATGTGGTCTCATGGTGATGGAATGCCATGACAAGAAAATTTCTATTTGCTTGTCATGGCATTCCATCACCATGAGCCCACATTTCTTTGAGGCATTTTTTCAAACAGTTCACTACCTTGTCTATGCTATTTGCTTGTCATGACATTCCATCACCATGAGACCACATTTCTTTGAGGCAATATGTATGGGTATTTTCCACTATTGACTTAGGTAAAAATGAATGAAGTATTAAAGAGGTTATTGCAATGAGATACTATGTTCTCATGTGTCCTTGAATGAAGACAATGAACTTTTAAGGACTATTCTAAATTAATCAATAAATCTATAAACTAATACTACTGTATTCTTCTTTTTTATCCTAGTGATACATGAGCTGGTTATGTATCTCTATAACCATGGACCAACCCAAGTAAACTTGCATCCTATAATTTTCATATTGATATCTTCATGCTTTGTACTCAACTAACTCTTAAGCCTTAAATTATGAACAAACACCCCTTAACAATAAGATTATATATTGACCTAACTATTGTTGGGAATGTGTATGCATTGCATAACAATGTTGTTCATTAATCCAATTTACCTATGGATGGGGGACATTATGGCTGGTTAGGAAACTTTATAATTTATGAAAAAATGACCCTCTTAGAGAATAGGACACCTAAATTGAATAGGGAAAGTTTGAGGGACAGATGGCATGTTGTATCCCACATTGAGAATTACATTTGGGGTTACAAAAGGACCAAAAAACTTGCAAATGTAGAATTGGATGCCACATTTCACATGGGACAAATAGATCAACTAGAGTTTACGAGAATTTACTATTTCTAGCCAATATAAGATGTGTAATGCATCTTATAAGTTGCATCACTAAATAGGAAGTTACATTGTCATAGTGGGTATTGGGATTTGTACCACCTCACAGAGCTACATCACCTCATGTGGGTGCCCTTGGTGATATGACACATGATTTTCATCAATGGTTTTAGAAACCATTGTTGGTTTCTTGTGTTGTAATTGCATATTTAATAAGGGATTGGCATAGTAATTTCTTAGCATACTTTGTTGTATAGAAATGCCACTAGAATGCTGCTGAAATTTCTCTAGGATTTCCATTTGATGTGAAATCAGCATTGGTGATCGTCTGATATGTTTGGAAGCTCACCTTGGTGTTAATATAGTGAAGCTGATTTTGTGGATGGGGTTTTCTTCCTCGAAAGGAATTTCCCTAGGAAAACATTGAGTTATGGTGTTGTTCTTTTCTATGTGTTATCTTTCCATTTCATATTGTTGTCCTAAATCAGTTTTATATCAATCCTATTATTGTTCTAAATCACTTTCAATCAAATTCTGACACCCTTTATGATGCTCCTTTAGATATATCTCTAGTTTTTCAACACTTGGTATTAGAACTTAGTATTGGCCCGATGAGGAGATGCTCTCCTTGTGTGGTTTTCTTTGGTTGTGGTGGGAGTTGTGTGAAGTTCAAATATGCTTCTGCAAGAGTCATGGAAAGTACATAAAGGATTGATATTGGAAAATTCAATGGATAGAGTTTTGAGTTGTGTAAATTTAAAATGGAGGATCTCTTGGTTGTGGAGATCAATGGTTAGCTGTGACATGAAATAAATTTTTTGATATCAATCAAGATGATTGAGATGAATTACATAGGAAGGAAAGGAGCACTATGTTAATTTGATTTTGTGGTAATGAATGTGTATAGTGAGGGCACTACAAAGAAATTGTGGAATAAAATTGCAACATTGTTTCAAACTAAGTCTCTAGTCAATAAACATTTCTTAAAAGAAAATTGTATTCATTGAAAATGAATGATGGGGACTCTATTGTTGATCATTTACATGCATTCATTATCACTGTTAGTCAATAGTATCCTATTGATGTTAGTGGATGAAAAGGATAAATGCATAAGTTTGTTTTCTTCATTACCCAATTCATGGGACAATCTTCTTGGGACAATTAGTAGTACATATTCTAAGTTAAACACTTGAAGAAGTTGTTGCAGCCCTACTAAATCAAGAATTAAGAAGAAACCATAGAGGATTTCTCTAAAGGTGCTCTCTTTGCAAAAGGTCAGTCCAAAAAAAAAGAGGGGTAAGAAAAATCCAAAGATAAGAAGAAATATAAATCAAAAGGTAAGTCCAAATCTAGGTAAATTATATTGACTCTTGTACTTCAAAGACGAAATGTTACAAGGAAAAGGATTGGTGTGACACAAATGACTAAAGTTTTAAAATATTGTATTCATAAGTGACAAAAAACTTGGTTTTCCAAATGGATACATCCTCCCACATTTGATGAATAAGTGATAAACATCTTGGTTTTCCAAATGGATACATCCTCTCACATGGTTGGTTAGGACTAAGTGGTCCAATTTGGTACCAATATACTTTTTGATATTATTATATTCTTTTCTGAAACCACATGTCTATTAGTTCAAAAAACCAGGGGTGTTGCATATGAGAGATCATCTTCCCATAGAAAAAAGAGCTAGCATCCCTGCATTACATCAATTTGCAATAACTCAACATCCTCTAATTGCAATGGGTGTTGAGTGGACCATTCATTATGAGAGTTGGGTTCTTGTGAACCACTACTCATGAAAAATGGGTCAATGAGCTTGACTCGAAAAACTACACGGTTGAATCCTGATAGCAATATCACTGTGGAAAATGCCTCCTTATCAATCAAACTACAAGCATATAGGTTGTATGAATACAAGTTACAGTATTGTAATCCAACAGTATCCCAATTGGAAAAGCATTGCATAAAAAGTAGTAACCCTATGAGTTGTAAGGGTTGTGCAACTATCACCAACCCTCAGGTGATCCCACAATACTGGTTTACAATTTTTTGCCAAAGTGGACACTAAAATATTTTTTTCTAACTAAATCTCCACTTTCAGGCACCTATAGTGGCTAAACCGTGAGGAATTTGAAGATGATGAAAACTAGTGATTTGTGACATTTTGTCTGTAGATTCTAAAAATATATTTTTAAAAAAATTTGGAATCATATTGCACTTCTTTTTCCATCTCCTTCAAAAACTAGTTTCTTTCAATAAACAACATTTTTAAGGAGTGGCATTCACTGTATAATGCATAACTTTTTTCCATGAAGCATAAAATTATAGTTTTTTCAAATTTAGATTTTTAACTACGATATTTAGTGCACTCATTTTTTATTTTTTTTATAATCTACTATTTTTCCACATGTAGAACATAGAGCTTGATTTTCGATGAAAAACCTACATTCACAAGAAATAAAAAATAAATATAATAATCAAATTAAATTTAATTAAAATTATACTTTTTTGGAAGCTTATAATAAGGAATACATACTTACAAAAAATAAATTTTAAATGAATTCATTTGATCCCCCAAAAGGTAAATCAAAAGTGGTTTTTTATCAACATTTTGATAGGTGTAAAGGAGACTCGATTATAGTTATGGTTTAAAACTAGCAGGGTTCTATCCAAGGGGGCTTGGTCTAAGGTGGTTTGATCAAACCCTCTTCAATTAGAATCCTTTAAATGGAACTTTTCAAGGCTTCAATCATAATATTTTTTAAAAATGTGTGATTTCAGCAAAAATCAAGATCTCCCAGAAAGTGTAAACCACTATTGTGGCAACACCCCCTCATTGCATAATCTAAAAGAATAAGAAATTACATACTTTAAGGATAGTGGAATTAATGATTGATGAAGCAGCGAGGAAGTAACCAAGGGGAAGTTTGGGATGCCTAAATTTACAAGGTTATTATACTTTAAATTAACTAAATTTTAGAATGCCTGCTAGCTACAAGAAAAAATGTTTACTTAGGCATTGATGTGCTTTAACTTATTCTGAAATCAAATGCATACATAGAATGCAATCCTCATTTCAGTGATGAGATGTATTGAGAATATATATAATGATACACACACAACATGAATGATGAGTGGAATAGTAGATGAATTTTTTTAAACATTGACAAGCTTCATAGCCTAAGCAAGGATCCATAAAAATCCATACCTATAATTTATGCATGTTGTGACAGTCATGCTTTATCAAAGTTTCTTCCCTTTACAGTCTCACCATAGCATTATCAACACCAAAAAATGTTGCAATTGTGGCCCTTTCTATGATGGGTTCTATTAAAATTTATAAAATAAAATAAAATAAATATTATACACAAATTTAGTTTTGATTTTAAGGAGAAAAATCAACAAAATTAAAAAAAAAATGATGGTAAGACAAAATAATTTAATGTCTCTGTGATATACATTTTACTTCTAAACTAAAATTACAATAGTGGGCCTACAAAAAAATACCTTGGAAAGCGACATTTACTTCAACTACAAAATTTCTCCAACACCAATAGTAAAAGGAATCGACAATTAACAACCATTGATTTAATATGAAAGGGTTTGCATTGCAATAGGCATCTTGTGGTGATGCAACTTGAAACTGGTAGAACTAATTGGTTGAAGGTTCAGCCCTTCTTGGTTAGAAGAAATAACCGAATGCCACTAGTGAAAGCAATAAAGGGTTAGCCTCTATTGAATAATAATGATAGGATTTAAATTAAAATAGCACATGAAGCATAAAAATAGAAATTACCTTCACCCTTTTGGTGTTTCCTTACTCTCCTACTGTTGTAACCAACCATTGCCATTTAATTATGAAGAAGACCATTTGAAAAAGCAATGGAAATAGGAAAATAGGGAATAGACACAGACACAAGCTACTTTAACTTGCTTGTGGCTGATTGTCTCGAGGAGTTTGACATTGGAGAGGGAAGAGAGACCGAGGCCTTTGGCCATGAGCAGGTTCTCCAGCACCTTGTTGACCATATCTCCTTGTGACGCTCCTCTTGTTATGTTTTCTTTAGGGAGGGAAAAAAGAAAATGCATCTCAATTGAGGGAGGGAAAATGAATAAGGAGAGGGAAATAAAAAATTATTTTAGAAAAAGTATTTTTTTATTGTCTTAATTTAGGATAATTAAAAAAATAGAAATATAATGTAAACATAAACTAGCAATTGCACCTTAGTGTGCAATGGGTAGGCCAAAGAAGTGTGGAAGTCAATTAAGATAAATGTTGATCTATTTTTGTACTATATAAAATTATAATAATTATTAATTATAAATTTTAACCATTTTATGTAATTGATAGTTTTATTTAAAATATAATAAATAATATTAAGTATAATTAATATATTTAACTTATATCTAATATATTTAAAATAGCATACATAAAAACTTTCTTTAGTTAAAAAAAATGATTATATTTTGATTATATATTAAATATAAGTTAAATTCTTAAAAAATAATTATTCTAATTTTGCAAAAGTCAAAATATTAAAAGATATTTATTTTGTAAAAATCATTATCTAAAAAATGAACCAAACCTTTCCACCTGTTCATTATAGCTATGGAAAATTTAAAACTCAATAAATAGTATAATCAAATAATTTAACTCACTTATACCAATTAAACTTTAATCCATATATATATATATATATATATATGACAAAATATTTGTTTTCATTCATGGAGTTAGGCCAGGCTTATGCGATAAATATTAATAATGACAACTCATTTCAGTCTCTTTCCATTTAAGAGGAGAGGGATCAATCTAAAAGGACCATACCTATAAAATTCCTTTCAATTTATGGTGGAGAGAATATTCATGGTGATGGATAAGAATAAATAAATTAAAAAAAAAAATTGAACCCTAATCATTATGAAGTGGAGGCATTTACTGAAGTGACAACAATTTTTTTTATTTTGATAAATATACTCGAAAACCCTTGTTGAAACCTTATTTTCAGGCTATAGCTCGCCAAATTGGAAAGTGAATGGTCAATGCTAGCGAGGAAGAGTTTGGAGGAGTGGTGGGGAAATCAGCGAAAAAAATGGTAGAAAACAGCCAAAAAAAATCATGAAAAATGATGAATGGTTGAGATTCGTTTAATGGCCAGCAGATTGATACCAACCATTGATCGATAAAATTAGCTTTGTCCTCTTGAAAAAGGATACGCCTTTGGCGTAAATATATTTAAGAAAAAATTAATATTTTTCTTAAATTAATGTTTTAAATCCTCCCTTTATATAGTAGTGACACATGGATGTAGGAATGATTACCATTTAGTTGTGAAATGTTAAAAAATTTATAAATTATGTGAAGGACTTAAGACTACACTGAGAGGCAATGCCTTCCATGCAATAGGTATTTTTGTTGCACCAATCAATCTAGGTGGCCAAATGGACCATTTAGGTAGGGGTCCCACAAGGGGGGCTTAAGCTCTATGGATTGTGATCAAATTCGAAAGAAAAATGAATAGAGTAAAAGCCATTTATTTAGTCATTTTTATTTTTCTAATATTAGTCATTTTTATTTGTCTAATATTAGTCATTTATTTAGCCATTTAGTTGTGATTTTACTCGATGACCAAATTAGTCATTTCTTTTCCAAATACTACTAGTGTTAGTCATGTGACTAAAAGTTTTAGTCACGTAGTCATTTATTTTCCAAATTATACTAGTGAACCCTTGTTGGAGAAGTTTGAAGATATGTCAATGGCTACTCCAAGATGTGTGATCTATGCTTGACTTGATGATGTAAATGCTTGAATTCTTTAGTGAATTTGATGAATAGGTGAATGCATGAGAGAATGGGGGTTGAAATGGATGTAAAACTCTTATACAATCTTGTGCCTTAGTAACCCATTCATACCTCATCACAGGATGACATCAAGTGTTTTTGAAAAAAAACCCAAAAGGAAATTAAAAATATTTTGAATTAGGAGCCAATGGGGACTCATTCACCACCCATGGTGAATGGGTCCCACCTAGGACCTGAAAATAGGTGTCAAGAATTAAGCTGTATTTAATGTTGTTTATTGGGCTTACATTCAAAAATATATTTAATTAAAGAATATGAGGCGATAAAGGAGTCAAATAAGTCATAAGAAAGGGATAAATAAGGGAAGTGTGCCTAGAAAAATGTGAATCTGTGTTACAAGACTTTACAACACTTCAAAATAGGACTTGATAATTTGTAAAAAGATGAATTTTAGGCGAATTGTAATGAATAGAGTCTAGAAGAATGTAGAATTTTTTTAAAACACTTCACAACACCTTCACAAGACGTCATTGTTTGAATTTTAGTACCTAAATATTCATCTTCAAGCCATGTTCCATCATAAAATCAGAGAAAAATAGATCAAACACCATGAAACAAGACCTAAAAGGCCCTAAAAATGACAAGGGTCCATTTTTCTATGGCACAAAGCTATTATCATGAAAGCTTCATTTTGCTTTTTCTCTTCTAACGAAGGTAACTCGTCTTGATGGAAAGTAATGTCTAAGTTGGTTGGATTTATAGCTTGAATTTGGGTTTCCAAATCATTTGATTGCACATTAGGAGGGGTAGGAACTTGTTGTAAAGCACTTTGAAACATGTTATGATAAATATGTGAGGCTTGAGGTCCCATAGGGATATCTTAGTAGAAGTATTTTTAAGTTCAACAAGATCATACTCCTTTCCACTATGTAAAGGAAAATGAGGGGGGCCAAGTAAGATAAGGTTAGGAAATGGGAGTGATGTTGGAATTGTTTTTCTTGGTTGTGGGTTGTTTCCAGTGTTATATGTATGAGCAATGGTATTGTAACTAAATTGTTGTGAAACATTATCATCATCAAGTTGCCTTTTAGGTCATTCTAAGATAAGCATGGGTTTATTTTGAACTTGTGGTTGTTGTGAGGGTGGATAAATGATAATTTTAGCCTCAAGAGGTGCAATAATTAAAGGATCTATAGGTCATATCAAGGGAGTTTTAATGTTCATAACCTCACTGAACTTATCATTATTTCCTTGATCTCTTAGTGAAGGGGAATCTAATGTCATTTAATCATCTTCATCTAAAGATGCCACATCACTATTATTTGAAAGAAATGTGTCAATTTTATTATTTTCTTTCACCATGATATCTTCCCTAGTAGGAGAGTTCTTAGGAGAGCTACAAACTAGATGTTCATGACATTTAAAGGTTGGTTCTTCTAAAATAGCTTCATCACAAGTAAGGGAGTTATCAATGGTTGGAATTTCTTGTTTACCAATGATGGCATTCTCTTGTTCAATGATGTGTTACTTATGGGAAGAGAGAAAAATAAGACTCTCATAACTCTCATTGGTTTGATCTTCTAACACTAAAATATATTTGTCACAAGGAGAGATACTAGGAGAAGAACAAATGTGACTGTCATGATTGTCCATGATTTCATCCCTTTTCACTAAGGTGTCATGCTCTTATTCCATAATATCTACCCTAGTAGGAGATCCTTTAGGAGAGGAGAAAAAATATGTTCATCGCATTCCATGTTTAGATTTTGTAAAGAAACTTCATCACAAATAGGGGAGGCCTCAAGAGAAGAACAACTATCATTGTCATGCTTACCAATGATTAGACTTTCAAATAGATTTTTCCAAATGGTAGGAGCATTAGGAAAGGGAGAAACAAGATTCTCATGAGTCTCAATATTCTGACACCAAACTATCTTCTTCATGGCTAGGAGAGATATTAGGAGAAGAAAAAATTTGATTGTCATGGTTATCTACAATTACATCCCCATGTCCTATAATATTTTCCCAAGAAGGAGAGGTAGGATTGTCACATCTCTCAATCATTGGATCTCTCAACACCAACATATCCTCCTCACAAATGTGATTTTCATGATTATCTACAATTGTATCTTATTTCACTAAAGCATTCTCACAAGTAGGGGAGGTTTTGGGAGATGAATGGAGACTAAGTAATGTTAAGGAAATTTTCAATGATCTCATCTTCTTGTTTCATAATATATTCCAAAGGGGTAGGATGAGAAGGAAAAAAATACCATAATTCTCAACAATTGTGTCTTATTTCACCAAGACACCTTTCTCACCAATAGGAGAGGTATCAGGAGAAGAACAATTATGATTGTCATGATCTTCTATGCTTGCATCCTCTTTCACTAAATAATTCTCATAAGTAGGAGGGAAGAACATTTTATTAGCATGCTTAGGAAGGTAAGATACTAAAATTGTGTGCTCAAAAATTAAAATTAATTTTATCCATCTTATGCCATGCTTCAAGAATGTAAACATTGTGTATGCAAGAATGCAAAATTTTAGAAATTGTGGACACAAAAAAAGTAACCCTTCTACATTTTCTCATGCTTAGGCCTCTCTAGTGGCTTTTGAATTGATTTTTTCTAGATTTAATTTTATAATATGGCATTAGGTATTGAATATTTTATTCATTAGGGTATGTCCAGGATCATCGTGGAAAAAACATGCCCTTAAGTGGCAAAAAAATCAGAAAAATCAAAGTTAGGAAACTTGACGTAAAAAATTTGAATAAGTTATCTATATTATTTTAAAAATATGTAAAAATATAATTTATAGAAAATTTAATGTAGTTTCTAAACTACTAGGTTTATTTTATTTTTTTAAATCTATTTGGTGAAAATTTGAAATTTCAATCGTAGTACTTAAATTTCAAGGAAAAAATAAGAAGTAGGTGTTTGTACCTAACCACAATAAAATGATAATATTTTTTATAAGATTTTAGATATAAGTAGAGGAATCATGTCCCAATGGGATGCATATTTTTTGTAATTTTTTCCAAGTAAATAACTAATTATGATTTTTTATTACAACTTTTAAAAATATAAAACTCGTATGTCTAACCACCTTAACTTGGTCAAAACTTGATGAAATTCATTTTTTTTAATCCTATAGTATATGAAGCATAGAATGTGACCGTGTTTTGGATTCAAAATGTGATACCGTTTAAAAGCTATAGATGTTTTTCAATAGCCTACAATTAGGACTTTAGTCATAATTGAAATAGAAAATGAATAATAATTATTTGTTAAATTCAAAGTAAAGCATAATTTATATTGGTGGAAAGTTGAGAATATCGTTTAAAAACCCTTTTCGTTTCATTAATTTTGGGTAAAAAATAAGTCATCAGCTACTTACCCTACAAATACCCATCATATTGCCACTTTTTGGCCCATCATGATCCTGCACATACCCATTAAGACTTCCAAGATGTCTTGTGAAGGTGTTGTGAAGTGTTGTAACACATTTCCACACTTTTCTAAACTCTTCTTATCATAATTCATCACAATAATTCATCTTTATTGCTTACCAAGTCTTATTTTAAAGTGTTGTGAAGTGTTGTAACCCACTTTCACACTTTTCTAGACTTGTCTTCATTAACATAACCATTTATTATGTTTAAATGGCCCTTTAATACACTTTTCGGTCCCCATTAAGTGTGTTTTTGAGGATATTCTCGTTAAACAATATTTAATGCCCCGTAACTCCCAAAATCCAATCAAAATTTCCCAAGTAGACTAAGGCGTGACCTTGGGTGACTTAGTCCCATGTGGCTCAAAAATCAAAATAATTTTAATTTCTTGGTAGGATTTTGTCATCTAACCCTTAAGGTCGGCTTGTGATGTGTTATTTTTGGGAAATTTACTAAATCCAAGTATAAATAAGGGTTTTTCACCTCATTTTACATCCTCTACAATCTTATAATTCATTCAAGCATTCTCTCAAGCAATTATCTTAATCTCAAGTATTCAAGCACTCTAAGCATAATCAAGTCATCCATTGGAGCTCTTCATTACATATCTTCAAATTTTCAGCAAGGGTTTGGTAAGTTTATGACATTGCAAGTTGTTTATTTATCATTCTCTTTAATTTCTATTTCATTTTATTTGGTTTGATTACCAAAGTGGGGTTTGACTAAGGCAAACCCCTATAATCTAACCCTCAACCATTTTTCCCCCTTTGCATGTGTGTTTACAGATTTTGTAGGTAGATTTGTCAAAGGATAAAGTGTGAAAAAGGTTTCTTCAATCATTCAAAGTCAGTCAACTCAACTCAACCCTAATTCAATCTTGGAGATATTTTACTGGTCACTTTTCAAAGATTTAGATCCGAACTCACATCAAAAAAGTGATTGTAGACCTGATGATACAGGTTACAGTCCCAATATTTTTGAAACCTACAGGAGGACTAAATTTCCCCTCCTGGTGATTTAGTCCCACTTCAAAGCCTGAACAATGATTTCTGTATTTTTAGACACCCATCTGGTAGATTCCTTCTTCAAAAAGTTTTCCCATAACCATGACTAAATTGCCCCTCCTAGCGACTTAGTCCAATCTAGCTTCAACATCAAAATTTCCAAAATTCCAGAGGTCTCTACAGTCTTCATTCAACTCCTCTTCACCTCCCAGGTGCACTCATTCTGTTTCACAACTTCCTTTTTAGTTTTATTTGCATTTCTAGGTTATTTATTTCATGTTTTCATATCACACCGTGTTTTCCAGCAATTCATATTTCTTAGGTCTAGGATCAATGTATCATTCCATTTTCAGATTAGTGCATTTATACATCTTATTTAGACATCAATCATCCCTCCTTGCATTAATCATTTGAGTGTTTACATAGATTTTAACCCTATTCCTTTTCTTTTTAGGTGAAATATCCTAGAAAGGTAAGTGTCCAATAGGGCTGTTAAAATATTTGTTTACATTTTGGTGAACCTACATTTTGAGCATATTCCCTTCTGATTTTCAAGTGCATCCTAGGTTTCATTTTTATTTCATTATTTATTGCATTGTTTAACTTGCATCCTAGGGTTTTACATTTTGCATTAGTGACAAGCTTACATAGCTTGCATTTTTGCATCATTTTTGTATTAAAAACAACAAAAAATTTACATTTTCATACTCTAACTACATCTATGCATTTGAAACACATAAATTTTCATTTAAATTTTTTGAAAAATATCAAAAAAATCATCACTAGGACCAAATCGCCCCACTGGGCGACTTAGTCCCTCTACACATTCTACACTGTAATCTTTGGAATTTTTTGGGTATTTTCTGCATTGTAGTTTTTTGTACTTTCATCTCTATCACTGTTTTTAGAATTATAGTTTTATTTATTTTCTTGCATTTAGTTTGCTTCATCAATTTGCATCATGGATTTTTTCTTTAGTAAGTTTTTTCAATCATTAAAATCCTTAGTTGACAATGTCCAATTGTGCCTTTAGTTGTGATCCTAATGACCTTGAGTTTCCTCATGCTCCTTCAACTCCTCATGATTGTCCTCCTCGAGATGTTGACATTATAGGAAAGATGATGTTAGCATGAATGAGTTCTTTAACGAATGCTTCGACAACCTTGAAGCCAACAAGACATTTTATCCATCCATGAAGTCTCAATACTTTCCTACCATGTCTCCTCTTGATATGTTTGTATTCTTACATCTTGAAACTAGGGACCTAAGTTCCCTCCTATAGGTGGACCTAGTCCTTCTTCATAAGAAATTACCCAACCATTGTATGCTACTAAAGTCACTAATACCCCTATCAACCTTGAGGAAACCTATTGTAAAGGTTTTACTATTTTAAGAAAACAAGGATGTGACATTATCCATGAACATGAAATTCACCAACTTTTTGAGCAAGTTCCTACTAAAGAAAACACAAATGGAATTGGATATAAATCCCCTCCTGAATTGAACATTCTTCTTCCTCAAGAGAAACCCTTCATTGATACTAATAATAATGACACAAGGATCCCCATGGGTCCTTCCCCTCCTTCAATTCATGAAAAGGGTGAATCAAGTAAACGAAAATGACCATACAAGATGAAAAAAATCAAGTTTCCTCTCCATCCACCACCTGAATGTGAAAGGAAACTCCAAATTATTTTAAATAGAGGTCTTATATTACAACCACCTTCAAATCGGTTGGTTATATGCCCTAAAGATTCCAATGTTCCCTATTGCAAATATCATCAGGTTCTTGGCCACCACAGTGAAGAATGTCAGACATTAAAGGAAGTATTGAGTAAGTATCACTTTACTGATACTAACAGTTATCCCTAATGTATCATTTCCCACCCCTTTATCATGTCATGATTGTAGAATCTCCCATTCTCATCATTACATGATCTTTTTCATCACCTATCTCGGCTCACTTTTTCCTTGCACTAGGGTGCTACCACAATAGTGGTTTACACTTTCTGGGAGATCCTAATTTTTTTTGAAATCACATATTTTTAAAAAATATAATGATTCAAGCCTTGAAAAGTTCCATTTAAGTGATTCCAATTGAAGGAGCTTTGATCAAACCACCTTAGACCAAGTCCCCTTGGATAGAACCCAACTAGTTTTAAACCATACTTATTTACCTTTTGGGGAATCAAATGAATTCATTTAAAATTTATTTTTTTGTAAGTATGCAATCCTTATTATAAGCTTCCAAAAAAGTATAATTTTAATTAAATTTAATTTGATTATTATATTTATTTTTTATTTCTTGTGAATGTAGGATTTTCACCAAAAATCAAGCTCTCTATTCAGCACATGTAGAAAAATAGCAGATTATCAAAAAAAAATTGAAAAATATGAGTGTACTAGATATTGAAGTCCTTGATCCAACAAAAAAAAGAAAAATTTAATTTCAATACATACAAAAAAGTTACGCGTTATACGGTCTGTCTATGTTTAAATTGTAATTGGTTTGACTTTGAAACTTGATTAAGAAAACCCTATTCAATAAAACACTATGAAACCAATTGGAAGCACTAGATATTGTAGCTACAAATCTAAATTCAAAAAAATAGAATTTTGATCCTTCGTGAAAAAATTTATGTGTTATACGGTGAGCGTCACTCCTTAAAAAGGTTGTTTACTGAAAAACTAGTTTTCGAAGATGGAAAAAGAAGTGCAATCAAATTCTAAAATTTTTGAAAAAAATATATTTAGAATCTAAAGATAAATTTTCACAAATCACTAGTTTTAATCATCTTCAAATTCCTCACGATTTAGCCGCTATAGGTGCCCGAAAGTGACGATTTAGTTAGAAAAAATTATTTCAATATCCAGTTTGGCCAAAAATTGTAAACCAGTATTGTGGGATCACCCACTAAGTGGGGGTAAGTAGTTGTTATCCTTGTCCTAGTAATTCATTTGTCCTTGTACCTTAGCCTTTCTATTCCCCTTCTGTTTACCCTCATTGAGAGTGGAAGGTGCATAACTCGTTTGATGTGTGACTAGCATTTGCATTACTAGTCCTTTTTTATTTTTTCTTTTTATGTGCATATCGTGTTCCCCCGTAAAATGTGTTTGATGTTCTCTCTCTTTGTACAATTCTTATATGTGTGCCTTCATTCTTCTATATTTTGTAAACCACCTTCCACCTTTTTCACCTTTTCGCTTTTGGTTTTGTGTTTTCCTTTTGGGGATGATACAAAGCATTGAGATGCCCTATGTCTCTTCCATGTTGACCCAAAAGATCCCTTCTTCCTTTCACTTTTCTTTTCTTTTTTTTTCCTTTTGGGGATGATGCAAGGAATTGAGACCACAATGTCTCCTTCATGTTGACCCAAAAATATTTCTTTTTCATTTTTCCTTTTGCTTTCGCTTTTTGCTTTGATTTTGTGTTTTCCTTTTGGGGACGATGCAAAGCATCGAGACCACAATGTCTTCTCCATGTTGACCCAAAATGAACTTTTTTTTTATTTTGTTTTCAGTATTTATGTATCACTCTTGTCATTCTATGTATTCAAGGAATGGTGACAGTTTCGAGCTCTTTACTAAACACATTGCAGCAACGAACATGCAGACCCCAAATTCATAGATCCCTTATGTGTTTTTTGTTTTTCTTTGGGGGAAACCCTCTTTCTTTTGATCCTTTTTCCTTTGCATGATGAAACCTTGAAAACATATGACTTGGCATAGGGAATTTTTAGGTTGGCTCTCATGTCTTGTTTTCTTTTTGCATCTTTCATTTGCTACTTTAATGTAATTTCTCACATAACGGCGTGTAGCAATTTATTTAAAGTGGGGGAATACATTGACATTATTCATTTACATTTTGTTCTTTGTGTAGCCTCTTTACCTTAAATGATGTGTTTGTCACTTTGTGGATGAAATTGGATATAATTTCCTTCATAAGTGTGATCTATCTTAGTGTATTACATTCCTCTTAGTGGCCTAATGTGACACACTGCATCCCCTAAGTTGTAAATTTTCTATTCTTTGATTGGGCCTCTCTTGGAGACATTAGACATAATTTTCCCTAAGTTACAGACCTCATATGATCTTAACAAGACTCCTTTGAACTCATTTAAACTTTTTCATTTTTACATTTTTGCATTTTACATTTTGCATTTTTCGCCACCTTGCATAACACAACTTGCAAGCTTGTCGTACCAACCTATTTGTTCATGAGTTCTAAGCATATGATGCTTTGCTTGCCTCATGAAGCATGAACTAACATTATCCTTTGTGGCACCTTATGAAAGTTATCAAGAGGCATAACTTTGATATGGTTGAGTGGGAAGCCCATTCTAAGGCACAACTTTCCCCATAGCCACCTTTTGTGGATCTCTCACCCTACGGATGACTAGAAATTTCATGGCCCCAAAGTGAGTACGCTTGAGCTTTCTCACCTAGCAAACAACCAAAATTTATGTCACCCTAGAGTGAGTACACATTCCTTCTCTTTCTAAACAAGTAGCCTACATCTAATCCACAACGAGCTAGATAGATGATCGAAGCTTTCTTTCTTTCTTTCTTTCTTCTCATCATGTGTGTTCCTTTGTGCTTATGATTGGTTTGCCATGGGATCATGATCTTGGGGGCTTGATCTTCCCTCTTTATTAGTGATGTCTCATCTTACTAAGCATCAGTACATTTGGACCTTTCTTGGTTGCATGATCGACTACTTTAGTGTGAGTTTAAAGCAATTTCATCCTCTCACTAAAGTGGGGAATAAATGTGGACATGGAAAAAGTAACCCTTCGACTTTTTCTCATGTTTAGGCCTTTCTAGTGGATTTTGACTTGATTTTTTCTATATTTAATGTTATAATATGACATTAGGTCTTGAATATTTAATTCATTAAGACTTCCAAGATGTCTTGTGAAGGTGTTGTGAAGTGTTGTAACACATTTCCACACTTTGCTAGACTCTTCTTATCATAATTCATCATAATAATTCATTTTTATTGCTTACCAAGTCTTATTTTAAAGTTTTGTGAAGTTTTATAACCCACTTTCATGCTTTTCTAGACTTGTCTTCATTAACTTAACCCTTTCCTATGTTTAAATGACCCTTTAATGTATACACTTTTTAGCCCCCCTTAAGTGTGTTTTTGAGGATAATCCCGTTAAACAATATTTAATGCCATGTAACTCTCGACATTCAATCAAAATTTCCCAGGTGGACTAAGTTGTCACCTTCGGCGACTTAGTCCCATTTGGCTCAAAAATCAAAATAATTTTAATTTCTTGGTGATATTTTGTCCTCTAACCCTCGAGGTTAGCCTATGATGTGTTATTTTCAATAAATTTACTAAAATCAAGTATAAATAATGGTTTTTCACCTCATTTTACATCCTCTACAATCTCCTAATTCATTCAAGCATTCTCTCAAGTAATTATCTTAATCTCTCAAGTATTCAAGCACTCTAAGCATAATCAAGTCATCCATTGGAGCTCTTCATTGTATATCTTTAGATTTTCAATAAGGGTTTGGTAAGTTTATGACATTGCATGTTGTTTATTTATCATTTCTTTACTTTCTATTTCATTTTATTGGGTTTTATTACCAAAGTAGGGTTTGACCAAGGAAAACCCCTATAATCTAACCCTTAATCATTTTCCCCCTTTGCACGTGTGTTTGCAAATTTTGTAGGTAGATTTGTCAAAGGATAAAGTGTGAAAAAGGCTTCTTCAATCATTCTAAGTCATTCAAGTCAACTCAACTCTAATTCAAGCTTGGAGATATTCTACAGGTCGCTTTCTGAAGATTCATATTTGGACCCACATCAGAAAAGTGATTGTAGACCTAAAGATACATGATACAGTCCCCAGATTCCCAAAACCTACAAGAGGACTAAATTTCCCCTCTTGGTGATTTAGTCCCACTTCAGATCCTGAACAATGATTTTTGTATTTTCAGACACCCATCTTGCATATTCTTGCTTCAGAAAGTTTTTTGAGAAGTAGGACTAAATCACCCCACCTGGTGACATAGTCCCATCTGGCTTCAACATCAAAATTTCTAGAATTCTAGAGGTCTTTGCAGTCTTCAGTCAACTCCTCTTCACCTCCCAAGTGCACTCATTCTATTTCACAACTTCCTTTTTAGTTTTATTTGCATTTCTAGGTTGTTAATTTCATGTTTGCATATCACACTATGTTTTCCATCACTTCATATTTCTTAGGTTTAGGATCAATATATCATTCCATTTTCATATTAGTGCATTTATACATCTCATTTAGACATCATTCATCCCTCCTTTCATTAATCGTTTGAGTGTTTACATAGAGTTTAACCCTATTCCTTACCTTTTTAGGTGAAACATCCTAGAAAGGTAAGTGTCCAATAGAGCTTTTTAAAATCTTTTTTTACAAAAATGTCAAAATTTTTAGATGTGATTCTTTTTTCTACTAAAATATTTTGGAATGATTCAAAAATGACTACACTCAATGGATGATTTTGATCTAGATGCCTAAAATAGAAATTTATGAAACTTTCCAAACTGATACTAGAGGTTACCAGCAAGCCTAGGAAATATAGAAGATCACCAGAAAGCTCAAAAAATTAACTTTTTGTAGGCATCTAGGGACTCATTTTCCCAATGGTGAATGGGTCCTGGTATGCTTTTCTGATAAACTTTGAATCTGATATTGAATCTTAGGAAGTGTGAAAACTTGTTGCTTTGGTATCCCTAACTAGGACTCATTCGCCGTATGGCGAATGGGTCCTGGTATAGTGTTTTTTTAAGACAAAAAAGTGCAATTTCTTAGTGATTATATGTTTTTAATATTTTAGGTCTATGTCAATTTTGTAACAGATTTTCTAGGTTCTAGGATTCTAAATGCAATGTTGACTATGGTTGAGTGATAAACAATGTAACTAAATCTAATGTGTAATGTGAATCTAAATGATTGAATGGTGATGTCAATGTTAACACTATGCCAAAAAAACTCAGATGTAATGCATTTTTTCTAGTTTTTAGTGAATATAAACAATGCAATCATGCAAATTTACCCTAAATGCAATGTTCACTAATGCAAAATGAAAGAACCCTAAATGCAATGAAAATCTAATGCAAGCTATTACAAACTAAGATCTAGGATTTTAATGCACTCCAAATCAAAAATTAGGATGACCAAAAGGCCAAGTTCACCAAAATGAAACATAAAAAAAGAGAGGGTGTATCAAAAATGGGATTAATCAAATGGAAACACCTTTTTTGGCTTGATGTTTCACTCAATTATGAGGGGTATAATTCACACATAATAATCAGGAAAAAAACCTAACTATTATAATAGTAAAAATGTAGGCTTTAAGATGCTAGAACAATGTGTACCTTGCTAAAAAGGTGTTGTTTCAGGCCTCACTAAGGACTCATTCGCCTAGTGGTGAATGGGTCCCTATTAGGATTTTGGAAAAGTAATTTTTGGTCCACTTGATCTTCAACCTAAAACTTGCAATCACACATCAAGGAAGAAGAAAAATTGTTGTTTGTTAGGGAATAGGGGTTTTCCTTGGTCAAACCTGGTTTAGGTAATTAAACCTTATGAATAAATTATGAAACATGAAAAATGAAACATGAAACATGAAATAATGATACCTTGGATGAAGTCTTGGATGTCAAACTATCAATCTAGCATGAAGTGGCTATGAATAATGTAGAACTTGATCTTTAATATGGATGTGAAACAGTGCTTGTAAATGGATCTTCAATGCTACATCAATACATAAGCTCAATTGTACGTATGATGCACTAAATATTTGGCATGATGAAATGAACTTTGATTGCTACAATAAAACCTTGATAATCTTCTCTTGAATGCTTTGTAATTTCTCTTGTGAATTGATAGTATGATTGCATTAAGATTTTTAGGTTGCTACTTGCTAGGTGAAACTATGTAAAATAACCTTATATTTATACTTAACTTGGATCTAATCTTGAATTTCAAATAACACAAGCTAACATTAGATCTGGGATTTAAAATCACTAAAATTCTACCAAGAATGAGTTTAAAAAGGGGTGTCCTAACTTAAGGAGGATCCATTCACCATAGGGTGAATGGGTCCTAGTGTACATAACTAGGACACATCTTGGGGAGGTAAAATGTTATGCAAAAAGGGGATCCTAGGACTTAGGAAGGACCCATTTACCATGTGGAAAATGGGTTCTAGGTCACTATCCTAGGACTCAAACCTTTCCAAATTAAGTTTTGTTAAACATTATTATTGAGTTTTGGGATTTATCCTTCAAAAAATGTAATAAATAAGGCTTGGATTTGAATTTAAGGTGCCAATTAAGCTCTAATTAACCTCAATTAATTATTAAAGCCCTAGATTAGTGTGAAAGTGTAAAGAAACACTTTACAACACCCTAAATAAGGTACAATTAAGTCCATTTATTATTAATTATCTATTCCCAAATTAAGTGTGAAGAAGGCTTACTTTTTTCGACAATATAGTTGGAAAGGGTTGGATATCTTGACAAATTTTCCAAACTTCTACAAAAGCAAGGAATGGGTAAGAATTATCTTAAGCCATATTCATGGGAATTTCATTTGGCTATGCAAACCCTTCATGATCACAAAGGATGAAATTAGGGAAGCTACTAGCCTTTGTGCCTCCAAACTAGTCCCAATGCTAAAATTTCTAAAGAATGAAATGGTTATGGAGCTCACCAATGCTAAATTTGATAGAAGAACCCTAACAGTCAAGGATATCATTGATCCTAGTGTCTGGTATGCATCAATGGGGATTGCATATAAGATTTAATTTACAAATATAGAAGGATCTACCACCATTATTGCAATTCACACCACACATAAAATGGTAGAAGATGCCAACTTTGATCTATGTGAGTTGTTAAGAGAGAAGATAAAGGAGAATTTGATAGAAAAAGAAACAAATTATAATTTCAGGTTTGGTTCTTTGATTATATGTCTTCCTTTCTTCTTTTGAATGAGATAGCTAGTTTTAAGGGTAAAATGTGAGAAAAATTCACTTTGATCAAACACCATACACAAATATTTCAAAATGAGAAAGCTTCCACTACATTCTATTAGGGATTTTTCAAAAATCTACAAATTGAGATGTAAAGTAGATATAGGATACCATCTGTTTTGGTCTAGAAGTATGAAAATGAGATAAATTTTATGGTAAACAAGGATATTTGTTTATGGAAGCAATGGAGCCCAAAACTTCATGGATTTTTGAATTGACTTATGAGATTGAGAATGAATTTCTACAAGGTTATATAGATATTCTATTGTCAAAACCTAAGGACCCCAAAGCAAAAATATGACACTTATAGAAAAATTATGATATCTACAAAAAGGAGAGAGAGGAAGAAATTGAAAGAAAATTGGAAAGGGTGCTTAAGGAGATGGGTACTCCATGTTATTCAAAGATAAAATATAGAGATATACTTCACAAAATACTAGGTACTTCTTCAAAGGCTATATTTGATACCTCTCTAGAGGTTTCCAAGGCTAAATCTATTCCTTTGGAAGCCTATCAAGGTCTAAGGATATCTAGTAGATCCTCTCATGTTGTTGTATATCCTCTATAGTCCTCCAAGTCTACACAAACAACTAGCAATAAAAGGAAATCAACATCTATATTCTCTCTAGAGAAAAATACCACTAAAGCTAGGCATGCTAGGCCTAAACAAAAGGAAAAGAGAGAAAAGATAAATGAGGAAGAATTCGATGATATTGAATCTAAGTTGAAGAAAAATGTATCTCCTTGCAAAATAAGAAAGGAAAGAAGATTGAAAAAGAGGAAGCTGAGCAAACACCTCTAGTTACACATGAACCCCTTGATTTTGGGGGCATACTAAATGAAAAATTTGACTATAGACTACTAGATAGTAAAATTGAGCTACATTTGGATGTCCCTTCAAAAGACAAGAATACATTGAGAATGGCTTCATTGAATATATGCTCATTCAGAATATTCTCTTTAGAAACATTGTTGGAAAAGCTTCGGATAGCCTTGTTGAGGCTCTAAGATAGAGAAGAGAAGAAGCTATCAAGACTGATAAAGAAATGAAACAAGAATAATTTGACAATTTTAGAATATTAGTCTCCCAAGAAGAAAAATAAAATATTTTCTAGAGACAATCCAAGGAGTTTTGCACCCGAAGGAGAATAGATATGTTGATGAGCTTGAATGAAAATGTCAAAAAGAAGATCTAGAATTAGATTGAAGAGACCACAAAGAAAATCACAAATGAGAAAAAAAAATTCAGTCAGGAAGAAGTACAAGGACCCTTTGGATTGCAAGAAGGAGAAGGTGTCTCTGATGTGCATAAAGTGTAAACAATATCTGATATGGAGATAGATAAGAAGAAGAGAAAGAGTCTGAAGTAAAGAGAGCCAATATCCTTGAAGAAATGAAAATGGATGAGGTGACTTTTGAGGACCAAACTTCTTTGGATGACATCATCCTACAAGATATTCTAGGTGTGTCTACTCAAGACGTAGATCTATCAATTTTTAAGGGCAAGGTGATTGATGGTGATATAAATAAAAATGAGGAGATTTCTCCTCTAGTGAATACTAATGCAAAAGGTGTAGAAAATTAAGATGAAGTTGGTTTCCCTCCTCTGAAACATAATGTTTCTCCTATGAAGAATTCAAGGAATAATGAGAAGATAAGAGGTGATAATCTTTAGATAGTTTAGGATACAAAAGATAAGGTAGCTGGGAAGCAAGATGATTTTGTAGGTCAAGGTTCTTCTTCATCAAATTCCTTTGAGGACCCACTTGGGTTACATATGTAGTTTCAACCTATGGTAACTCCCCAACTTCTACAGATTCCCCCTCATGAGGGACAAGTTGACTTATCAAATATTTCTCCCCTTCAAAAGTTATAGCTTGGATATATTATGCATGTTTCCACAAGGAGGGAGATTCTACAAGATGATATAATAAGGATTATTCAAGAATGTTTGTCAAAGGTAAAATGGATGATTCCTTGCCTTCAAAACATAAATTGAAATTGTAAACATGGATTATTTTAAGGATCATTCTCCACAAATTGAGAAAAAGGTAGAGCAAGAGGCTTTGAGAAAGATAAAATACAAAATGATTGTTTATGCATCTGACTGGTGTGCCAATGCACACAACAAATTACAAAAAAATGTGAAAATTTTCAAGAAATGTGTAGATGAAGTTACTTATATTTATCAAAAAAAATTAGATGACCTAATTCCACTAAAATCATCAAGGATCAAATTGAATCCATTGAGTCATAGATCACTCAAATGGTCAAGATATATTATCAATGAAAGGATAAAGATGGGGCAACTAGAACTCAAATAGAAAATCTACATTTATAGTTTTCTTTGCTTCTGGACATGAGAGAGTAATGAAAGATGCAATATGGATAGTTAACAGAAGAATTCAATATGACACTTGCTTCATTGTCTAGGTTTCTTGATGAAGCAAAAATTATTGAGAAGAAAATGAAGACTCTAGGTAAGGTGAATGAGGTTGAGGATTTCTACATAGAATTTGAATATCAAAATAATATTCTCACCTTAGAAAAAGTAGATTGGTTTGCAACTTTGGAGCAACTTAAAGTAATTCACAAGAATATTCTACCTTCTAAAGAGGTTTTAAAGGTATATATAAGACAATTTTATCTTTATATAGATTTTGTAGAGGATTGTAGTATCATTATTTGATTTTTTGATTGAAAATATTTTATGTATTGCATCAATTTTGGGAATCTCCATCCTAGGGGGACTATTGATTGAAGAATTCATATATTAAGGTGGAGTTGTACATAAGATAATATTTCATTTTCCCTTGATTTCAAAAGGGGAGAGAAGTATTGAAGATATATGGGTGTTTCCATCAATGAAAAAGGGGGAGGTTATTGGAAATAAGTGTTGTCATTGATGTCAACTCAAGCTGTGTTTTCATTGATGCCAAACATGTGTGTTGAAGGTTGTACATTCTTCAGTGATAATCTGTAGAGTGCAAATCAGCTATGTAATATGAGGTTGAAATGGTATTTAGTTTGATGTTCAAGTATGCTATGGAGGTACATACACAAGTTTTGATATGCTTGCAATATGTCTACATTGACACCATTCTTGTTTGGTGTACCACACTTTGATATAAGTTACAAAAGATTGGCTAAGGCACTTACAATGTATACTTTATGACAGAGTCAGTATTTTGGTTAGCATCCCTCCGTAGCATAAGCTTTTTGTCTTGTGATTCAAAATATAAGGTGGGTGAGATGTGAAGGTGTTATATCAAAGTATTCAAGTCCTTACACCTTATACAATGAAATTTTTAAGTGACAGAGCTCCAATAGACACTCTAGTAGAATAATGGGTTGATGAAGGCCTATTGGAATGCTTTGCATTCCTCCAGAAGTGAAGTAATGGCCTTGTGATTCAGAATACATAATCAATAATGTTATATGCACACTATTTTGTAGTATTAGGTATTTGGTGGTCTGTAAGATTTATTTTCAAATGACATTTTGCTACAGGTTTTCTGAAATTCTATGTTCATATATATTCAATGAGATTCTTAAGTTACGCCAGTATATGATGTTCAAAAATTTTAGGAAAGGGTTGAAGAGATATTGTGCATGGACTACAACTCTCTCATCTTGGTTTGTATGAAGGTTTTCGTTTCTTCCAAGTGGTGTCAAGTTGAAAAGTTGGTAGTTTTGGTAGTTTTCATATATTATGAGTTAGCTCTCACCATGGTTTTCCATCATTGGGTTTTCCATGTAAAATAATTAGTGTTCTTGTGCGGTTCATGTTTTATTTTTTTCTCTTCTTTTAGTTTATATGATGTGATGCTTAATTTAAAAATGGGAATGGTTAAGTTTTAATATATGCCAATTCACCCCCTCTTAGCACTATAGTGTGTTCAACAAAATAAATCTAGGGAAATATAAATGAGTTGAAAAATGAAAAGCCATTCCATTTAAACCTAAGCACATACATGAAGTGCATTACTTCATGTGATTGGTCAATTTATATAGAAATTTTGTATCAAAATTATCAAAAATTTCCAATACCAATACTACTCTCCAAAGGAATGAAATTTTATTTGAATGGTCAAAAAAATATGTAGAAGCATTTTGCATTCTCAAAGAGTTTGAATAATATGCCTATTCTCAGGGTACCTGATCCCAATTTTAAGGTCATATGCTAATGTAAGGAGGTCAAGTAGTGGCCTACGAGTCTAGGAAGTTGCAACCTTATGATCAAAACTATGCTTCACATGATCTGGAGTTAGTATAAATTATGTGTTCTTCCTAAGTGTGTAGATATTACCTATTAGTAAAGAAGTTTTAACTCAAGAGATAATCAGGGAATTAAATATATTTTTGCTTAACTAAATCTTAATGCTCAGCAACAGATATGGTTAGAGTTAAAATTTGACTAATTTTGAGATCAATTATATAAAAGAAAATTAAAATCAAGTTGTCAATACATTGAGTTGCAAGAGATACATTTTGACAATGGTCTTGATTCACTCTAATCTACAAAAATAAGTTTTGAGAATTTTTGCTAAAGATCAATGCTATGAGTAAGAAAAATAAGCCTTATCTACAAATCCCTAGGATAATAGGTATGAAGGGTACCAATTTAATTCTGATGGAATCTTAAGGCTTAAGATCAAGATGTATATTCTAGATAGAGACAACTTGAGAACTTTTATCATAAAAGGAAGTACATTGTGCTCCATATTTTGGTCATATAGGTGTGAAAAAAATTATGGAAGATGTAAAACCTTTATACTTCTAGAAAAGGATGATGCATGATATAGTGAGATTCATGGCATAATGTTTTGATGTGAGTTAAGGTTGAACATCACCACCCAATAAGATTGTTATACCACCATGAAATGCTAGAATAAAAGTGGAAAGTAATCAACATGTATTTTGTAAAGGGCCTACCCTTGTCTAGAAACAAACACAACACAATTTTGGTGGTAGTTGATAAACCCTTTGAGGTGGCTCATTTCATTCCAAGAAATCTTATAGATGGGGTACCTATGATTGAAATAGAATTTGTATAAGAGTTATTTAGATTACATGGATTTCCTAAGAAAATAATCTCAAATAAAGATACATGGATGATTTTGAGGTTTCTTCAAACCTTGTGTAGACACCTAAATTTAACCATTTACATTTGGTCAAATATCATTTTTTCATCTAAATATACTATTATCCACATTAATTAAGTAATATTGATATTATTCAATTAATACCCCTAAAGTCCTCTAAATCTCTAAGTTATTTAATTAAATAATTAAATACTTTACTCTTTGTGGCAACAAAGAAAGTATCCCCTTACTTTTCCTTACTTTTTTGGTCCCTCCTTGTTAAATTGAACAATAATGTTGCCTTGATTTAGTGTTGTAATTTGTTTGACACATTCACATTAGGTCTTGGGCCCTTGTGAACTAAATGAACTTAATCATACCTTATTTAAGGTTTTGTAAAGTGTTGTTCCACACTTTCATATTTTTCTAGGGTTTTAATAAATATTTGAGCTTCTTTATGCTTTAATTGGCCTCATTTTGCATCCACGAGCCTTATTTAATGCATCTTTTCGAGGATAATCCTGACATAAATCAACATCCAATCATAATTCAGAAGTTTTAGGTTGTGTGGCCTAGATTTAGTTATCTAGGACTCATACACCACCTTGGTTGTATAAGTCCCACTTAGCTTTTTGGATCCCAATCTAGATTTTTCATCTTTCTAAGAATTTTTAAAAATGGTCCCATAATTAAAGCCTAACAGGAATCATACACTACTTTTAGCGTATGAGTCCTATGTGGCCCAAAATAAAATTTAATTCAAATTCTTGGCAAGATTTCATTCTCCTAGATCTGATGTCATCTTGTAGTGTTGTAATTTAGGGAATTTTGGCATGAACAAGTATAAATGAAAGTTTCTTTCACTCATTTTCATCCAAAGCTTTCAAGTGTTCATGCATTATAGAAAATTGTGTTCACAAGAGTTTAAAAGAGTATTCAAGAGCATTGAAGGGTAAATTATTAAGTGATTTAGAGAATTATTCAAGCATCAAGCATCATGTAAAATTCATCATGTTTTTTATTGAGCTAACAATTGTGATGTAGGGTTTTAGGATTAAAGCTAGCATTCAATTCAAGATCTATCACATTCTAGCAAGAGTTAAGATCTACATCCATTCGAGCCACTTCAAAAATGTTTGCAACACTTTATTGCAAGGGTTTGTGTGTGGTTTGTGGGTATAGGTTGAAGACACATTGAAGAGAAAGTTTGGAGAAATTTTTCAAAGTTTTCACCTTGCATTGGAGATCATTAGAAGACATCTAGAGGTTGCAAATCAGGGTTTCAGATCCAAAAATCAATTGGGAAGGATAGGGTAGATATTGAGGAACAAAGCCAAACGTTGAATTTCTAGAAAACCCAAACTAGATTGATACAACACTTTTGGTGTATGAGTCCCAGTATAGGTCAATTTCCATATTTTTGTAGATCCAAAATCTACAGTGCTAGAAACCAATTCCTACATGGAAACCCTAGTCTGGGACTAAATCACCTAGTCTAGTGTATGAGTCTCAGTTAGCATTAAAATTAGCATTTTCAAAATTTTAGAGCTTCATCCAGTCCTCTTGAATTTTCCAAGTGCACACCTTTCATCTTTTTAATTTCTATTATGTTTTACATGTATTTTTAGGTCATTTAGTGAAGTATTACATCATATTAGGGTTAAGCATTAGATCTTTCATTTCATTAGTCTTTCCAAGCCCTAGCTTGGTGGTGAACCCCTCTTTAACTCATAATCAAACCCTAGGAAAGCTCTATTGCAAGATCTCTTTCTCTGCATATTTTAGATTGAATTCTCTAGGGTTTTCCTTCAATGAAATGATTAGGAAATGTGTTGTTTTGTGTCCTAAACCATAAGTAACAATCCCATTTTCTTTTTTTTCACTCTTTATACCTTTCCTCAAAGAATTAAATAAATTATCTATTTATTTAATTCCTCACATGTCCCATCCCCCATAATCTACACCTAATCCTAATCTAATTGCTAATCCCATCATTAGGGATGTGCACATTCCTAATCCATGATTAGGAGGTGTCACATCCTCCAACTTTTTCAAGTGGGCTCTTAATCCCTAATAAATGTTAGCCCATTCCCAAATAGAATTTTAAATTCTATTTTATTTTCCCTAAGCATTTGGCGGAATTTTTAATTCATCTCTCTTCCCCCAAGGATCATTTTCTCATCCCCATAAGGATTAAAAGGAAATTTAATATTCCCTCTTGTCACATCCTTCCCAAGGGTACTTGCAAGTACCCTCCACCTCATCCTCTCCTCTCCCCATGTGATGACACTTGTCACCACTAGGTGGGTTGAGATGTGTCAAGGCATCTCAACCCTTGATCCTCAACTCTTAATCCTATCCCTTCATCCAAAATCCTTCAATCTACTTATCCCAACACTTAGCCATTTTTCACCTCTCTCACCCATCTTTCATTCAAGTGTCGTTATGCTATCAAAATAATCTTAGACCACACAAAACAAATCAAATCAAGGCACAACAAAGCTATCAACTCAACAAGGTAAAAATGGGTGTTCATTTTCATATTCTTGTTTAAGTTCATCTACTACCAAATATTGAGTGTCATCTTTAGTTTTTCTATTTTTCTTGAGTTTATTTTTTACAATTTTTATTTAGAAAAAACATTGCACACATTTTTGGCATGCCCGATGGGACCCACGTCACGAATCTCTTGATCTATTTTTTGTTGTTTCCATTTTTTGCAAGTTTGTATTTTGGCTACAAGGGTGAATGCACTAGATGGGCATATACATTTGACATATGGGCATCTTTGTGGTTCCAGACAGACGAATACATGACTTTAGGCTCCTACCTACTTTGTGGTGAACTTACTACAAGATAGGTGATAACACCTGTTACAGAGGTCAACTTGCCTTTGGATAAGTGAATCCATGGGTTATAGGGGAAATTTTTCAAGCCTTGACCCGACCTTGAAGAGATAAAAATGTGCGAACTTCAAAGGTGAATGTGTAACCTCCTTGGGAAAACCCACATCCAAATAGGAAAATGTTTGACCTTCAGAGGCAAATGCACAATCTCCTTGGGAAAACTTGCATCTAGATAGGTGTAGGCACAAAATACAAAGGAAAATTCACTAGCCTCCTATAAAGTAAAATCAACAACCTACATAGGCATACCTACACATCACAAATGAAAATTTGTGCAAGCTACAAGGGTGAACATGCAAGTTATAGGGGTGAACCTATGAGTTATAGGGGTGATTTCGTGAGTACCTAACCTTGACCATCCTACATAGGTGAATCCACATGAGATGTAGGGGTGAACTTGTGAGTTACATGGGAAATTCTATGAGTACCTAACACGAGCATCCTATAGAGGTAAATCCATGCAAGCTATAGGGTAAAACTCGTAAGTTATAGGGGCGATTCCATGAAGGTTACAAAGGCGTATGCACTCTATTCTTGGGTTAATACGCTCTATACATCAAAAAACACAAAAGGTATAAAAAACATCAATTTTTGGTAAAATTTTTACATCACTTTATACTTTCCATTTTCAAAAAAATATCTTTGGGGGTGGATCCCCCAAATCCCTTACGAAGGGGATTGCGTCCATCCCCCTACACCCCCTTCATTGGGTTGGGTGTTCCAGCCCTTGGGCTAACGTTCATCTTTTTTTTTGTCATTTTCTTTTGCATCTTATCATCCTCTTGTGTGAATTCTCTCATTTTTCCAATACTAGTGGATAAAACTACTAACACATTTCTTGTAAGATGATCAGTAGAAGACAAGCAAAAGTATTTTTTATACTAACTACGCAAAATTGGTTTTCTTAAGGGGTCAATTAATTTTTTTGTTGTGTTTGTGATTTTTTCATTGGTGTATGCTCTTCCCTTGTGCTACGTGAAAACTTAGGGATTAGAAACCATGAATTTAATCCAATTCCATCTATGATTCCACCTAGGAGTGCTATCCTACGCATATTCTCTCTCCTTGCACTACATGTGAGCTTGAGTATCAAAAACACCCAACATTTCTTTCCCTTTAGGAGGCTTATTTGATGTATGCATGTTTTTATATATATTTGTATGTATTTATGTATGTATGTATGTATGCCTATATGTATGTATGTACGTATATATGTATGTATGTATGTGTGTATGTATGTATGCTTGTATTTATGTATGGTTGTATGTATGTATGTAAGTGTTTTTGGTTTAGGGTATATATGGGTGAGGGTATAGGTTATAGGGATGAGGGTTGATGTTTTAGGGTTTATTATTTAAAGTAAAGGGTTGAGGGTTTACAATTCAAGGATAATATTCGGCTCATTGAGTGTATAATATTAAGTGTGTACAGTATAGGGATTATGGATTAGGATATTGGATTTAGGGTTTACGATATGGATTGAGGGTGTAGACACGTAAAATATATTGATTGACATTGTGCATCTGACCCTGACTCACTAACATCATTTCTTCCTAAATCATTCCTCGATTTAACCATTTAATCAAATCCCCCTATCTAATTAAATTCATCAATATTCCTCTCTTAATTAAATAAATCATTTTATCTAATCAAGTCAATCTCTTTTGTTAATTAAATCAATCCATCTGATCTAATTATCCCTATTTAATTAAATAATCAATTTATTTGATTAAATCTCTAAAGTTTATCCATTTAATTAAATAAATTAAAACTTTATTTTATTTAATCTAACACCATCTCTTTTGATTAAATAAATCAAAATCCTTATTTAATTAATCTCTTGTCATATTCCTCTCTTATTTGATTTAAATAAATCCATAAATTTGACTCAAATAGGTCACATCATCTAACCTCTCTCATTAAATTAATTAGTCCTTAATTAATTTAATCTCATCTCATGTCCCATCCTCTAGATAATGCAAGTTGCACATGAAAATAGATTTAATTCATTTATTAAATCTCTATTTTCCTCGCAAGGCATCTTCTGGAATATTCTCTCAATTTGAATTCAAAAATTCCAAGTCAACATGTACATCCAACAAGGAAATAAATTCATCTTACATGTCCTTTGCCTTGAGCCAAGTGGCATTTATTGCATTTTCCCTTCCCTCTTACATGTCATTTCAACAAAATTTGAATTTCAAATTAGGCATTTATTGTCACAAACCCCAAATCTTGCACATCCTTCATCCATTCATAGCTTGAAAAGTGGCATCATATCATTGGATGAATGTTAGTCCCACATTGCTCAAATTTGGACATTCATCCATCTTGACATTCTATAAATAAAGAGCTCATATCCTCATTTCATCATCCACAATCTAGGCAAAGTTACCATGCTCTGATATCTCTTGAAATCCATTATCATTGAGTCATAGCTAGGTTTTTGTAGATTTTTGGCTTGGATTTCTTATTCTTCATCAACGAAGTGGATCAATCATCTTCAACATATCAAGCTTTCATCATAGGAATTGGGAAAGGGCTAATTTTCACATCAAATTGGCACCAATTCCCCCATGGGATCATGTGTTTGCTTTTCTAATTAGGATTCAATCTTTGTTTTGTCATTTTCATTGAGTTCTTCACTATTTTATTCCTAATTTGAAAGTTGTAAATGGATTTCATGGGGAATCCTTGTTTTAGCTTGCAATTCCTTGTTTAACTTGTTTACTCATGTTGTTTTGCAGGTACTAGGAAAAGAGTTCGCACAGAGGGTATAAGGCATAGGGTGAAGGATTGAGAGTGTATGGTTTAGGTTTTAATTATAGGGTTTAGGGTATAAGGGTGAGGTTATAGGATATAGGTATGATGGTTGAGGGTGCAGGGTTCACGGTTTAAGTTATAGAGTTGAGGATTGAGGATTAGGGCTCAAGTATATGGTTTATGGTATAGTGTTGAGGGTTGAGGTTTTATAGAGATTAGGATAATGTTCAAGGTTGAGTGTCTAAGGTATAGGGTTCAAGGTTTAATGTTGAGGGTATAAGGTATAGAGATGAGGGTTGAGGGTAGAGATTTGAGGGTTGAGGGATAACATGTTCAATTTTGAGTGTTGAAGGTTAAGTGTATAGGGTATAGTTCCATTATAGTTTAAGATATTGGGTTGATAGATTAGGGATTAAGAATAGGGTTGAGATTTGAGGTTGTAGGTCATAGGGTTTATGGTTTAATGATTGAGGGTTTATGGTTTAAGGGTTGAGGGTTGAGGGATTAGGGTTTAGGGTTGAGGGTTTAATGGTTTAGGGTTTAGGTTTTAGGGTTGAGGGTTTAAGGGATAAGGGTTTAGGGTTGAGGTTTTAAGGGTTGATGGTTTAAGGGTTGAGGTTTGAGGGTTGAGGGTTGAGGGTTAAGGGTTGAGGGATTAGGAGTTGAGGGTTTAGGGTTTAATGGATTAGGGTTGAGGGTTGAGGGTTGAGGGTTGAGGGATTAGGGTTTAAGGGTTGAAGAATTAGGGTTTAATAGTTTATGGTTGATGGATTAGGGTTTAAGTTATATTATCAAGGGTTGAGGGTTTAGGGTTTAGGGTTTAATGTTTAAGGGTTGAGGGTTGAGGCTTTAGGGATAGGGTTGTGCATTAAGGGTTGAGGATTTAATGGTTTAGGGTTTAAGGGTAAATGGCTTATGGTTTAAAGTTTGAGGATTTAAGGTTTGAGGGTTAATAGATTAAGGTTTAAAGTATTGGTTTGATGTATTAGGTTTTATGGTTTAATGTATAGGGTATAGGGGTGAGATTTGAGGATTGAGGATTTAAGTGTTGATGGTTTAAGGGTTGAGGGTTGAGGGTTGAGGGTTGAGGGTTGAGGGTTGAGGGTTTAGGGTTTAATATATAGGGTTGATGGATTAGGGTTATGGGTATAAAGTATGGGGTAGAGGCTTTATAGTTGAGGGTTGAGGGTTGAGGTTTGATGGTTGAGGGTTGAGGGTTGAGGGTTTAAGGTTTGAGGGTTGAAGGTTTAGTGATAGGGATTAGGGTTGAGGGTTGAGGGATTAGGGTTTAAGGTATAGGGTTGAGGGTTGAGCGTTTAAGGGTTAAGGGTTGAGGGTTGATGGTTTAATATTTGAGGGTTAAGGAATTAGGATTTAAGGGTTGAGACTGTAAGGTTTGATGGTTTAAGGTTTAAGGGTTGAGGGTTGAGGGATTAGGGTTTAGGGTTGAAGATTTAAGGGTTGAGGTTTTAATGTGTAAGGTAGAGGGTTGAGGGTTTAGAGTTTAAGGTATAAGGTTGAGTGATTATGGTTGAGCGTATAATGTGTAGGGTAGAAGGTTTATAGTTGAGGATTAAGGGATTAAGGTATAGAGTCGAGGGATTAGATTTGAGGGTTTAATGTATAGTGTATAGGGTTGAGGGTATAAGGTTTAGGGATTAATGGTTTAAGGTTTGAGGATATAGGGTTTAAGGTTTGAGGGTTAAGGGATGAAGGAATTAAGGGTTGAGGGTTTAAGGTTTGAGGGTTGAGGATTTAAGGTATAGGGTTGAGGGTTTAAGGGTTGAGGGATTATGGTTTAAGGGTTGAGGGTTGAGGGTTTAAGGTATAGTGTTGAGGGTTTAGGGTTTAAGGTTTAAGGGTTGAGGGTTGAGGCTTTAGGGATAGGGTTGAGGGTTAAGGTATTAGGGTTTAAGGGTTGAGGTTTTAAGGGTTTAGGGTTTAAGGGTTAAGGGTTTGGGGTCCAAGGGTTGAGGGTTGAGGGTTGAGGGTTTAAGGGTTGATGGTTGAGGTTTTAGGGATAGGGATTAGGGTTGAGGGTTAAGGGATATTAGGGTTGATATTTGAGGATTTAAGGGTTGAGGTTTTAAAGGTTGAGGGTCAAGGGTTTAATGTATAGGGTAGAGGGTTGAGGGATTAGGGTTTAAGGGTTGAATATTAAGGGATTAGGGTCAAGGGTTAAGGGTTTAGATTTAAAATTATAGTGTTGAGGGTATAATGTATAGGGTAGATGGTTTAAAATTGAGGGTTGATGGATTAAGGGTTTAGGGGTTTAGGGCTTAAGGGTTGATGGTTGAAGGATTGAGGCTTTAAAGTATACGATCGAGGGATACAGGTTGAGGGTTTAATGTATAGGGTATAAGGTTGAAGGTTAATGGTATAGGTTTTAAGGGTTTAATGGTTGAGGGTATAGATTTTAAGGGTTGAGGGTTTAAGGGTTGATGGTTGAGGATTGAAGGTTTAAGGGTTGAGAGATTAGGGGTTGAGGGATTAGGGTTTAAGGGATTAGGGTTGATTTTTTAGGGATTAGAGTTTAAGGTTTGAGGGATTAAGGTTTAAGGGTTGTCTATTGAGGGATTATGTCCAAGGGTTGAGGGTTTAGAGTTAAAATTATAGGGTTGATGGATTAGGATTGAGGTTATAATCTATAAGGTAGAGGGTTTATAGTTGAGGGTTGAGGGTTGAGGGTTGAGGGATTAAGGATTTAAGGGTTGAGAGCTTAATTTTTGAGGGTTGAGGGATTAAGGTTGAGGGTTTAATGTATAGGGTATAGGGTTAAGGGTTGACGGTATAAGGATTAAGCATTTAGGGTTTAAGGGTTTAGGGTTGAGGGTTTAAGGTTTGAGGGTTGAGGGATGGAGGGATTAATGGTTGAGGGTTGAGTATTTAAGGTATATATTTGAGGGCTTAAGGTTTGAGGGTTGAGGGTTTAAGGGTTGACAAATTAGGGGTTTAGGGTTTAGGGTTTAAGGGTCAAGGGTTTAGGGATATGGATTAGGGTTGACAGTTGAGGGATTATGGTTGATGGTTGAGGTTTAAGGGTTGAGATTTTAAGAGTTTAGTGTTTAAGGGTTGAGAATTTAAGGTTTGATATATGAGGGATTAGGTTTGAGGGTTTAATGTATAGGGTAGAGGGTAGAGGGTAGAGGGATTAGGGTTTGAGGGTTGGGGAATTAAGGGTTGAATATCGAGGGATTAGGTTCGAGGGTTGAGGGTTTATAGTTTAAGGTATAGGGTTGATGTATTATGGTTTAGGGTATAATGTATAGGGTAGAGGGTTTATAGTTGCAGGTTGAAGGTTGAGGGATTAAGGGCTTAAGGGTTTATGGATTAAGGGTTGAGGGTTGAGGCATTAATGTTTTAAGGTATAGAGTTGAGGGATTAGGGTTGAGGGTTTAATGTATAGGGTATAGGGTTTAGGGTGTAAGGGTTGATGGTTTAATGGTTGAGGGTTGAGGATTTAAGGTTTGAGGGTTTAATGATTGAGATATTAGGGGTTTTGGGTTTTAGGTTTAAGGGATTAAGGTTGAGTGTTGAGGAATTAGGGTGTAATGGTTAAGGGATTAGGTTTTAAGGGTTGAGGGTTTAGGGTTTAAGTTTTAAGGGTTGAAGGTTGAGGGTTTAGGTATAGGGTTTAGGGTTGAGGGTCAAGCGATTAGATTTTAAGGGTTTAGGGTTTAAGGGTTTATGGTTTAAGGGTCAAGGGTTTAGGTTTTAAGGGTTGAGGATTTAAGGGTTGAGGGTTGAGGGTTGAGGGTTAAGGGTTTAAGGGTTGAGGGTTTATTTTTTAGGGATATGGATTAAGGTTGATGTTTGATGGATTAGGGTTGAGGGTTGAGGATTTAAGGGTTGATGGTTTAAGGGATTAGTGTTTAAGGGTTGAGGGTTTAAGGGTTGACGGTTGAGGGATTAGAGTTGAGGGTTTAATGTATAGGGTAGAGGGTTGAGGGTTGAAGGATTATGGCTTAAAGGTTAAGAGTTTAAGGGTTAACTATATAGGGATTAGGATCTAGGGTTGAGGGTTTAGAGTTTAAGGTATATGGTTGATGGATTAGGGTTGTGGGCATAATGTATAGGGTAGAGGGTTTACAGTTGAAGGTTGAGGTTTGAGGATTGAGGTATTTAGGGTTTAAGGGTTGAGGGCTTAAGGTTTGAGGGTTGAGGGATTAAGGTTTTAAGGTATAGTATCAAGGGGATTAGGGTTAAGGGTTTAATGTATAGGGTATAGGGTTGAGGGTTCAAGGTATAAGGTTTAAGAGTTTAGGGTTTAAGGGGTTAAGGGTTGAGGGTATAAGGTTTAAGGTTTGAGGATTAAGGGATGGAGTGATTAAGGGTTGAGGGTTGATAATTTAAGGTATAGGGTTGAGGTTTTAAGGGTTGAGGGTTGAGGGATTGGAGTTTAAGGGTTGAGATATTAGGTTTTAAGGGTAAAGGGTTTAGGGTTGGTAGTTTAAGGTATAGTGTCGAGGGTTGAAGGTTTAGGTTTAGGGTGTAAGGTTTAAGGGTTGAGGGTGAATGGATTAGGGTTTAAGGGTTGAGGGTTTAATGGTCAAGTGTTTAAGGTTTAAGGGTATAAGGTTGAGGGTTGATGGTTGAGGGTTTAGGGTTAGGGATTAGGGTTGAGGGTTGATGAATTAGGGTTAAGGGTTGAGGGTTTAAGGGATTATTGTTTAAGGGTTGTAGGTTTAAGGGTTACAAGTTGATGGATTAGGGTTGAGGGTTTAATGTAAATGGTAGAGGGTAGAGGGTTGAAGGTTGATTTTTGAGGGTTGAGGGTTGAGGGTTGATGTATTAGGGTTTAAGGGTTGAGTAATAAGGGATTACATTCAAGGGTTGAGGGTTTAGTGTTTAAGGTATAAGGTTAAAGGATTATGGTTGAAGGTATAATGTATAGGGTAGATGGTTTAGAATTTAGGGTTGAGGGTTGAGGGATTAAGGGTTTAAGGGTTGAGGGCTTAAGGATTGATAGTTACGGGATTAAGGATTTAAGGTATAGGGTCAAGGGATTATGTCTGAGGGTTTAATGTATAGGGTTGAGGGTTGAGGGATGGAGGGATTAATTTTTGAGGATTTATGGGTTGAGGGTTGATGATATAAGGTATAGGGTTGAGACTTTAAGGGTTAAGGGTTAAGGGTTAAGGGTTTAGGGGTTTAAGGGTTGAGGGGTTAAGGGTTGAGGGTTTAGGGTTTACAGGATTAGGTTTGAGGGTTGATAGATTAGGGTTTAATGGTTGATGGATTAGGATTTAAGTGTTGAGGGTTTAATTTATAGTGTTGAGGGTTAAGAGTTTAGGGTTTAAGGGTTGAGGGTTGAGGGTTGAGGCTTTAGGGATAGGGTTTAGATTTGAGGGTTAAGGGATTAGGTTTTAAGGGTTTAGGGTTTAAGGGTCAATGGTTGAGGGTTTAAGGGTTGAGGGTTGAGGGTTTAAAGTTTGAGTGTTGAGGGTTAAAGTTTTAAGGGTTGAGGGTTTAGGGATAGGTATTAGGGTTGAGGGTTGAGGATTTAATGGTTGAAGTTTTAAGGGTTGAGGGTTTAATGGATTTTATTTTTAAGGGTTGAGGTTTTAATTCATAGGGTAAAGGGTTGAGGGTTGAGGGATTAGGGTTTAAGGGTTGAGGGTTTACAAATTGACTAGTGAGGGATTAGGTTCAAGGGTTGAGGGTTTAGAGTTTAAGGTATAGGGTTGAGGGATTAGGGCTAAGGGTATAATGTATAGGGTATAGTGTATAGGGTATAGGGTTTACATTTGAGGTTTGAGGGTTGAGGGATTAAATGTTAAGGGTTGAGGGTTGAGGTATTAGGATTGAGGGTATAATGTATAGGCTTGAGGGTTGAAGGTTGAGGGATTAAGGGTTTAAGGGTTTGAGGTTTGAGGGTATAGGGTTTAGTTTTTAAGGTTTAAGGGTTGAGGGTTTAGGGATAGGTTTTAGGGTTGAGGGTTAAGGGATTAGGGTTTAAGGTTTGAGGGTTTAAGGGTATATGGTTTAAGGGTTTTTAGTTTAAGGGTTTAGGGGTATAGTGTCGAGGGTTGAGGGATTAATCTTTAGGGTTTAGGGTATAGGGTAAAGGTATAGGGTTGAGGGTTGAGGTTGTATGGTTTAGGGTTTAAGGTATAGGGTAGAGGGTTGATGTTGTAGGGTATAGGGTTTAGTTTTTAGGGTTTAGGATTTAAGATATAGGGTTGAGGGTTAAGGTACATGCTTGAGCGTATAGGGAATTGTGGTGAAACTTCATATCGCACACAAAATGAGACATACATAGCACTTAGAAGATGAAATAGTTGGTTGAAGAAAGGTATCATTGGTGTAACTCAACCAAACCCCATATTGAAACACGATAAAGAAAACCTTTTAAAAATCAACTTTTTCAAAATGCGAGCGTCATTTGAAAAATTTGAAATGTGGTTGTTTTAAGGGAAAACCAAAACGTGCTCATGTTATAACATGAGCACATTTTTTCTTCTTCTAAAAATAGTGAAAAAGGTAGGACACCCATGATCTAGGCCCACATGCTCTAATATTCTTCTTCTTATGTATGTGATCTAACAAAAAAATATTTTTTCATGCTATTAGGGAAAGCACATGCAATTTTTACACATTCCACCACCTTTGCATCAGCTTTTTTTTGTTTTCCAACTTATGAAGGAGGAAATAATAGTGTTTTTACATCAAATTTGATTATATGTGTAGACATCCAAATTTTATCACTCCCATACGATCAAATTTACCTCTTTATTCATCCATTCCATCAATATTAATTTATTTAATTAATATTACACTTCCCGCCTAAGGTTCTTAAAGTATTTAATTTAACAATTAAACAATTTATCATGTAACTTTTTCCTCTCTAAATTAAATAAATACATCAATTTATTTTATTTATTCATTTTAACCTTTTTGAATTAAAATCAATTTAAAATTCTTCTTTTCTCTCTCCTTGTCACATCCTCCATAATCCATCTCTAATTTGGATTCATGTCACATCCTCCTACATTTTCCACTTGTCTCTAATCTTCCATTAATTATCATAATCAAGTATTTGCACAACTTTAATCAAAGTCATTCGCCACTTTAGCATCACTTTTTAGTCAACCTTTTCATTTACCTTTCTTGGCATCGACCCTCTTTCCCATGTGAATTTTTAATTCACTTTTATTCATCCTAGGTCTCTCTCCTCCTCATTTGAATTTTTAATTCACATTTTATCCTTCCAAGGCTTCTAGAATATTTGATTTGTCACCTCATACACATGTGACCAATTCCCACCTTTTTGGAGACCATCTCTTACCCATTAGATTCTCCTAGGAATGTGAATTTATTTCTCCAACCACTTTCTCTTTTCCCATGGAGATTTTTGAGGAATTCCAAAACTCCGCAAATGTCATTTTCATTCTCACTTGGGGACAAGAAATTCCTTTTTGAGGAAATATTCTCACTCCCCAAGGTATTTGTCCTTCCTCCACATCATGTAGTCTCTTTCCACATCACCTACACATCATCTCACCCTTAGCGACTTCACATTCCACATGTCAAAATGTGAGGGCTTGTGAGTTCTCAACTCACCTTGGCCCTTCATCTTAGCCTTGTTGGATAGATCTCAACCATTGAATTCTCTAAAGAATTCAAATTCTTCTATAAATACCCCCTTCTTTAAGGCATTTGAAATGACTTAGTCATTTGGTAACTAAATGTTGTCATTTTGAACACTCAACTCATAAGCATTTCATTCATTTAGCTAAGCCATTTTAGTCATTTGCACTATCATTTAGTCCTATTGTCAATCTTGCATCAAGATCCATCCAAGGAGCACACAAAGAAATAAAAATCAAGGGCAAACCAAAGAGTTTTAGCAACAAAGAAGGTATAAGCATATTACAATCTTTATTTTATCTTATTTCTTTGCTTTATCATTCCTTAGGCTAATCTTGAGGTGTCCCTTTATGTTTTTCCTCATTGCATTTTAGTTATTTTTCATCTTTAGAATAGGACTAACATTTAGGATCACATTTTCGGCACACCTGGTGGGACCCACAAGCTGGTTCCTCAATTTTACATTTGTTGTTGTTGAGTTGTTTGCAGGAACATGTTGCAGAGGGGCGACTACGCCCTCCTGGTGATTGGAGAAGGGAAACTATGCCCTCCTGGTGACTATAGAATGGTGACTATGCCCTCCTAGTGACTGTAGAAGGGCAACTACACCATCCTGGCCACTGTAGAGGGGTGACTACACCATGCTGGTGATTGCAGAAGGGCGACTATGCGGTCCTAGTGACTGTAGAAAGGCGATTACGTCCTCTATTTTACTGCAGAAGGGAAATTACGCCCTTGTTTGGATTTTTGGCTTACTAACATTTTCTGCAGAAGGGCGACTATGCCCTTGTTTGGGTTTTTGGATTACTAACATTTTTTGCAGAAGGGCGACTACTCCCTTATTTGGATTTTTGGCTTACTAAAATTTTCTGTAGAAGGGAGACTATGCCCTTGTTTGGATTTTTGGCTTACTAACATTTTTTTCAAAAGGGTGACTATGCCCTTGTTTCAATTTTTTTGCTTACTAACGTTTTCTGCAGAAGGGCAATTACACCCCTTGGTTAAACTTTGTTTTCTAACATTGCACTGTAGAAGGGTGGCTACACTCCTTGGTTAAATTTTTTTTTCTAACATTTCACTGCAGAAGGGCAACTACGCCCCTTGGTTGAACTTTCTGTGATAACATTTTACTGCAGAAGGGTTACTATGCCCTCTTTGTTACTACAGAAGGGTGATTGTGCCCTCCTGGTTACTGCAGAGGGGCGAATACGCCCTCCTGTCACTGCAGAGGGGCTACTATGCCCTTCCTCAGCATTGTAGGGAGGCGAATATGCCCCAAAACAACACATTTTGAAAGGTAAAATGACCATTTTAGCTTCATTTTTTCTCCCATTTTTTGTTGTTTTCATGTACTAACCCCGTAACATTGTTTCTTTAAAGGATATTTATGTTTTTTCTAACATTTTGCAACATATTCTTATGTAATTAATGAAGAACGCGGGATAAAACAACTAACATTTTCTTGTAGGGCTATCCATTTGCTCATATTTTTAAAGTTGTCCTTGTTATTTTCGTTAATCTAAGAACACAGTTTAATTAGGGGAATTAATGTTCATTACTTGTTGTGTCTATCTTTTTGTGTTACCCAAAGGGGGAATTAGTTTGTTTTCATTTTCCCCTTGCACTTCATGTGAGCCTAGGGAGTAGTTGGAAATGATTGGTGCTTTCTTTCTAGTGGGACCTGCTTGGGGATTTCATCACCCCAAGGGATGATTCCAACCATGCGTATCGGTGAGGTATACAAAGGGGGGAGAGTGAAAGTTGTACCCCAATCTAGTCGTGATGTAATTGGCAGAGTGTCAAAGCTAGGGTGATACCTAGATAGACGTGAAGAGTTGGTTTGAGCCCTTCAGTATCTCGTTGGGGTTCCTGACTCACGCTTGTGATGGGTTGGTGTTCACGGTTGTGCCTCACATACCGAGAGTATATCAAGGACTCCCTAGACACCTTATGCATCCTAGATTAAGACCTCATTAGCCATACCCTTAACATTAATCATAGGATTTTGTTTTCTTCAAAGTGTTTTCTTGTGAGAAACCAATCAACTTTTTGACAAATTGGCCTTATTATTGTCATTTTAAAGTCCTTGCCATAGTCATTTTCATCAAACCAAGTCCATGTTCACTACAAAAGGGCGACTACGCCCTCTAATTTACTACAAAAGGGTGACTACACTCTCTGATTTACTACACAAGAGTGACTACACCCTCTGATTCACTACAGAAGGGCGACTACGCCCTCCTAGTTACTACAAAGGGGTGAATTTTCCCTCCTAAATAGTCGAAATCACCCCATTTGGCTCTGTTTAGCATCTAAACCATCATTTAATCATTCCAAACCTTTATCTCATCATCCCAAGCCTCTGTTTTTTCATTCTAAACCTTTGAAAACCTCCATTTAATCATTCTAAACCTCCATTTTATCATTCCAAATCTCTGTTTAGCCCCCAAAACTCTCATTTAACCATCTTAAATCTCCATTTATTATCCCAAACATCCATACATTGGTTCTCTCAATCCGTCCACTCATTTAAAATTTTTTGGTAATCCATTCGAAAAGCCCATATCACCACCTAGTGAACTGGATTCACCAAAATTTTACCATTTGCATCACCTAACCCATACCTCATAAACACCACTCATCATCAAATCACCTTAACCTTGTGTTAAAAAGTGGTTACCCAAATTGACCTTAGCACTTGAATTTGATTATTAGTCATTAACTTTGACCCAAAATGAATTTACTTCTATCTTGAGGTAAATTCGGTGTCGTAAGTTATCATCCTCAGCCCAAATCAATCCATTTCTATCTTGAGGTTGATTTAGTGCCATTATCATCCACTTGATCAATCAATGCTCTAGGTCATTGAGGGTAATTTTATTTGACTAAATTCAGGGTCCCTCACATCTTTCATCATCTAATCATACCCATCCAATCATTCAAATCTATCAAACCCAATCATTCAATCAAATTAGTCACACTTATCCAATTACCTAATCAATCCAATCCAATCTATCCAATCAAAATCTAATCTAATAAAAATCCAATCCAATCCAATCTATCCAATCAAAATATGACCCAATCAAAATCCAATATAATTCAATCTAAATCCCATCTCATCCAATCAAAATTAAATCGCATCCAATCACAATCAAATTGTTCATCAAAGACATCTTTATAATCTACCCATAGCACATTTGCATTCCCATTCAAACTAGGTCGCAAGTCAAGAAACAAATGGCACAAGAACAAGGTCAAAATTCCCAAGCAAACATGTCTCAAGATCTTAATAACAACACAAATCCTACCAATGGTGAAATTTTTTCTCAAGATCCTAACAACATCACACTCCAACACCTAAAATTAGAACAACTCACCACATGGTGAAGAGAGTATGGCTAATCAACCCGAACTCATGCTTGAGAAACATTTCAGTAATCCTACCAATATACAAATGACTGACCGTCTATTCAAAACACATGGGGAAGAAATCTTGGCCCACCTAATTGAAAAGGGTGTCAAACCTCCATCAGGTGTTGAGTTATCCAAATATAGGAGCTCCACATCTAATATACCCCAAGGTTCACAAAATGTACTAGGGGGTTCGTACATCCCCAATGTTCCTCTAGTTGAGGGTTGGCATCAACCTAAATTTGGAAATGTTATTCTTTATCATGTTAACCACCCCCCACACGCTCCATTCTCAGTTATGGGGGCTCCTCAAGTGCCTAATCCCAATAATCCTTTCGCCTATAGTATGCCGCAAAATGTTCCACAACTTGCGCCATTAATGCTAACAGCACCACCTCTTTCAATTCAACCTCTCATCAACACTGGGGGCACCCCTTTTACCTCATTGATTCCATCTCCTAGGGCCAAAAATCCACCACCACTTCTATATACATCTCAACAGCCTCATCAATCCAACCTACCACTTCAATTACCTCCACAAGGCACGTCCCAACCAAATGTTCCAAGTGGTACCCAACAACCTCCTTTACAGAATGCCTCTACGTTATCTCAGCCACCTCATCAGCAACAACCCCTGCATAACACTTTACTTTCTTCACAATAACCACCATACCAATCGCAAGGAAATCCATCCCGACCTCTTGCTCGGACCATATCCCTGTTCCTTGCATCCATTTTACGCCCGCAGGCTCAACCACAACACAAAATCCCATCTCATCTCATGCAATAGTTGACATCACAACAACAACCTCCCTAGCACTATTACTATCATAATCAGCAACATTTCCATCAACAACCACCCTATGTGGCCTCCCAACAATCACAATAGTACCTTCAACACCAACAAACCAATCGACAATATCACATTGAAGCTCCCCAACATTCGGTCACACATTTTTATCAACCAAATCCATATGTTACCCCACAACAACAACCTACATACCCAAAAACACCCCCTACACATCAATAGATAACACCATCCTCTTATTATCAAAATCCTTACATCCATCTTCAAACATTATCTCAACAAGATCCACAATCATCCTATCATCCCTATCCATCCAATCCACCTGCCTTGACTACACAACCAGTCAACGTGGACCTATTGGAAATAAAAGTTTCTTTGAAATATCTCCAAGTGGCGATTGGAAAACAATCCTTTAGATTCGAAGATATATGTCCCTATCTGTTTGATCCATCCATCTCACTAATTCCCTTCCCGAAGCACTTTGAGATACCAAAGTTTGATAGATACAAGGGAAAAAAAGATCCAAAAGCCCACTTACAAGAGTTTTACTCCCAATGTCAAGAACTTATGCACAATGGCAACTACCTCTTGTGATTTTTTCCACAAAGCTTGACAGGTAATGCCTTAGAATGGTTCATGGGTCTAGAAGGAGGGTCCATAAAATCCTATGTAGATCTTTCAGAAAAATTTGTTTCTTACTTCTCCTTCAATTTGGAGAAGGAAACTGATACCTTGGATCTCCTCAAAGAGAAGCAACATGAAGGTGAAACCTTTGCTAGCTACCTTCAAAGGTGGCTTGCACTAGCAAGCTGAATGAAAACCCCCCTCAAAGAGAAAGATATGGTCACTCTCTTTGTGGAGAACTCACATCCTAACATGGCTCACAATTTTAGGTTGCACTGTGTTACCACTTTCATTGAAATAGTAGAAAAGCGACCCATCCTTGAATGCGCCCTTATTTCCAAAGGGCACATCAAGATACACAACCATGACAGTGAAAGGCCATCCAGTGATAAGTCACGCTTTTGGAACAAGAACAAGAACGCAGTAAATGATGGTGTCACTGACACCAAACATGTTCAGGTGGCTAACACATCCCAGAGGAAACCATGATTTGTACCTAATGCCATATCCATGCCAAAGGGGGCATCTCATCCTCCTCAACATTCAAACCAAAACAGCCAAGGGAATAGCAAATGCCAATATACTCAATTAGGAGAACCCTTGAGCGCCATCTTTAATAAGTTGTTACAGGTCAACTATCCGATCATGTACCCTGTCACCAAACCGCTTGATGAATCTAAACCCAAACTAGCCTATTTTATGGAGAATGAATATTGCGAATTCCATAAGATAAAAGGGTACACTTTGGATAAGTTTCAAGGTCTCAAAAACTATGTCCAAGATCTTATTGATTGAGGAGATATTAAAGTCGACACTAGTCAAGCTTCATCATCCAATGCTCAATTACAGATATACCAAAATGCCTTCCCTAACCATAATCAAGGTGCAATCACCTCCAATAACAATCCCCAAGACAACAACACAAATAATATAATCTATAAAAATGTACCCCTCAATTATGATGGTATTGTCCATTACATTAAACAGGTAGAACCCCGTGTGTCTATGATACATGTTAAGACTAAAGATCCCCAATGTGGTGTTGCTACCAGACGGTCCTGCATTACTGTCTCTACAGCCTCCACATCTGCCCAAACAAATCATGCAAACTCTCAATATAGCATTCTTGATCACTTAGGAAAGACCCCTGCTCAAATCTCAATCTTAGATCTACTTAAGTCTTCTCTCGTACATCAGGAAATACTCAACAGAGCTTTACAAGAAAATCACGTACCGAATGACATCAATCCTACACATTTTTAGGCCTTATTAGGACACTTGGATTTATCTTATCAGCTACACTTTAGTCAGAATGACATGCCAAATATTGATTCCAATCACAACCATCCCTTGCACATCGAATTCCTAGTCACCCATCATAAAATAAAAAGGGTCTTGGTAGATAATGGCTCTTCCCTCAATCTATGTACTCTAAAATTCATAAAACAGATAGGGCATACTCAAGTGGATTTAATTAATCAAATCATCATGATCAAGGCTTACGATAATGCAGAGAGAAATTCTGAAGGAATTATCAGTCTTCCTATCTAGGTTGGACCTGTCGTTCAGTACACTACTTGCCATGTCTTGGATCTAGACTTACCATATAATCTCCTCCTTTGCCGCCCATGGCTCCCTACTATGCAAGTCTTCCCTTCCACATACCATCAATGCCTAAAATTCCTAGTTAACAGACAAGAAATCACCATTTATGCCAATCCACAACCATTTGAATACTGTTGTGCTTTAGAAGCATCATTTCCCCATTTACATTATTGTCCCATAGTTGAAATTGGGGCATCTCAATCATCATCCTCCAATCCATCATCTACCATGATAGCCACGCCATCTCCTGCCACCAATTCCTCTATTACCAAAGTCTAGATCATTGACAAGGGATGTGGTGAATATGAAATGCATACAGCCCTAAATGTGGCAACCATGCCATAATCACCTCATGTGTACGGGAAGCCTTAACATGCTACTCCAAAGGAAGACAAAACTATCACATTCAGTGCAAAGAACATCCCCACTACCACTTTTAGGTCTCCTAGTATAAATATAGATGCACTAGAAGAAGATATCAGTCAGTGGGTATACCATGAAGAACCCCAACCAGATCCTCCTCTAAAGGAATACTTCCAAGAAGCATACCCTTGGTCAGCTAAGTTCACAAAAAAGCATAACTACCAAAACAGGGGCCTAGGCAAGGAAGAATAGGGGTGGTTGCAACCTATTGATGTATCAAAGCTACCACAGAATATATGCCTCAGATATGATAAAAAGTAGAAAGGCCCTACAACATCATCTAACACCTCCAATAGTGTTACTATGGATGATGGTCCATTGGAAGACATACCCAAGGAAGAATCCATCATACATGCATATGATGATGTAGATCACATAGACCTATCATCCATGTTCGAATGCCTATCTGTTTGTACCATTAGCCTATCCCTTCACCATCTTGAACTCATTGATTGGGACCTATGCGATAGTGCACTTGCCAATATCTCCCTGGATACATATGTCAACCTCATGGGATTGGGGGAGGATGAGCACTCTAGTCGCAAAAATAAAAACAAGAAAAATAAAAAGTGGGCATCTAGTGAAAACCTCCCCAAGGCACTTCCTGACCCAAAAAAAGTAAAAATAAATGACGCATCTGATGGTGAAAACCTCGAAGAGGTGCTGGAGGATGGAGATGTTCATCTTCCCCTTGTGGGAACTCAATTATCCACACGGTCACCCATCTTAATTGAAGAAACTCAAGAAGTCAATCTGGGTACTACTAAAAACCCTAAGATCACCTATGTAGCAAAATCACTCTTAGAGCAAGAATATGCAGTCATTGTTCAGCTACTCCAAGAAGGTATCATTAACTTTGCTTGGTCATATTCAGACATGCTAGGTTTAGATCCCGATTTAGTGGTTCATCATCTAGATGTTTGCCCAGATGCCAAGCCTGTCAAACAAAAGCTCAAAAAAATGCATCCATAGGTAGCATTATTAGTCAAGAAGGAATTGGAGAAATTATTAGATGCCAATTTTATTAGAACAATTGACTACTCTAATTGGATCTCCAACATAGTATAGGTTACCAAGCCAAACAGAGACATTCAGATTTGCATAGACTTTCGAGATCTTAACAAATCCTGTCCAAAAGATGACTTCTCGTTGCCCAACATTGACATGTTGGTTGGTCTTACTGCAGGACATGAGATGTTGTCCCTTATGGATGGGTTCTCTGGTTATGATTAGATTCGAGTTGCACCTGAAGACCAACACAAAACTACTTTTACAACACCTTGGGGTACTTTATGTTACAATGTTATGCCTTTTGGTCTCAAAAATGCGGGGGAAACATATCAAAGGGGAATGACTATCATCTTCCATGACCTCATCCATATCATCATGGAGGATTATGTCGATGACTTACTAGGAAAATCCAGAACCAAGTTGAGCATCCTGCCATCTTAAAAAATATCTTCGAACGGTTGGAACATTACAAGTTGTGATTAAATCCAAAAAAGTGTGTCTTTGGTGTTATGTCAGGGAAATTGTTGGGTTTCATAGTCTCACAAAGGGGCATTGAAGTAGATCTTTCCAAGGTAAAATCTATTCTAGATATGCCACCCCCGTGCAATCTAAAACAACTGAGAAGCCTTCAAGGGAAACTGCAATCCATTTGTTGGTTCATAGCCCAGCTTGCAGATAGGTGTCAGTCATTCACCCATCTCCTAAAAAAAGACTTTTCCTTCAGATGGAACCAACGGTGTTAGATAGGTTTTGATAAGATCAAGGAATACTTTCCTCATCCACCCATCTTAATGGCACCAATTCTAGGGAAACCCCTCCTACTTTACATCTCTGCCACTTCAATCGCACTGGGAGCATTGTTGGCACAACATGGTGAATCATCAAAAGAAAGAGCAATCTACTACATCAGTCGAACACTAGTTGGCTATGAACTAAAATATTCACTGATGGAGAAAGTCTTCCTTGCAGTGGTCTTCAATACACAAAAACTTCAGCATTGCATGCTCATCCATCCAGTCAAATTAATAGCAAAAATTGATCCACTAAAGTATATGTTATCCAAAACCACTTTGACTGGTCGCATGGCTAAGTGGGTCATGCTCCTAAGTGAATTTGACATAGAGTACATGGATCGCAAAGCCATAAAGGGAAAAGTCATAGCTAATCAGTTGGCCGAAGCACCAATAGTGGATGCTTATCCTCTAGTCACTGAATTTCTAGATGAAGTTTTCACAGTTACAAAAACACGTGCTTGGATATTGTATTTTGAAGGTTCATATACTCATAATGGATCAGGCACAAGAATTCTATTGGTTACCCCTCAAGGTGACTACATTCCAAAATCATTCAGGATAGTATTCTCGTGTACCAACAACATAGCTAAGTATGAGCCCTCCTCATGGGCCTCTGAATTGCAAAGCAGTGGCACATAACTCACTTGAAAGTATTTGGTGATTCATTGTTGGTCATTAAGCAAGTTAATGATGAATTCCTAACAAAATATGATAAGTTGTTACCCTACAAGCGCATGGTGGATGATTTCAAGAAAAAATTCACCTTCATACAATTTGACCAAATTCCTAGAGCACAAAACATAGCAGCTGATGCAATGGCTACTATTGGCTCCCTGATTGATATGCCTAAAGATCGAATAGAGTGTGAATTTCTTGTGGAATAGCTTTTAATATTAGCGTATGATATCCCTAAGATAGGCATGGTGTGCGACATTGTGGGTCTCGCATCCCCATGGTACCAAGACATATATACCTATCTGCATGATAATATTCTCCCCCAGATCTCACACACAATCAATGAAAATCCTTCGTTCATCACTCTTCCTGATACATTATCATCGGTGATATGCTTTATCATCGCAGGTATGATGGAATCCTCCTTATATTTCTGAATGAGTCGACTGAAGCCCATATTGCACTAACGGAGGTACATAGTGGTGTTTGTGGGGGTCATTCAAATGGTATGGCTTTGGCCAAAAGGATTCTCTAAGCTGGATACTATTGGCCTACTTTAGAGCATGATGCTTGTGAATTTGTGAAGAAATTCCTTCCCTACCAACAATATGCAGATTTGATTCATGCTCCAACATAGGACCTTCAGCCCCTCCTAGCACTGTGGCCCTTCTCTCAATGGGGTTTCAACTTGGTTGGCAAGATTTACCCACCATCTTCTGACAGCCATATATTCATAATTACTGCTACTGAGTACTTCACCAAGTGGGTGGAAGCAATGCCACTCTCATAGATCACTGGTACTCAAATTTCAAAATTCATCCTTTACCATATTCTCTACAGATATGGTATTCCATCAACCATCCTCTCTAATAATGGAAGACCTTTTAAAAACTAGGCCATGAAACATCTCTATGACACCTTTCACATCCAACATCATTGGTCAACACCTTATTACCCCCAGGGTAATGGTCTGGCAAAAGCAACCAATAAGACCCTTATCCGCATCCTCAAGAAAGTTGTCAATAAAACTAGTCGAGATTGGCACCTCCATATTCATCTCACCCTTTGGGAATATCACACCATCTCCACCCCTATAGGTGCCACCCCCTATTCTTTAGTATATGGTGTTGAAGCCATCTTGCCAATTGAAGTTGAGATCCCATTGCTGAGGATTTCTCTAAAGAATCTTATCAGTGAGGAAGATGCTCATGTTGCACGAATTGCACAACTGGAGTTACTAGATGAAAAATGAATCAAATCCTATGATCATCTACAAGCCTACCAAAATTGCCTCAAACATAACTACAACAATAAGGTTTGTCCTCAACAATTCTAGATTGATGAACTAGTCCTTAAAGAGAACTAGCATACTCAGCAGGACTGCGATAAGAAAGGGAAATTTGAAGCAAATTGGTTGGGTCCTTATATCATAGCTGCTAAATATGGATCTGGAGCATACAAACTTGCTACCCTTGAATGATAGCCCCTTCAAGAACCTATCAATATCATGCATCTGAAGAGGTTCTACACCTAAATCCACTTGGTAACCCTACCTGCAAAAAAATAAAAAAAACAGCAAAAATCCAAAAATAGTAAAGAGAAATAAATTCATCCTATGGTGAAAACCACTTTTGGTGGCACCTTGGATAAGTATGGGTGGTGAAAACCTAGTAACATGTGTCATTCATAAAGGGATTAATCATTATATAGCTTGCATCTTAGTTACTTTATGACTTCATCTATCCTATCTTAACACCCTCACCCATCCTATCCTTGGTCGCTTGGTATATTTTGATTGAGCATTGGACGATCCACATTGGATATCCCTCATCCTGAGATTTTCGTTATCCCACTCTAAGCTTGTGTCATTCGTCAAATCATTGATGGGTTTGTGTCATCATCGAGGATCATCCATCGTGTTGGTCTCCATCTAGATCTCATCCTATCACATTGGTTTTCTTGTCCTTAGTCGAACTACATTTCCCCTACACTTTCATGTACACAAGGCTGATCATTTGTTCTACCCTCGGGGCCTTTTTGACCATCCCGTGATGGTTATCCATTAGTTGTCTTCATCACTTCCTTTTTGCTTTTGTCCATGGTCAGTTATCATTTATCTTTTCTGAACTTCGATGCCCTTGCGCTTCCACATAGGCAAGGTTGATCATTCGATCCTCCCCTAGGGAATTTGCATGTCATATCTTGTGTCATTCATCATCAGTCACTATGGTTTTCTTCCTCTTTATCCATAGTCTTTTCATGAACTACGAGGGCTCTATACTTTCACGTAGGCAAGGCTAATCTTTTATCGGCCCCTGAGCCCCTAGGTTTGTAGGATGTGTCAATCGTCTGTCTTGCATTGTTTCATTAAGTTATGCCCTTATCTAGCTAGTTGTTAACAAACGAGATATACTAGCATCCGCAAATCCTATCGGTTCTTAATATCTCGTGTCATATTGATCTTTTAGTTTAGTATCCATCATCAGTCTCAATAGGATTCATCCTTCCTAATAGACCTTATCAATCTCATCCATCCCCTTGATCCTATGACAAGGGACATTTGAAATTTGATTGTGATCTCTTGATGCTTTTGGTTTTTGCTTATATTTGAGCTTCCTATTACAATTAGTTGAGATCGCCATAATCTATCATATTATGGTGTGTTTTGGTTGGTTCACATAGGGGAATATCTTGATATTTTATTGTTGTTGTTTGCTAGGTTGTCCCACGTAGTACCCACCAAGATCCATGTGATCTTGTGTTACGTTGGGGCACCCCTTTGTGCTTGTGGTTATCCCAATGCCTAGCCTAACCAAAGTCTTCACTACTTTGGGGTGTTGAGATATCATTCTTGTTTGTGTTTTTGTTTCATGCATTAGGTACTAACTCACCTTGTTTGTCTATACCTTGGCACTTAGTGTCTTATGCTATAGCAAAAATCAGTGCTTCGAAGATGGAAAATCATATTAGGATTGCATTTTGCTGATGATGTTTTCTACACAACAACTCAAAAAAAATATGAAATCATATCTCTCTTGAAAGGTAAATCTCTATCAGCAAGCCTCAAGAGATAACTATAAGGTCTCTAATGTCAGGTCTTGACAATGCATAAACAACTCAGTGATAAATGTGAAATTTCTAGTAATCACAAAGGGACCTTACTACAAGCAAAGACTGAATCTTGAACTTATCAGATCTAGCAATGTAATGATACTTCAATCCTAAATCTAATCCAAATAATAAAATAAATAAATAAATATTAGGGTTTCAGAGATATCTAAATTTAAAACTACTCCTAAGATTAACAATGCAAATGATGAAATACTTGAAATGGACCAATCCCTCATAAACTAATTCCTGCTTGACCAAGATAAATCTATAATCTCACAGAAGCAGTGCAATCTTATAAGGCATTAAAGATTTTTAGATCATGAACATTCATCCAAGACAACCCAATTACAATTGAAATGGATAAACTTCACAATTGAACTAAGCACAATGAATATAAAGGTCTAGGCTAACTTTGCAAAGAAACTAACAATTAGCTAGCTGCCAAAAGTATGGACCAGGGACTGCTGCAAACACTTCAAGCATCAAATCATAAACACCATTGAATCAAATCTAAATATAAATCTAACATATATCTAATAACCTTGAGCAATTTGAAAGATAGAATCATAAGAACCATGCAAGATAAGTCAACACAAAAGATATCACCAAAAAATCATAATGCCCTTCAATTGTATTGAATCACCAAATTTCAACAACAATTCCAATGTTTTGTTATAGCACTTACTCAGAAATTGACTAACTTCTACCTCTACTCTACTGCTTAATTCACTCTAAGAACTATCTGTATCTGTGTATATCTATATGTTACAAATGAGGAAAAATTCCCAATTTATAGGAATCCTCAAAGCATGTCGGCCCAGCAAGGGATATACAACCATAAAATAGCCATAAAACAAGTCGGCCCAATTAATGTTTACAATAATAAATGGCCATAAAATAGGTCAGCCCAAGGAGAATTCAAAATAAAATGAATTAGCATTAAATGCTTGAACTCAATCCAGGTTGGCCTGGGATCATCAATGCAATTCGAACCAATGCACAAGTTTCAATGCAGCCCTAGAGGCATCACTATGCAGTACAAAGTGAAATTTAGATTGAACAAGTACAGAATTATAAACATGGAACTTTTCGCCTATTTGAATGTTTTCATGAGGAATCAATTATGAGAATGCAGAAACATTGTCTTGTACAACAAATTTCTCAATAGGATGTTCATCAAAAGGCATCACGAACTGATCCTTAGGCACATTTTCACTTGTAGCTATGTGATCATGCCCATCAATTATGACTATAATATTAGTATTCTCAACATTATTCAAATCTTCCTACATATCAATATGAGCCACATTACTTATCTCATCATTGATGCATAAAATCTATAAATTTTAAGTGCTTAATTCATCAACAGACATAGAAAAAATAGATTTTGATAAACAAGAGAACTCCTTGAATTCTTCCTCTGTTGGCATTGGTTCAGACTTTTGATCACAGTCATCAGGAATGTTGACCACTCCATTAAGTGCTTCCTCATGTTTTTCAATACATTCATCAACAACTTGTTGAAATTCTCCCATTGGAGCCTTTTGTGTATCTCGCACATGTTGTGGTAGTAGTATTTGTTCTTCCACCTCTTTTATGGTTTCCTGACACTGGAAGCGTGTGAATTCTAAATGCTCTTCCTCATTTATCTTGCACCAAGCTAGTAACAACAAGTCCTCTAGGTTGATTCTATAACTCAAGCTTGACCAATCTTTTATAATCCTGGCAACTAACTCTTCATATCTAGTATGTATTAGATCTTTATTCTGAATGAATTCCTAGAAATTATTCAGTAAACTGAGCTAACTATCTTCAAGATCATTTTAATTTTCAACCAATTCTACCAAGGCTTTAGTACCACTTGATTCTGTTGTGAGGTCAATAGGTGTTGTGTGAAGCATAAGGACTTCCTCTGCATCTGACTCCTCAAAAGGGGTTGCAAGCACATAGTTACCCATACTTACCTTAGATATCAAAATTTCATTGGAGGTATTTTGATATTCTATTATCATGTACCTCATCCTAGGTTCTCTTTCAATTATAATCTTGTTTGGCACTCCCTTCCAAGGAAGCCACATGTGAGAGTTATCAATTGATACATATCCATTCAAGGCCCTGGTAAAGTCTCTTCCCAGAATCAGGCCATAAGCATCAGGTATATCAACCAATTGTATATTGATGACCTATTGAATCCTAGGATCGGAAGCAACCTACATATGAAACATATTTAGTTCCCCTACAACATTAACTTCAGTTCTATCCAATTGTGTAACTTTCTTTTGGGAATCAACAGGAGTAATACCCAAAGATCGACAGACACCAAAGGGCATTACATTGGTGGAAGCACCTAAATCTAATAAGAAATTGTGCAAGTGCTTACCAAAAATACAAACAGAAATCAAGAATGGAGTCTCAGTTTTCCCTTGAAACAGAGTTAAGAGAGTATCTACTTGAGCAACCTGAGTCCTATCTTTCTCTTTTCCCTTATCTCCAGGAGGTACATGAACTTGATTATGAGTCTTATTTTTCCTTCCTACTATTTAAGAGCTAGATACTTTATTAATACTTTCACTAACTAATCCACCTTGTGATATGGAATTCACATTATAAGCTCCTAAAACTACATTCCTAATGGTTGGAACCCTCAATAACTCAAATGCGGAGAAACTTACCTAAAGTTTCTTGAGTTCTTCTGCAACATATATAGCCAGTTGTTCTTCACTTAGATCAACAAGAATCTCTTTTGGATAGTCCACCTCCCTGTCTTTGCTTGCTTCAACACTTCTTCCTTTTGAAACGTCCATCTGTGCTTGTCCTTCCTTTGACAGATACTACTTAGACACATGAGGATACAATGGATTATTATTGGCATTAGGATATGGAGGAGTGGTAAAGTTGTTTGGTGGAATGGAGGTGGTGAAGGGACCTCCAGCCTATGGATTCCTATGTGGCATGTCTCTCAAATCATATTTCTTAACAGGCCTTTGGAAAGTCTGTACCTCTTCAACATAAGCTTCTTCTTCATCTAGAGGGCCATTGTCATTTACTAGATTTTTATCAAACAACTGTGAAATCTCATCTCCATTGCATACCTGGTTTGCCTCTTCCTTGAGCTGGTCTGATTCTTCTTCAGGTACATTGTCTTTGCTCTATGGAAAAGGAGCATGGTTTAGAACCAACACTGGTGAATCATAGGGAGTAGATGGCACCATCTCCTAACTACTCAAATTTTTCTCCACTTCATACTGGAATATTGAAGCTATTGTCTAGAACTCTTGAAAATCTAACTCAAAATGTTGACTTGTTTTATGGAGCCTAAACCATCTTGATAAAGTAGCTTCAGCTAAATATACACCACTAGGAGGCTTCTCTTGATTGACTGGTTGATCCAATGGGGTAGGTACTCCTCTATTGTTGGGCCTTGTATTCCAAGTCCTATTTTGTCTGGGTGGCTATCTCTTGTCAAAACCTTGTCCACCAACTTGACCTCTATCAAAGTTCTGGCCTGAGGATTGTCCTTTATCATAATTTTGTCCTCTGTCACTATTATATCCCCTGTCATTACTATATCATCTTTCTTTGTTGTATCCTCTTTCATTTTTGTATCTTCTTTCATCATTGTATCCTTTTTCATTGTTGTATCCTCTATCAAAATTTTATCCTTGTTGATTTTTTGAACTTTCTCTGCTTTGATTGAACTGCATATTTCTTTGAGCAGCTTGCAACTGACTATTCTGGTTCCTCAAGTAAGTCACCTCCATATTCAGCTTCTTCACTTGTTCAGACAATTCATCCAGTCTCTCCTGGTTAGGAATTCTATATGAAGGCTGGCTCACATTATTTTGGGAACATCCTACTGCAGTGCTGGTGTTTAATGACTGGTTCAAGACTTCAGAATTCTACAAATATGGGGGATAGCTAGCATGAGATTGTGGATGAAGAGGTTGATTTGCATTTTTCTATGGATAGCTGACTGTAGGTGGAATTTGATTCACTGGAGGCCCTAGGTGAGGAACCATAGGAAAATGAGGAACCAAATTCATGATTGGAGTATGATTGGTGAGAGCCTGGTTGAGAGCTAGGACTTGTTCAGGGTGAGCAGCGGGTCCTAGTGATGGTAAAGGTCTGGACAAATGTTGTCTTAAGGAAGTGCTAACCTTTATAGGCTCTACATATGCATCAAGTAGGGTATTAGGAGGATTGTTTCTCCATTTCATGAAGGTAGTTGTCAGACTATCAAGACCTTCATAATAGACTTCTAAAGCAGTGGCATCATCAATAGCATAGGGAGCCTGTAGTTGGGTATAGGAACAATGAAACCTATTGTTAAAGGACCCTATAGGCTCATGGACTTCTCTTTTAACATTAGTAAACTAAAGATAGAGCTCATTAGGACTAATGGGAATCCTAAACTTCTATAGGAATGTTTTCTCTAGTTTAGTCCAATGCTAGATAGAGCCGACAGGTAAGTGATTATACTAATAGAATGCATCTTCTCTTAAGGAATAAGGAAAGAGCCTACATGCTACATCCTCATTATTGATTTCCCTATCCTTAAGGCTAGTCTGAAAGATCATGATGTGCTCCTCAATAGTTCTATTGGGATCATTAACATGGAACTTTGAACAAAAGTGCTCAGGATTCTTGGACATGACGTTGCAATTGGTGAAACTCAATGGAGATGGGTTATTAGCAAGGAAAGCCATTGGTCGAGGTGGGGGAAGTAATCGTTGATTTATGGTTACCTAAGGTTGTTGGATGGGAATGTCCTCAAATGAAGATGAAGATGAACTTGATGAAGATGAGAATGATGGAGATGATGGAGGTGGTTGGGCGGATGATGATTCTTCCCTTTTGTTGGTCCTTCTTGACCTAGTAGGGGCTGGTAGTTCTTGAAATTCTTCCTCTCCTGGAGTAGATCTAGTTCTTCTTCTGAATCTTTAGGGAGAGATAGTAGACATAAATCGATCCAGCTTAGCTTATTCAGGCCCTCCTTCTAGCACCAATTTGTTGGTGATGTTTTCTACACAGCAACAACTCAGATAGAATATGAAATCATATCTCTCTTGAAAGGTAAATCTCTATCAGCAATCCTCAAGAGATAATCCCAAGGTCTCTAATGTCAGGTCTTGAAAATGCATAAACAACTCTATGATATATGTGAAAATGCTGGTAATCACAAAGGGACCTTACTACAAGCAAATACTAAATCTTGAACTTATCAGATCTAGCAATGTAATGATAATTCAATCCTAAATCTAACTCAAATGATAAAGAAATAACAAAAGATTAGGGTTTTAGAGAGATTCCTAAATTTAACTACTCCTAAGATTAACAATGCAAATGATGAAATACTTGAAATGGACCAATCCCTCATAAACTAATTCCTGCTTGACCAAGATAAATCTACAATCTTACAGAAACAGTGCAATCTTCTAAGGCATTAAAGATTTTCAGATCATGAACATTCATCCAAGACAACCTAATTGCAATTGAAATGAATAAATTTCCACAATTGAACTAAGCACAATGAATAGAAGATCCAGGCTAACTTTGCAAAGCAACTAACAATCAGCTAGCTACAAAAAGTATGGACCAGGGATTGCTGCAAACACTTCAAGCATCAAATCATAAACACCATTGAATCAAATCTAAATCTAAATCTAATATATATCTAATAACCTTGAGCAATTTGAAAGATAGAATCATAAGAACCATGCAAACTAAGTCAACACAAAAGAGATCACCAGAAAATTACAATGCCCTTCAATTGTATTGAATCACCCAATTTCAGCAACAATTCCAATGTTCTGTTATAGCACTTGCTCAGAAGTTGACTAACTTCTAACTCTGCTCTACTACCTAATTTGCTCTTGTAGCAAAACTATCTCTATCTGTGTACATGTTACAAATGAGGCAAAATTCCCAATTTATAGGAACCTCCAAAGCATGTTGGCCAAGTTGGGATTTTATAATCATGAAATAGCCACAAACAAGTCGGCCCAAAAAATTTTTACAATAATAAATGGCCATAAAGTAGGTCGGCCCAAGGAGAATTTGAAATAAAATGAATTAGCATTAAATACTTGAACTCAATCAAGGTCAGCCTGGGATCTTCAATGCAATTCAAACCAATGCACAAGTTTCAATGCAACCCTATATTAACTGCTTCCTTCCATTCTTATCCTAAACGCACCTCACCAAGTTGTCCAAGGGGTGGAGTAACTAGTACTTGAATTTGTTTCATAGATTAAACTTCTTCTCTAGAACTTCCTTGACGACCTAGCAAAATTCAACCTGCACTAAGCAAAAACCACCATTAATATCCATTATAACACTATTATACCATGAAGATCAAGATTAGCCCATCATCAGTAATGTATTTGTCATCTAAATAAATTCAAACATAGATCGAAATCAACCCAGAAACCTCGTTCAATCGCAAACTACACAGTCCAGGATTTTGAGCCAACCGCAAAATCTGGTCCAGGCGGATTTTCTCGAAGAAGGCACAAAATCAACAATTAGATCATAAAAATGCAAGAAATATGCAAATAACAATGTAATCTATTAGTTAAAATCATGGAATAATAAGAATTTATCATTAAAACCATCTGATTCATCCAATTTTCAAGTTTCACCAAGCTTCCTAGAAAATCTGGAAAAATTCGGCCAGACTGGATTTCCGCAAAAATGATAACACTGCATGAATTTTGAGAAAATGAGGGGAAGAAGGAGAAACCAAGAAAATCCGACCAGACAGGGAAATCCTGAGGCTGGAAGAAAACCCGAATATCGGCATCCTCTCACAAATTCACTCAAATTGATTGAACGATCACAAATTTAAGGACCCTAGGCATGGAAATCATTTAACCTGAACCTCCTATAGATCTTCTTTGAATCTTAGGCTCATTCAAAAGAAAATTAAGATGCAATGGGGACGCCCTAGGCATGAAACCCTAGATTTTGACCATGAACGCACAGAGCAAGCCACGAAATGCAAGAATTTGAACTCTAAGCAACTAAAAAGCCAAAGCACAACTCACATTCATCAATCGAAAGCAAGGCAACATGTACATACCATAAATAAAATGCCAGTCGACTCCAACAAAGACAAACAACAATTCAAATGCCCAAGCCAACAACAATGTTGAAAACGCTGAGGGAATCACAACTAGATCAATAATTCACAAATTCAGAATGCCACAGCGCACCAAGTACCCCATGATCAAATATCCCAACTCAAGAGAACGCAAATGATAAAGCAAAGGTGCAAAGCTCAAAAATCAACCATATTTGGAAAACCGACAGCAAGACAAAAATTCGGGAAAATCCGGCCTAGACGCAATTCCGCGAAGACCCAAATTCTCTGAACTACAGTGTAAAACAGGTCGAGCCAAACTTTAGCGGGATCCGGGAAAATCTGGACAAGGTAGAAAATCCCGAAATAGAGCCAAAACCAAAACTTCGCTTAAAGCTTAAGATTTTCAATGTGCAATCATGGGGGAAACACTTAGGCAAGTAAGATAAACATTTAAGCTCATTCCTAGGCAATGCACATCCTTAAAATCGAAGGGGGAAAAACACAAAAGTGAAAGCAAAAGAGGGTCCTTGCTTTCAGCGGGGCGTGTGTGCAAAAATTGCACAACACATTTCATCATCTATTGCATTGCATTCACCCTATGATTTTGGTTGTGCAAATACTTTACCCCGCTCTCTCCCATTCTTCTCAGGATACCAATAAATTTTGACAAGTGCCAAATTACACCCATTTTCCACAATCACTACGCACCCATCTTCCATTATCATGTTAGTCCTTATTGACACTTATGACCATGTGTTATTTCCTTTCATTATTAATTCACTATAAATTACAAGAGCATTATCACATATTAGGTTCATTCTACTAATCACACATACATCACCCCCTGCATCACAATTTGTTAGATCCATGCATACATTTCCACCTACATCACAACGTGTTAGATCCATGCATGCATGGCCACCTACATCACAAAGTGTTAGACTCATAATACATCACATCCTGCATATATAAAACATTCCTAAAAAAACCATTATAAACATATACATACATGTCAATAAATCAAATAGGCATACATACACATAAGTCATCATAGATATAACATATGCATGCATCATATCACCATATGAATATTTGCATTAATAAATCATCCATATTCCACAAATGCATAAACACAATCATTCATCCAACGCATGAACATGGTGTCAATAAGGGCTCTCATGTATCATATATAAATATACCAAAAGACCAAAGTACATCTCATAAATCATGACTATCACATGAATAATATCATAATAATGTCATCAATATCATCACGTCTATAACCATCAAGTACAAAAATCATCAAGACCAAAATACCAGCACAAGGTCCTATAAATGACCACTGTCACTATGGCCTATCCATCCACCTTGCACCTGTCAAAAACTCAGTAGCTTGTCATCTCCTGAATGAGCTACCCACATCTGATCTCTGTGGTGAATCAAGTACTAATCTCCTGCCTGGTGAAACACCCGATGAATCACTAAAACCTCAGGTTTGCATCCCCAATGATTGGGATGGCGCTGGCATCTATGGTGTCTATCAAACATACTGGAATATCCGTTGTGTCAGGTCTGAAACTGCATGGTAATACACAGCCATCAAAAATCCTGCCTCCCTCACATTCTCCTCTTGCTCAGCAACCTAGACCTGAGCATAATTCCACTCCTGACGATACCTATCCTGATCTCTAGTGATCAATATCCTCTATTGCTTCTAGGCCTCCTAGGATAGTCCTAACTATGCCATCTTTGCTTGAACCCGATCTCTCATCTCCTCGACAGCCACTACCCTAGCCACTGCTATATCCCTCTCCCCCTGTAACCCATGTGTATCTATCCCTATCCCATCACTGACCTGCATTGACTACAACTGAGCCACTATTGTGTCTCACTCTCCCTGTAGTGTCAGCATCTGTATCTCTGCAGCATCTCTCTCCCTCTGTGTAGCCTGTGACTGAGCCACTGTTGCATCTCACTCTCCCTGCAGTGTTTGCATCTATATCTCTACATCTCTCTCCCTCTGTGTGGACTATGACTAAGCCACCGCTCCATCCCTGTCTCTCTGAAGCTCCTGTACTATCAAAACTGCTACATCTCACTCTCTTTGTAGTGACGATACCTCTGAAACTACCTCCTCTCTCCTCCTCTGAAAAGACTGTATTTGTGCCTTTTCCAACTCTCTCACTCTATAGCACCTGAACTCACGCCTGTGCCACATCCCTCTCTGCCTGCACCACCTGCATCTGCACCTGTGCTACATCTCTCTCTGCCTACATAATACGGGCATGCTCCCTTGCCTTCCTCTCTCTCTCCTACATCAACCCCATATCTCCAACTGTCTTCTCTAAACAATGTACTCTATCCCATAGCTCATCTCGCTCCTACCAAAGATCATCCATCTACTGCCCACTACTTGTTGACACATGATCTGTCATCCTCTCTTACTCCCCCTTAGCTTGTAATATAACAGTCTCTACATGTAGTCTATCACCATCCCAACTAATAGTAGCCAACTCATCTCGCATCCCCTGTATGATAGCCTATAGTCTCTCTCTCTCTCCCTCCCCATCACCTCTACCTGTGTGGTTAAGAGGTCAACCATAAGTCCATAATCTCTCTGACTTGCTACTGGTACTCTCAATAGATAGACTCTGAGTTTGATCACCTCTGCCTCTTCTATCCTCAACCTCTAATCCATAATCTGAAGCCTCTCCACAGTGTCTCTTGGCTGAGTAATAGGATCCCCTAAGGTAATGATAGGAACCACTGCCAATGGCTCTACATCCAAAATACCCATATCTGGAACATCTCCATCTATCTCTATAGCATCATCGTCCCCCCTATGCTCCTACTCCTACTGAATCTCCTAGTCCTCCATATTAGGGTGGACCCAAACTCTCAACGGCTGACCATTCCTCCCCACTCTCATATGTCTCCTCGACTCTCCTATCTCTGACTCCTCATCCTCACTCTCCCCTATCTCTACAATGGGAGGCCCCTACCCTACCACAATCTACACCCCCCTCTATCATCTCCTAATCTCCATCCTCTCTGACTAGCTCCTGGCCTCAATCTCCTCTCGAGTTCCATCCTACTGTCCACCCCCTCCCATCTCCTCCTACTCTATCACAATCTGCACCCTCCTTAATCGTCTCCTACTCGCCATCCTCTCTAGCTGACTCCTAGCCTCCATATCCTCCTAGGCTCCATCCTACTGTCCATCCCCTCCCACCTCCCCCTACTCAACTCGTATGAACACTCTCCTCCATCGCACCCTACCTCCTATACTAGCCTACTGAATAACTCCACCCTCCATTGTGCGTATCATCTCCACCTCTGGCTCATCCTATCCTCCTGCATCCCACCCTCATGTCATACTGCCTCTCTCCCATCCATGAATCCTGCTATGTCCACCTCTTCCCTAGCCCTCCTCTTTTGTCTCCTCCTCCTCCTCCTCTTAGGTTGTCCAACTACCTCCATCCCATCCCCTCCTCTACCCCGCTAACCCACACCCTCTGCATCCTCCTGTTGCTCTGCTCCTCTCCCCTCTCCTCCCTTTTGTGCTTGTCTCCTCCTATCTCCACCCTCTCTCACCCCCTGGCGCTCATCCTCCAATCCAAATCCTATGGCTCCTATAATAGTCACTAGTGGTGTAACCCTCTTCCAACAGTGGTTGCGCCACCACCGGTAATATCGTACTGTCACTCCTACATCCTCCACTCCAACACCTCTCCCTAGGTAAGGTAACTGCACTATCGTCGCCCACGCCACTCTAGCCTCCCTTAGTCTAAACAAGGGCCCCCATGGTCACTCTTTGGTGAGTCAATGAAACCTGATGGGCACATCTAGAATATCCTATGTCAGCCCAAACTGTCTCACCACCCTGTTTGGCCAATGCATCTCCACTATGCGTGGCTAACTCCCAATCAGGACACACCAGCTCATAAAGTAACTTTTTTGCCTCTCCTCCTCTCCCCTCCATCCCTTGAAGTGTCGATACATATATGGCCACCATAATATGTCTCTCTCCTACAAATCATCTATCACCCTCCTCCATCCCTCCATATCTGTTGACATCTCATACCAAAAAATCCAACCCCTCGCCTCTCCATACCCCCAGGCCACCAGCTCCCTATCATCCTCATCTCCCTCCCTAACCACTATAGGTCTAGTCACCATAATATGCTCCCATTCCCACACCTATAGAAGGGTCGTGTATGTCAAACTCACTATGTTTTGGTAGCAAATCACATGCATATCCCTGTACAACTATGTTAAGACACAGGTACCCCACGATATTTGTCCCTCGCACCAATCAACAATATGTCGAATCACCTCCATGTACTAAAGACTGCAGAACCACCTGCTACGATCCAATAATAGTATCCCACTAATCAAACCACCTAAAAATAATGGTAGGGGTGGTACCACCACTATCAAACATCTATCTAGATCCAATTGCTAACCCTGTAGGGGCAGATCCTCACATCCAAATAACACTGCCATAGTGTGATCTAATTCAGCCCCTCTCGATACCACATCACTAACCAATATCCCCGCTATCGGCAGCTTTAGGATGCGCCATACATCCTCCAGTTTCATCGTCATCTCCCCCATCGGTAGATGTAATGTCGATGTCTCTGAGCTCCATCTCTCTATCAAGGCCATCAGCATCACTCGATGCACCCTAATCACTAGCACCTGTAGAAAGTGCAATAAAACCACATGATCTAAAGTTGCGTGATCAACACCGGTCATGGCTGCTACAGTTGCTATCAATACCTCTGACTGTCGCTCATGTGTTTGTAATCACACAAAATCCTACATCCATATTACCCGATTATCAGTACACCATATTCCCAGCCCCAAGACATCTCTTGCTTCCCTCTTTTCTTTGTGTTTTTCTCTCCCTCTGTTTATCTTTGTTTTACCCTCATTAGGGCAACCTTATCTTTTTGGCCCAAACGGATGAGCCCCCATGCTGGGGCGAACCCACCTCAAGTTGAGGCAGATCCACCCTAGGTCAGGGCGAGCCCGCCCTGAGTTGGGGCGACTCCGCCCCAGGTTGGGGTGAACCTGCCCTGAGTTGGGGTGGATCCGCCCTAGGTTGGGGTGAGCCCACCCCAAATTGGGGTGACTCTACCCTAGGCTGGGGTGAGCCCACCTCGAGTTGGGGCAAATCTGCCCTAGTCCAAGGTGACTCCACACCAGGTCAGGGTGAGCCTGCCCTGAGTTGGGGCAACTCTGCCCTAACCTAGGGAGAGCCCACCCCAGTCCAGGGTGACTTTACCCTAGGTTGGGGTGAGCCCGCCCTGGGCCAGGACGAACCCGCCCTGAGCTAGGACGGATGCACCTCGGGGCCGGGGTAGGACCGCCCCCAGCTAGGGCAACTCCGCTCCTGACCGGGGAAGATGCGCCCTGAGGCCGGGGCAGGACCACCCCCAACTGGGGCAATTCCACCCCCAACCAAGGCGGTTGTGCCTTAAGCTGGGGCAACTCCACCCCAAACCGGGGCGTGTCCGCCTCGAGCCAGGGCGACTCTGCCCGACACCTAGGCATGTGCACTTTGCGTCGGGGTGACTCCGCCCCACACCAAGGCATGTCCACCCCACATCGAGGTGAATGCGCCCTAAGCTAAGGTGGATCTTCCCCACTGTATGATGGACCTACCCTAGTCCAGGGAAAAATTTTGTCCTGGCTGCCCTGCCCAACTCCCTCTAAATTCCTGTTTTTATCTCTTTCCTTGCCCAACTAAAAATAACCCATTTTTTTATTTCACCCCATCAAAAAAACACATGTTTTACATTTTTATTTAACTATCGTAAGACATGCTAAATGTTTAAAATACACAAGAGGGCTTTTATTACTCACCTGGCGGGGCACTGCAAAGTGGGTCTAGCATCTCCATACCTCGTCTGCCTGGTGAATGATCTCTGAATCATAATCCTGGGGCAGTGTTTCTCCTTCTCCCCTTTCTCTCCTCTCCTCTTCTCTCAACTCCTACAGTAACAATGAGACAAGGTAATTCTTCACATTAACTTTTAACCCTTCTTTTCCCCCCTTTTTCAAATAAAAGGTATTTTTTCCCTTTTATATAACTTTTTTTCCCCCAACTAATCCTCTTCTTTCCAAGGGCTTTCATTTGCAAACTGTGCGTCCAATTGACTCCATTCAAAATTCAAAGTTGCTTAATTTTTCAAGCTCTATCCAATGGTTTCTTCCATTTCTTCCTATCGAGAAGTGGTCTGAGGCCCCTTTTTCTTCCCCAACCGCCCTCTCGAGGGGGCATACCCTATCATTTTCCTCCATCCCTTTGAGGCAGTCATTGGGGCATCCCTCTCCTTTTTCCTCCACTTGGGCAGCTCATTCAACCTCTTCCATGCTAGGGCATCAAGCCCTATCACTTTCTTCATCACCAACATTTTATTTTTATTGGAAACACTATTATTCTAACAATATTTCGAAGAGGGGCAAAATGTAGACATCCAAATTTGATCGCTCCCATACGATCAAATTTACCTCTTTATTCATCCATTTCATCAATATTAATTTATTTAATTAATATTACACTTTCCGCCTAAGGTTCTTAAAGTATTTAATTTAACAATTAAACACTTTATCATGTACCTTTTTCCTCTCTAAATTAAATAAATACATCAATTTATTTAATTTAGTCATTTTAACCTTTTTGAATTAAAATCAATTTAAAATTCTTCTTTTCTCTCTCCTTGTCACATCCTCCATAATCCATCTCTAATTTGGATTCATGTCACATCCTCCTACATTTTCCACTTGTCTCTAATCTTCCATTAATTATCATAATCAAGTATTTGCACAACTTTAATCAAAGTCATTCACCACTTTAGCATCACTTTTTAGTCAACCTTTTCATTTACCTTTCTTGGCATCGACCCTCTTTCCCATGTGAATTTTTAATTCACTTTTATTCATCCTAGGTCTCTCTCCTCCCCATGTGAATTTTTAATTCACATTTTATCCTTCCAAGGCTTCTAGAATAATTGACTTGTCACCTCATACACATGTGACCAATTCCCACCTTTTTGGAGAGCCTCTCTTATCCATTAGATTCTCCTAGGAATGTGAATTTTTAATTCACATTTATTTCTCCAACCACTTTCTCTTTTCCCATGGAGATTTTTGAGGAATTCCAAAATTCCTCAAATGTCATTTTTATTCTCACTTGAGGACAAGCAATTCCTTTTTGAGGAAATCTTCTCACTCCCCAAGGTACTTGGAAGGTACTTTTCCTTCCTCCACATCATGTACTCTCCTTCCACATCACCTACACATCATCTCACTCTTATTCACTTCACATTCCACATGTCAAAATGTGAGGGCTTGTGATTTTTCAACTCACTTTGGCCCTTCATCTTGGGCTTGTTGGATAAATCTCAACCATTGAATTCTCTAGAGAATTCAAATTCTTCTATAAATACCCCCTCCTCTAAGGCATTTGAAATGACTTAGTCATTTGGTAACTAAATTTTATCATTTTGAACACTCAACTCATAAGAATTTCATTCATTTAGCTAAGCAATTTTAGTCATTTGCACTATCATTTAGTACTATTGTCAATCTTGCATCAAGAGCCATACAAGGAGCACACAAAGCAATAAAAATCAAGGGCCAACTAAGGATTTTTAGCAACAAAGAAGGTATAAGAAGATTACAATAATTATTTTATCTTGTTTCTTTGCTTTATCATTCCTTAGGCTAATCTTGAGGTGTCCCTTTGTATTTTTCCTCATTGCATTTTAGTTATTTTGCATCTTTAGGATAGGACTAACATTTAGGATCACAATATGAACTCAAATTTTAATGTTTGTAATTTTGCAATATTAATTATGATTGAATGGTTATAATTTAACATTATACATTGGTTAATTATATAGTTTTTAGTAATTATATTAGATTTATATAGAATTAAACATTGAAAAGGAAGCAAGTTCATGAAAATCTCAAATTTTTGAGGATTTTGATGTAAGAAGAAAAAAATACTACACATAATTGGGTAGTATATCCAATTGAATCTCTGATTTTAAGCTATGTCAAGTCTTTATACATGTTCTTTACATTTTCTTTCATTCTCGTATGTTTCTTTATCACTTCTTATCATATAGGTTTAATACAATGCTTTGATTTTGTTATAATGTTGATTTTGGGATTAGATTTTGCTAAGTATTAAAAATTAGGAGTGCTCAACATACATAGCCTTAATCAAATCCATTAGATTTTGCTAAGGGATTAGATTATATTTTGTTAAAATGCATATTACATGTATCCTATAAAATATGAAGTTTTGTATGCTCCATTTTCATTTTTTCCATGCTTCTTATAAAATCATGCCACACACTTCAAGTTTGTCAAACTTATGGGGTTCACTTCAACTTCAAAATGAAACTAATTGCTAGAAACTTGTTGTCAAACCCTCAATGGCTAGGAAAAAATTTGAACTTCACCCAAAACAAGCAAAATCCACTTATAGATGACAAATAATCCAAATGAAAATGCTAGTTAAGGTATGATATGAAATGTGCAACCAACTTAACACCCTTTTATATCTAAGTAGTCAATACTCGTAAGAATCAAATAAAAATGTTGATAGGATTGGAAATAAGTGAATAAATCCTTAAATTCCAACAAATATTAAAAAATTAAGTCCTAGGTTATTGAAATTACATTAATATCATTTTGTGGTTCTTAAAAGGGTTGAATTTATTCATTAGGGTAGTTTAATAATGATAATATATTAAATAATTTTGTCAAAACTACTCCTAGAATAATTCCCACATCACATCACTTTTGGTTGAACTAGCACATCGTCTTGATTGTCCCACCATAGTGTAACTTGATTAATGTGATGGTATATAAGTAGCCAATAATTCTTAGCGTTATTCACATTGTAAAGCTGAAATCACCATGACTTCCTACCTATTCAATATTTAGCCTTAGTTTCAAAAATGCTCCCCTTAAAATTGGTGGTTATATTTTCTAAAGTTTTCTGGATATTTGAAGCATTCTATCTCGTCTAAATATTCTTCAACTCTAGGTTAATAATTATGAGTCCATTCTTAAAAAATCACAAGTTTCATTTCCCCTATTATATAGCCATTCCTATATTATAGTTCTCTTAAATCTTGGAAAGTGTCAAGTATCTCCTCCATAATAATTCTCTACAATTCCTCTTGTTTGTAGTCTTGTTCTCTATTTTTGAATGCATAAGTCATTTTATCCTCAAATTTGGTAGCTCAAATATCAATCATCCTCTCCTTTCTTTTGTCGTCATAATAAAAATGTTGATAGGGGTGGAAATAAGTCAATAAATCCTCAAATTCCAACAAATATTAAAAAATGAAGCCCTAGGGTATTGAAATTGCATGCATCTTAATTAAAGACCAGTTTATAAATCTTCAAAATGTCTTTATTTGATTTTCTACTTTCTAAAGAAGCATAAATTGATTGATATGCATATTTTTAGACCAATATCCAATTTTTGTTTAGAAACAGCAAATGTATAGATGCCATATGTTGTAGGAATCTCATATGGTGAATATCTAGTAAGTTTGGTAGCTAGAGATGAAAGGGAACATGCCACGAAGGTTGTACAATGCCCCACAATTTCTCATATTTGATTTGGTACTACCTTATGATGATAGGAACCAACAATAATAGATAGAAGATGACAATAAAGAAGTCTTGAAAGGCTAGAGCTAAAGGATGAACCATTGAAAATTCTAGTAAATGTCCAAAAATTCCTCTAAACAAATGTATTGTTGTAAAATGTATCCCTTTGCATTTTCACACTTTTTTGGGTCTTTCTTGTGGATTTTGGCTTAATGTTTCCTTGATTTAGTGTTGTAATGTGGATAAAAAATTCACATTAGTTCTTGGGCCCTTATAAACTAATGGAACTTAATGGTGCCTTGCTAAAGTGTTGTGAAGTGTTGTTACACACTTTCACAGCTTTTTAGGGCTTTATCAAATAACTAAGCATAAAAAACATAATTTTAATTAAAATAAACCTTAATCTAGCCTTATATTAGAGTGTTGTAAATTTTTGTAACACACTTTCACATTTATCTAAGCTTGTCATTAATAATTGGGCTTTCTTATGCTTTAATTTTCCCTATTTTACATCCACAAGCCTCATTTATTGCATCTTTTAGAGAATAATCCTGACACCAGTCAGTAACCAATCATAATTTCGGTGTTCTTGGATTGTGTGGCCCAGATTTAGTGTCTGAGACTCATTCACCACCTTGGGTGAATGGGTCTCGCCTGGATCTTTTGTCCTTGATGCAGGTTTCACACATTTCTAAGCACATTTCATTTTAGGTCCCATACATTATGTCTGATGGGACTCATTCACTACCTTGGGCGAATGAGTCTAGTGTGACCAAAATTCAAATTTAATTCAAATTTTCTATGAGATTTTATTCTCCTAGATCTGATGTCGGCTTGTAGTGTTGTAATTTTGGTAATTCTTACATAATTGAGTATAAATACAAGGTTCTTTCACTCATATTCTCACCTAGAAAGTTTACAAAACACCTAGTATTCAAGAGAGCATTTAGCAAGTTTACAAGTCATTGAGGATTCACAAGAGAATTCAAGGGTAGATTATCAAGCATTCAAGAGCAGCATTCAAGTGTCATTCATCATGTCAAAGATTACATTCTCCATGTTTGTTATTGTGCTAACAATTGTGATGTAGAGTTTTTTATGAAAACAAGTGTTTCAAGCAAGATCAACATCAATCAAGCAAAAGTCAAGAACCACACCCATTGCAGTCATTTCAAGCATATTTGCATCACCTTATTACTAGGGTTTGGTGAGTTGCAACATTGTCTTTTGTTCATTCATCATTCTCCTTTCATATTTACTTTCATTTCAAGGTTTAATTACCAACAAGGGGTTTGACCATGGCAAACCCCTATTCACTAACCCCACAACATTTTTACCTCTTCTTGTGTGTGATTTGTAGGGTTAGGTTGCAGATTTTTCAAGGAGAAAAGTTGCAGAAAATTTGTCAAATCCCTAAAGTTGAATTCAATCCTTGAGAAGCTTATAGGTGGCAATTTACAGTTTTAGATCCGAAAACCAATCAAAAAGAGAAAAGTAGACCAAGAGGAATAGAATCAAGTCCCAAACTTCCAAAAAAGTAGAAGTGGACTAATTCACCATGAGTGGTGAATGAGTCCCACTATACAGGTCTGAAAAATATTTTAACAAATATGGATACCCTTTTGGCTAAAACATGTATGTGCATATTTTCCCAGAAGTGGGACTGATTTTCCCCGGTTGGTGAATGAGTCCCAGTCAACATTAACAACAGATTTTCCAAAATTCTGTTGGACTCAGGGAAACATTGAGAGGGGGGTGAATCATTTTTTCATAAAACTTAAATCATAAACCAAATCATAAACCATTCATAGTGCATAAGCAGAATTAAAGATGTTATCACAAGAGGAAAATGTTCACAACACCATGACACCAATATTTTTTATGTGGAAAACCCTGTTAGGGGAAAAACCATGATGGAGGTCAATCCACAAATGTATACTCTACTAAAAGTATGAAGTAAAAGGGAATGCACTTGCATTCAGGCTCACTACTCAGAATAAGAAGGCTTACTACCTTATAGAATGTTTGAGTTACAACAAAAGATGAATTGAGAAGATAACATCTCCAAATGCCTGATTATAGTTCCAATTAAGCTCTCAAAACAATATCTTGACCTTTTGTCAGATTTGACACTTAAGCTTTGCTTTGCTCACATCACCACATACCCAACTCACAAACTGCTACTTTCGCATCCTCATCACATTCTCATTGTTCTCAACATCATGCATGCTTCAAATGATTCATTGAACTCATATATATATCCACTACCGAAGATCAATATTAGTCACCCTATGTCGGCTTTAACTAAAAATATATTCGACCAAATATAAAATATTTATTACTTAGTTGGCTCAATGCTTCTACAACGCTTAGTGCATACCTTCCAAAATCAGAATCTTGGCAAAGGACCAAAACAAAATGTCCAAGAACAAAAAAAATTATGCAAACACTTCTTATACATCTGCACAGGCTACATGTATCATGTCAGCCTTCATATATTGATCAACAAGAAATTATCTTATCAAACCTCTAAGCTTTCACTCTGATTGATGTGCCATCACAAAAGCTTATCAGAAAGATATAGTAGATGCATGGCATACTTTATTTGAGATCCATAACAAAAAATGATGATCCGGTGAAACATCATATTAACTGGATGCCTTGTTCTTCATTTATTGCTTCGATAATACCATGTTTTGCATTTTTTATTTTGGTATAATTGTATCTAGATCTACAGATTGGATGAATGACATGTATTTCCATTGGGTTTCCATCAATGACAACACTATATACTAGAAAACTCCCCAAAATTCCAAAAAATTCCAGACATCCATTCTACCTTCTTTAGTCTTCCAGGTGCACACTTTCTACGTCATAACTTTCTTTCAAACTGAAGTCAAACTCTCCTCCAAGGGTGGTGCTCCCAATTGAATTTGAAGTTTCCTTAGTCCTTTTAGGGTCAATGCTATTATTCTAAAAAAAAAAAAAAAATTAAGTTATTTATTTATTTCTTTTTCATGCTACAAATAAAATTCTTCATCATGCCAAGGAAACAATCAAGGATTAAACCAACACAAGAAGAGAAAGAAGCCAATAATGCAAAGAAAATAAAACATATGAGGCAACTTCTGAGAAGAGGAAATCATATGTGATAGAAGAATACATGCCAATTGAAGAGGAACATGAACCATCAATGAGAGATATGGTATTGGTGGCACAAAGGGAATGAATGCAAAACCTTCATGTAATGAGAGATTTGGATACCATAGTTGGAGACACGTCCTCTATCGCAAGTTAGGATGGAGGGACACCATCTACCACATGTCAACTTGAAATTACATCATCACTCACATGTGAAGAAGAAGGTTTTTCCATCTTTTCCATCTCAAATTCAAGAGCCATTGGAAGGTGTCAAAGAATTCAAGACATCAATGACAATTAATTATGAGCATTCTAGGGGAGACTACCATGAAAATTAAACCAATTATTGAAGCATTGAGATCACTAATTAAATAATTTTGGAAGAATAACACAAGGGTATCTCTGAATCAAAGGGATGTGGTAAAAAGGATATTTGGTAGTTGAAACTATGAGCCACATCCAAAGCATTTTTTGGTAAATTTCTAGAGATGTATCCTCAAGTTAAAAAATTTTAAAGATATTTTGAAATGCTAAATCCTTTCTATGTCAAAATAAATCACACACACACTACTTGTTTTTGTAGAGTATATATTGAGTTTTCTAACCATTTTGATGTTTATTGGTCTATATCTTTAGATTTGCATACTAATAATGTTTTGTAGGGTTGTGGCATACATGCCCCACCTACATCTTCAAGATACTTCATATCAAAAAAATTATATGAAAGAGAGGAAGGTCAATTATTCTAAATTAAATTATGCTTGTATGGTACATGCCAACATTGTGGTGGCTAGCAAGGTATGCCAATATGTAAACATATGGAAAGTACACATGTTGTTGGAAATGAACAAGTAGAATTCAATAATTATAAGACAATGGCCTACAATACAAAAGATGGTAAAGAAGCAAAAAGGTGTGATTTCGTTATTCAAAAGATTCTAATGTATTAGTTTATGTCTATGTTTCGTGATTGTATAGTAGATGAGTATGGAAGGTAGACCCATACAGCCCAACGGTTGGACTTGCAATTCAAGTTATGCAAGGACACGTTAACACTTGGTAGCATTGTTTCAATTGTCGAATTTGTAGATAACTATAGTTTAAATCCACAACATGAGGTGCAATCATAGGATTAAAACTCCACATAAGCTATTATATTTGTGCACATAGCATTCATTCATTCCAATAACAGTACAAAAGATGATAGTAAGATCATAAGGGAGTATCATTTTTATAGATCAGTGATGATTGCATGCATTCTACAGAGTTTTTGCAAGGTTTATTATAGGTGTTCTACTGGATGATTTGGTTTGAAGGGGCATATGATTCCATCAGCATATCATATAGTTGGATAATTATGCATCACAATTCAAGAACTTGTGGATATTCTATTATTGAGAATGATGCATAATATTGCAGGTGTTCAATATATGTGGAACTTTTGTGAGGTTGTGCATGGAAAGGGGGATCATGATGATGCAAGAGGATGTATCAAAAGAGCCATAGCACAAGAAGAGTTAAAGTATAATATAATGCAAAATTTGACAAATGCAAAATCGATCATAGAGTGGTGTAATGCTTTAATGGGTCAATGTAATGAAGGTTAGTCTTCAGATCATAATTTTTTTGGTTGATAGATGATACTAACATTATAAAATAAGAGAATTTTTGTACACTATCAAGATCAAGTGAGTTATACTCTTTCAGAAGCTCTAATGCAGGTTCATGGAATATCTATTTTCAAAATATGCCATGCTTTTGTTCTTCATATACAATTCAAGCCTAGAATGAGTGTGAGTCAAAGGAGTGGGTTGACGAATGGTGGTTAAGATTTCTAAGCCCACTTGACATGTATTTTCTCCCAACAACAATGGAACTGACACAAATGGAATCATTAATTGACTTTAATCCCATATCAAATCTAGTTCAACCAAGTAATATATCTACTTGCATATTTTTTGAAATTCCTAATGTTATCTTACTTTGTAGTGTTTTTTTAATGTTCACTAAATTCATCGAATTTGCTACACATATCAATGCAGGACATGTTTATGCAGTTATTGTTGTAGACATTAAAAAATTGTCCTCTTAAAATACCTTGTCACAACATTGCATCATTTAGACACCTTGTATCATGTTTTTCCCTAGGTACCCATGTCATCATCTAATTAGTTAAATAAATCTTATTTATTTGACTAATTTCATTTATTTCCTTCCTATGCATAATCCATCCATTCCTTTAATGTTAATTAAATAATTTATATTATTTAATTAATTAGATCATTTCCATCCATTCCTCTAATGTTAATTAAATAATTTATATTATTTAATTAATTAAATCATTTCTATTAATTCTTCTAATGTTAATTAAATTATAATATATTATTTAATTAATGAAATCATAAATCCAACATTAATTAAATAAATCAAATATTTATTTAATTAATAAAATCTTAAAAATATCTTCTCGCTTTCTTTCCAAAATTGAAACTCATGTGCATCTAATTAATTTAATTTAATTAGATAATTCATCAATTATCCTTCTCATCTTTTTTCAGGATTTATTTCCTTTAAAAAAGAATCAAAATCTTTCTATCTTTTCACATCTTATCTTATCTTGTTTTAATTCCTTTAAAACAATAAATCAAAATCTTTCTATCTTTTGAAAATCTTATCTCATCTCATTGTATTTCCTCTTTTATCAAAAATCAAATCCTTATCAATCTTATCAAATCTTATCTCTATCCACATCAAAACTCTATAAATCGAACATTTCACAAGCCATTTTAATCACATTCTTCAAACATCCTTATGTTGTCAAAATCATTCTTCTATCTTCCATCCATCTCCAATCTATCATCTCATCCGGTCATTATGCTTCAGAATTGAGCAACCAACATTCCTTCAACAATCAACCTTCAAAATATTGCATTCTTATGCAAGTGGAGAAGAGCCATGGAGATCAATCAACTCTAGTTTGAAAATTAGTTTGCATATTTTTTATTTATTTATATTTTCATTCTAGTTTGTGCTTCATGGTGATTGATAGGATTTAATTTGTTTATTGTCTTCAACACATTTAAACCTTTGTATTTTTCCCTATCTACATTTTGGCACCCACCATGGGGCCTTGCCCCATTTTTAACATTTATCTGTAGGTTTTCTGACAGGATTTCACGTTCTGAAATTTGACTTTCTGACGAAAATTCTTGTTTTAGCACATCTGAGAGTTTATGTAGTGCTTACGAGGGTTTATGTAGTGCATACAAGGCTTTTAATGGTGTTTTTACAGGTTTTATTGACTTTGTTTTGCAGATCTATTAGTTTTTGGATAAAAACTCTAGGTTTTACCAATTTCTTCATATCTTCTACATAGGTACGAATTTTTCTACAATATTTTACAGAGTCTTGTGCATCATCTCAAGAGGCTACAATAAAAAGATCAAGAGTTTATCATCATTTTTGTAGGAGTAATCATAATTTTATGTTTTTTCATAAAATTGGTCTTCTAGATGAAAATTGGCAAATTTTTCAAATTTTTTTATATTTTTGGAAAGATCTATAAATTCTAATAGGGGTCTAAGTTTTACAAATTTAATTTGGAGGTCAAATACAATGCAAAAAAAATTGATCTTCATTTTCTATATAGTTTTCACAAATCCGCGTTTTTGAGAGCAAAACAGGTAATTTTTTTGGCTTCTTTACATTTCTGGAAAGCTCTCAGAAAATTAGCAAGGATCTCTTCTTTGATTTTTCATTTTTCAGATCAATAAAATCATCAAATAATGAAATCTAATTCGGCTATGTTAAAAACATGTATCTGAAATTGCAATTTTCTGATGAGCTTGTTTTTTTTCTTTGGCTGCATTATAATATTATTTTTTTGATCTTGTAGGTGATCATAAGGAGCTCTAGTAGCAGCAATATCACTCACAACAATAATTGGAACGCAAAAATAACCAGGTGCACTTGTTTCATCCTTCATCTCTTAATCATTGTTTGTCACACATTTGGAATTGGGATCTTAAAATGAATCTTGTTTCCAATCACATATCAAAAATCGAGGCTAAAATTAACCATTGTCTTCCATCACATCTTGATTTTGGATCTAAAAAGAACAAGTTCTTGAACTGTTTTACACACATTTTATTTCTAATCTAAGGGAAATTAATCATTGTGAGTGTGAATCAAGTGCGTGTGTGATCACAAACACCTCACTTGGTTTTCTTTTGCCAAACCCTTCATAGGAGGCCTGCTAGGGGATTTCATCACCCATGAGGATGACCTCAATCGAAGTGTGAATCGAAAGACATGTTTGTTTGGGAGTTGAAATTTTGTCACTTTGAGCTAAGCCCCAAAGAACTTTATACCTTTGGGAAGTGAAGGTGAAGGGTGGGTTACCCCTTTCTCCCGGTTGTGTGGCAGAATTTTCCTTTCAAATCATTCCTTAGTCAACCTTCTGCAAACTAGCTTGAGACCTAATTGGCCATACCTCACTTGACTGGTCATAGGGCTTGTTGTTGTGTATTCAAGTGTTTTCTTAATCATAACATCTAATCTTCAAAGATAAATTTATCATTGTGTTTGGTGTGTGTGTCCATGCATTTACATGTGAAATATTGTGTTTGATAGTGCCCAAGTCAAACTTCCAATAAACACTTGCCACATCATCCAAATCATACAATCTTGTCATTCCATCTCATATCCTAATCATCATCTCTTTAATCCAATAAATAGCATTTTACACCATGGAAACATTGGAAGAAATAGCAGAAAAGGTTGTTCACCTGCTTCACACAGCTAAAACAATTCAAACACCTTTGCCCCAACAAATCATTCATGAATTCCATGACGTAATACAAAAAATTCAAGCACACAAGTCACCTCAAATCCAACACGTCCTAGCTCAAGCCCAATACCTCATGGTCACTTGTCAAATCCAACAACCACCACATCATCCCCTATCCATTTATTATCACCCTTCCACCTCATACCAATCTAATCAATCCACTTCTTCACATGACAATGCCACATCAACCTATCAAGCCACATCACAACAAACACATGTGAATTTAAGTCCACCTGGGCAACAAAATCAAGAGCCTTTAAGTTCTAATGCAACCATTGACAAGGGGAACACTAATCTAGGTCATTCACCCTCTAAGTATATCATACCACTATCCAATCAAATCCTATCCACAAGCCACCACATCTGAGTCCTGATTCATTGGCCTCTTTACTTTCTAAATCAAGTCACACCCCTGAATATAGATATATAAAAAATAAATTGATGGGATTACCTAAATCCACCCCTACACCTCCAAAGGATGTGACCCAAGGGATACAAGCAAGGAATCAATTGTCGCCACATCATTCAACACATATACTTGAACATACAAAAGAGTCCTCAAACATCATGCCAAGTCATTCAAGTCAACCATGTCATCCACAACCCCTCAATCCCATTCAAGAGTCTTTCGTCATAAGTTCAAGTCACCCTCTTTCATGCTCCTATGTTGTTGACCATCGAGAAAATGTCAAGTCTCTCCATGAGAAATTCCCTTCCACTTCCATTCAAGCAACCCAAGAGTTATATCAAGAGTCTACTCCCAAGCATGTGGAAACATCAAGCCCTAGTCCTAATCAAGATCAAATCATTTTCATCCAACCTATCCATAATCTATATCATTTTTATGATCAAGATGATATCCATAATGATGAAGAGCCTATCCATGACCAACTTGATCATGTACCCATCCATGAGAAAGATATTCCAAATTCACCTCCACCTAGTCCTATCCATGATCCATCAACATCCACTTCCCTTGATGTGACACATGCCTCCCAAGTCAGCATAGAAGATCAAACAAATACCTTGGATCTAAGTGAACATAATGCTAATCAAGATCCTAATGATCCTCCATCACCCACTATCTACCCCATTGCAAGTCCTCCATCATATCCAATTGGTCTTTCCACCCTCATTCATGAATGTTCCTCCTTAGAACAACAAAAACCATTATCTTCCCTTGCTTCATTTTCTCCATCCAATAAGGAACTTGTGTCTAGTGTTCCACCTAAATCTAGTCCTAGTATCCATTGCACACTCCAAAACATGAACCACCAAGGTAAAGGTCTAGACCTTCATGAACTAGGTATTTTGGAGCCCATCCATGTCAAAGTCCCTCCACGCTCTTATGACCTTGGACATACACCCCAAGGACAACAACCTAAAGATGTTGGTACTTTCTCCACCCATCCTAAGTCCACCTCCTTCCATCATAAATCCTATCGTATCCCTAAAAAATATGTTTCCATCCCTCTTCCATCATCCTACAAATGTCAAAAGCATGTGACCATACACCTTCCACCATAAAATCTTCCACCATTGCTTCCAACTCCTAATATCCCTCCATCTAATCTACCTCCACTTCTCCCAACACCTAATATCCCCATTATCCAATCCCCTTATCCCTCCATCCATAAATTGTTTAAAAATCCTAATCATGACTGATCAATGCACACATTGTCTAAACATAAAGCTTCCACTCATTCCACCAAACCCAAGGGATTCCAAAATGAAAATGGGGATGCCTCTACACATATAGTCAAAAGTTCTAAAGGTCCTAATGCCTTAGCATACAATTGCACGAAGTCAAAGCCAAAACTAAAATGGTTTAGGTACCTAAGAAAAGGGAAAGAAATTCAAATGAGGCATCTACATCACAAAAATCCCAACCATCCACTTCCACCCCACATTTTCATTCCATTCAAAAGTCTCAAATTCCTAAAACCCACAAGAAAAATAAAATTCATAAAAACACTAAGTCTATATGGGTACCAAAATCACTACATCCACCATCTCCTAAGCAAACATCTCTATTGCTTCCTACACCCCATCCACATCAAAAGCTTCAATGTTTATCACAGTGTGTGCAACCATTGGTCATGATTCCCTTCCATTTCACAACAATTCCACACACCTCCATCTCTTCATCCTTCAACTACTATCCTACATATCTTCCCAATCACCTCCCTATGGTCCATGCTCTTGCATAAACCTTCCATCCATCCTTTTGCATAAGTCCTATTCAATCCACATCATCATCCACTATTCCCCATCCATTTTTGTATAAACCTTTCATAATCCATCATCTACCTACTCCATCTCACACTCATGCAATTCCTTACCAACATCTATGAGCATAATGACATTTGACATGGTCCATGTAATGACATCCATATCTAGTGGGACTATCACCTTTCATGCAACTAGACACTTGAGTCCCTCCTATCCATATTCCCCTTCTCCTATCCAAAAAGTAAAGAGAAATCCCTTTGTCCAATGGTGAAAACCTGGTAAATAGGCGCCCTGGATAAGTACCATGATGAAAACCTAGCAAATAGGCATCATGTGTAGGTTGATCTTCTATGTCACTTACACTTGGGGGAACAATTTCTTATCTATCCCACCTATCATTCATGTCTTATCATTTCCATCCTACCTACCATCTTTAGCCATCATACATACCTCTCATATTGAGTCCACTTATCCACCATCCTTTGATCTTGATGAAGATATAGGGGAAAAATGTTGAAACATGCTTTGGATATCTTTTGACATACCTCATCCTTCTAAAAAAGTCTACCATTATCCTATTGTCATAAGCTTTGTCATGAAAAATCCTAAGTATTGTACCTAGAATGGGGCATGTTATTACTATGCAACATAGTCTTTGGAAATCACATCCTTGATCTCTTATGAGGCATACATCCATTCCATTCACTATGACCTATCCTTTCCATCCATTCGTCTATCATGAACCTTTTATCCCTTATCCCATCACCCACCCTTGCACCTAGACTTGGTTTTCCCCTTGTCATTGGTATCTAGCACAAAGGCTACTCAAATTTTCATCCAAAAAAAATCAAAACATTTCATAAATCCAAAAAATCAAAACATTTCAAAAAAAATAAAAAAAAATCAAAACATTTCAAAACAAAAAATCAAAATATCCCCAAAATACAAAAACAAATCAAAACATTTCACAAATCAAAACATTTCACAAATCCAAAAATTCAAAATATTTCAAAATCCAAAAATCAAAACATTTCAAAATCCAAAAAATAAAAACGTTTCAAATTCCAAAAATCAAAATATCCACAAAAATACAAAAATCCAAGCAATAAAATCAAACCACATCACTTCTTCTAATCAAACCTAAATCATTTCTTCCAATCAATTCATTTCTTCATCAATCCAATCAATCAAAATCATTCCAATCAAATCAATTCCTCAATTCAATCAATCAATCATCTAATCAAATCACTTCAACCTAAATCATTCCAATCACTATTCAATTCATCACATCCTATCATCCAATCAATCATCATATCATTACAAACAGTTTCTTCAAATCAATCAAATCATTCCAAGCAATAATCCAAATGCAAGTCAATCCTTATTCCATACCAATCAAGTCGATCAATCTTGTCAAATTATCCAATCACATCCTTTGGTCTTGATCCTAATCGTGTAAACCAAATCAAAATCAATCAATCAATTATCATCATCCTTTGTTGATCTAGGGATATGTCACTCCCCACAATGACAACACACTATCATCATCAATCCAAGTCAATCAATCACTTATCAGTCATCCTTGTGTTGATCTAGGGATATATCTTTCCCATAATGACAACACTATCATCATCATCAATCAATCAATTAATTCAATCGTTTACAACTTGACAGGGGAAATTCCTTATTTTTTTTGAATTTTTACATGCTTGCTGTCCTTGCTTGTGTGTGTTATCATTTTATCTTGCATTTGTATCAAATCCATATCATTCTAGCTAATATTCATATCTTGTGTATGTTGGAGTAGCTTTTTGCACTATCCTTTGCATCTAAGGTCACATCATACCTTTTGTGCATTAGGACTTTAATGCTCTCAGTTTACTTCCTCATAATCTAGACAAGGTTGTATTACGCTAGGGCATGAGACACATGTCACCTTGGTCCTTATATCTTGGTGCATCATGTCTAGTGTTATATCAAACGTCATGGTTGCTCACCTTCATTGCAGCATAACATATCCTTCATCTCCTTCATCCACTTCCTATCTTACATCATTCATCTTATCCCTCCCTTTATCATTTCATTTCGAGAGCCTACCCGTGTTTGTTCAACCTGCCTATCCTCTTGAGGGGGCATCATCATTCCATCATCCTATCTTTCTATCATTATCCATTTTCTTTTACCTGTATCTTAACTTCTTTGAAATGATGTTACTCGACACAAATCTCAGCATCTCGAACATCATCTCAAAGAGGGGCAAAATGTAGACATCAAAAAATTGTCCTCTTATGATACCTTGTCACAACATTGCATCATTTAGACACCTTGTATCATGTTTTTCCTAGGTACCCATATCATCTAATTAGTTAAATAAATCTTATTTATTTGACTAATTTCATTTATTTTCCCTATGCATAATCCATCCATTCATTTAATGTTAATTAAATAATTTATATTGTTTAATTAATTAAATCATTTCCATCCATTCTCTAATGTTAATTAAATAATTTATATTATTTAATTAATTAAATCATTTCTATTAATTCTTATAATGTTAATTAAATTATTTATATTATTTAATTAATGAAATCATAAATCCAACATTAATTAAATAAATTAAATATTTATTTAATTAATAAAATTAAAATATCTTCGCTTTCTTTCCAAAATTGAAACTCATGTGTATCTAATTAATTTAATTTTAATTAGATAATTCATCAATTATCCTTCTCATCTTTTTTATTTATTTCCTTTAAAAGAGAATCAAAATCTTTCTATCTTTTCACATCTTATCTTATCTTGTTTTAATTCCTTTAAAACAATAAATCAAAATCTTTCTATCTTTTGAAAATCTTATCTCATCTCATTGTATTTCCTCTTTTGTCAAAAATCAAATCCTTATCAATCTTATCAAATCTTATCTCTATCCACATTGAAACTCTATAAATCTAACCATTTCACAAGCCATTTGCATCGAATTCTTCAAACATCCTTATGTTGTCAAGATCATTCTTCTATCTTCCATCCATCTCCATCTAGCATCTTCATCAGTCGCTATGCGCAGAATTGAGCAACCAACATCCCTTCAAAAAATCAACCTTCAAAATATTGCATTCTTATGCAGGTGGAGAAGAGCCATGGAGATCAATCAACTCTAGTTTGAAAATTGGTTTGCATATTTTTTATTTATTTGTATTTTCATTCTAGTTTGTGCTTCATGGTGTTTGATAGGATTTAATTTTTTTATTGTCTTCAACACATTTAAACCTTTGGATTTTTCTCTATCTACAATTGCAGATGAAAAAAATGAAGAGGGAATAAATTATTACTTGTGTCATTTTTTTGAGGCAAAAAAGAAATTAGAAGCCCCAATTATAGATGGAGAAAACATCGAATACCCTATAGGCTTGGTGGTTGTTACCCGAACATGTCTTAGAAGGTTCCCACATAAGAGTGTTAATCTTTGGTTGTTTTAGGATTTTCACACACATTAGAAGATTCTTCATTACTCAAACCTTGTCATAGCATCCAATATTCATTTAATCAAATATGGGGGTAGAACTTTGAACAAGAACTTGTGAAAGGTGTGTGAATCTAGCCATGAGGCAATACTTGACACAATAAAGAGTCAAGAAGACTCAGATGTTTCATTGGATTAATTTGTAAATATGCACATTGAATTTGTAAGGTATTTTTATTGATATTAATGTATTGCAGTTGATAGTTATACCTTTCACTATCACATTTTAAGTTTACTTATGTTTTCCAACTCCAAATTTCATATGGCATAGGAAGGACTTACTGCCCCTCTTTAACTTAAATTTTCTCATTTTCTTGTTGTTGTACTTTTACACACATATAGTGAATATTGGGAAAATTATATGCATATTTATGGAAGGTCTATTTAAAATGACACATAGTGGACTTTTTCATGATAAAAATTGCATTCACCATTTTTTGTTGTGTTTCACTATCAAGTCAAATTGAAATGATATGGTTCCCTTAGTGGTGGTAAATGGACCATATTCTTAGGTGTAACAATTTGATATGGCATATTTAATATGACCATGTAATTTTGTTTAACTCTATGTGGTAAGTATGATCTACACATTGATACTAATCAAGATTTATTTAGGTATAGTGATGAGTCTTTATATGAGCATAGGTGGGTTTTTGTAATCTCACAATAAGAGTGTTAGTGATAATACATCCCCCCTTCAATTGGTTGTATACAAAGTGTGAAAAAATTAGAGATGAAAAATAGTTTATGAAAATTACATGAAAGATAAAATTGAAATCATGCAAGAACATAGATCATGAAAAGTAATGAAAAAAGCATTATTGATAACATCATGTAACAACGAATATATATTGAATGATAACTATAAAAATCATATAGACAATAGATAATCATCAAGAGGATATAATGTGTAGGTACATAGGATATTAGCATCAAGGTGCATTCACATTTTTTTGAAAAAGATGAATCATTTGCAATAACCATATTATTTTTTGTCATCATTTTATTCTTGATATTTTAAACTTTCTGCTCTAAGATAGGGAAATCATGTGCTTCTATCTATTTAGTGTTATTTTTAAAGTTCATATTTAGGTTTTGGCCAAGTTGATCAACAATAGTAGCACCTAGCACTTGAGAATGACCATATGATAGTAAGACCTTTCCTTATCACATTTCAACTTTGCTTATGTTGAAAATCAAATCACATTTATAACATTTTATTTATAATGTTGTCCTCTGAAAATTCCATTCTATTAGTGCCTTTACTCTACTGTATAAAATTTAACAAAATGTAAGTTTAAATGGTATCCTATTTGAAATCTACAAATCAAAACATAATCTTCAGAAACTAAGTCATTTAAGCTTTCATTTATAAAAAGTAGTTAGAATTTGTAAACCATGGATTTGAACATCTTATTGGCGTTCACAAAAGAAATTTTATTAACTAATCATTCTTCCAAAGCCTTCATCACTCTCCATACTCTCTAATTGGCTCAAATATCCTATTTCGCACTCCAACATGCTAGAACATTCTAGGATAGATTGCATTGATAATTTTTCTTAAGAAACCAAAGTGCAAAATGGCCGCAAACTTTGGGAAGTTGTTACTTGAAAATATTGGCACTTAGAAACATTTCATTTGAAGGTACAGGATCACATATAGTCCCTCTACAATAACCTCTCTTTTTTTGTCATATCTCTAATCCATTTTCCCATGGTGGCAAGTTTTCAATTGATGGAAAAAGCATTATATGCATATAGTGTAAAGATGCAAGGTAGCATAATTTTCTTTTTGTTCACTGTGTGAGAAAACTGACAATTCCAACATGTCTAAATAGGTAGGTTTAAAATAGGCAAGGTCTTGTTTTGCACCCCAGCATGCTAGAAAATTCTAAGCTACATTACACTAATAGTATCTCTTAAGAGACCAAAGTGCAAGAGGGTAGCAAAAAAATGACAAGTTGTTACTTAGAAATCATGGCACTTAGATACATTTTGTCTAAAGTCACAAGATAATGTAGGGCCCCTCTATAATAACCTCTCTTGGTTTTTCATATATTTGATCCATTTGCTCGTGGTGACAAGTTTTTAGTTGATGGAAAAAGTGTCAAATGCATGGAGTGTAAAGTAACAAGTTGGTGTAATTTTTATTTTTTCTGCATCCAACCAAACCAAAAATTCAAACATTTTTTGATGGGTAGGTTTACACTAGGAAAGGTCATGTTTCACACCCTAGAATGTCAAAACATTCCAAGCTATATTTGAAAGGAAGCTAGGTGAGCAGAAACAACTTCCTACACTAATCTAATTAGGAGAGAGTTACAAAAATATTCTTTTAACGCCTTTAACAGTTACTATAAGAGATGCACATAGAGAATAAAGGAACAAATCAACAAGTATTCATAAAATAGTGACACCAAAATTACCGTGGGGAAAACCCTTTCGGGTAAAAAACCCCACCCTCCAAAAGCGTAGTACTTCTCTATTATATCAAATAGTGATTACAATTTTTCTCCAAGTACAAAGCTTCTACACAAGTGCTTCAACATGAATACCTAATCTAGAATGATACTAGTAGCACTTCATTACCTGCAAAAAAACTATGCATTCTGCAACTCAAGGCACTCAATAAATAGAGTGATACAAGCTTCATGAAGCATCTAGAAGGTGTGGGTCTTCCAAATTCAAAAGGAACAATTTTCAATGCCTTAAACATGCATTTGGACACATGTACAATGTTCTGTTACAACTCATACACTTATCAAACATGCAAATGGTCTTCTTCCAAGCTTCAACACCTAGAATATGCTAAAAATAGGCTATGACATATGCCTTACACATCTTACAACTATCATAGAATCTATCATAGCTGACAACACTTACAATTGTGAAAGAATCTATCATAACTGGCTAAAAATAGTTGATTCTCTTACATCCTATCATAACCCACCTTGGGCACCAAATTTCACCCATGCATTCAAAAATTCCTTATGATGCATCATAGAATATGTCTTATGTCATAGATTCCAAAGTGGTATGCCTATGTCCACTTGGGATGATGATGTGTCATCTAGTCACCTCCAACAAGGATGCCATCCAACTGGTGGGTCCCAATTGATGACATGACACTATAGGAAATTCAATAATACAAATAAATACAATAAATTACAATAAATAAATCAATGTTAGGACTCTAAAGTTGAGACACCTTAATCCAAACATTCTCCCACTTGTCGAAGACCTATAGAGAGTCATCCAGAATCATCTGCTCAGGGCACCAAGGCCCATGGAATTGAAACACCATCTAAACTTCTTTGTGCTTACTGGTTTTGTTAGTGCATTGCAGCATTCACCAAATTTTCAACCTTCTCTAGGTTCACCTTTCCATCTTCTATGATATCACGAAAAAAAATGATACTATACATCAATGTGCTTTGTTCTAGCATGGAAGGTAGGATTATTTTCTAGAAAAATTGCACTTTGACTATCACAACAAGCAGTAATCTTTCCTGCATCTAAACCAATATCTAAACAAAATATCTTAAGTCAAATGGCTTCCTTACACGCATGAGTGGATACCATATACTCTGCCTCTATCATGGAAAAAGAGACTACAACCTATTGCTTATTCATCCAATTGATAGTGTAGACATCCAAATTTGACCACTCCCACATGCTCAAATTCATATCTTTTATTCATTTATTTCATATCCCCCATCGATATTAATTAAATGATTTATTTAATTAATATTTCCCTTTTTTCCTAAGGTTCCTAAAGTATTTAATTTAATAATTAAATACTTTACCTTTCATCCCTTCCTCTCTAAATTAAATAAATACATCAATTTATTTAATGTATTCATATAGCCTTTTGAATTTAAATCGACTTTAAATTCCATTTTTTATCTCTCCTTGTCAAATCCTCCATAATCCTCTTCTAATCTAGATTAGTTTAATTAATCCATGATTAAGATGTGCACACATTTAATTAGGATTAATGTCACATCCTCCATATTTTGCAACTTGCCTCTAATCCTCCATTAGTCTTCTTAATCACCTGTTTGCACAACCTTAATCTAATCCTCATGCCATTTTTGGTATGCCTCTAAGTCAACCTTCATAAGTGCTTTCTTTATTTAGCCTAGACAACCTCTTCCCCATGTGAATTAAAAATTCACATTTATTGTTTCAAGGCTCTCCTCTTCCCTATGTGGGTTGTTGAGAAATTCTAAAATTTCTCATATGTCACATCTCCCACATGGGGACAAGGACCTCCTTTATGAGGACCTTGTCTTATCCCCAAGGTACTTCCAGTCATGTGAATTAAAAATTTACATTTATTGCTCCAAGGGTTTCTCTCTTCCCCATGATGATTAGTGAGTAATTCTAAAATTCCTCATGTATCACATCGTTCACACATGGGGACAAGAACTTCCCTTTTGAGGAAATCTTCTCCCAATCCCAAGGTACTTGCAAGTACCTCCACATAACATGTCCCCTTTCCACCTCACTTCCACATGGCAAGATGTGAGGGCTTGTGAGCCCTCAACTCACTATAGCCCTTCATCTTGTCTATGTTGGCTAAATCCTAGCCATCCAATTCTCTAGAGACTCTTCCCCTAAAATAGAGGATTTTAGTCGCATATGCATTCATTCACAATTCACATTCACAACTCTCAAGCACTCAAGCAATTTTTCAAGCATTTTCATTCAAGATCTTGCATCCATTGTTGAATCTTCAAGCTCACATTGCATTCATCTCATACACTTATCAAAATACCCAACTCCATCTTTGCATTCTCCATTGAATCCACATCATTTCACATAGCATCTTAGGTGATTTTTCATCAAGGAGCACACAAAATAATCGATATCAAAGGGCCAACCAACAAATCAACTTGGGCAAGGTAAATTACTAGTTTTTATCTTTTCTCTGTTCAAGTTCAACTAGGCTAATCTTGAGGTGTTGTTTTTTGTTTTTCTTTTGTTCCATTTTCATTCATTTTTGCATCTTTAGAGTAAGAAAAACACATTGCACACAAATAGCACCACCAAACATCATAAACAATTAACCACTGGTGGATCTTTTGTTGTCAATGTCACTTGCCCAATCTGAATCCACATATCCTTGAATGCTCATTGAATGATGAGGTCCAGTAGGATAACCATGAAAACACAAGGGATACTCAGAAGTACCCCGTAAATATCTAAACACTCTCTGAACAACATCCCAATGCACCCATCCAGGATTAGCTATAAAATGGCTAAGGACTCCCACTACTTGGACAATGTCTAGTCTCGTACACACCATCACATACATTAGACTTCCAACTACACTTGCATATGGTACTTTGGTCATGTCCTCCATCTTAGTAGGATATTTTGGACAATCATTCATAGAAAGCTTCGTCCCTTGCATCACAAGAACAACTAGTTGTTTGCAATCTACCATGTTGAATCTCTCCAACACAGAGTTCACATACTTGCTCTGGATTAACCAAAGTTGTCTATTAGCTCTGTCTCTTGTGATTTCCATTCCTAGAATGTACCTAGCTACACCTAGGTCTTTCATATCAAACCATGCTGAAAACTAAAATTTCAAATCTAATATCATAGTTTTACCATTCCTAATAAACAACATATCATCTATGTATAGAACAATAATGAGAATGTGAACATTATTAGTTTTGAAGTATACACAATGGTCAGATTTAGATCTCCAAAATCCCAATGACAACACATAGGTATTGAACTTCTAATACCACATTCTAGGAGACTGTTTCAAACCATAAAGAGGCTTTTTCAATTTGCAAACCAAATTTTCTTTACCTTTTTCAATGAAATGCTCTAGCTATGACATGTAAATCTCTTCCTCTAAATCACCATGAAGGAATGTTGTCTTCACATCCATCTATTCCACTTCTAATTCATATGTTGTTGCAACTAACAATAGAAGATTAATAGATGTCAGCTTTGTTATAGGAGAGAATATCTCCCTATAATCAATTCCCTCCACCTAAGAGAATCCCTTAGTGACCAACTATGCCTTATACTTTACAACACTACCATTAGGACCACACTTTTCTTGAACACCCATTTACAACCAATAGGTTTATGTCCAACAGGAAAACATACCAAATCCAAAGTCTTATTTTTCTTTAATGAAGTCATCTCTTCATCCATGGCTTGCATCCATGAATCTAAATAATTCATACCCAATGCCTCTCTAACCATCACAGGCTCATTAGTATTAATAATCAAGGAAAATATGCAACTGGAATCCAATAATAAATATCCAAACCTTTTTCATTTCTACCTAACTCATGTAGACCTCCTCAAAGGCTGAGGTTGAGGTTCTCCTTCTTCAAAAATTTTAGAGCTACTTGAGCTCTCCTTATCATTAGGTCCAACAAAAGTACTTGGTTCTTGTTTCTTCAGAGTAGGTAGAATATGAGCCACCTCCTTATTTTGTTTCTCCTCTTTCTCTGGTTGCAACTCAATAGGGGAAGGTTTTATCTCTCTTAAGATCACACTTATGTTGTAGAGAACCTTCTAAGCTACTGGATCCCAAAGCTTGTACCCTTTCACACCAACACCATAGTTGATAAAGATACACTTAACAACATTGTTCTCCAACCTAGACCTCTTCTCAATTGGAACATGAGCATAAGCTTCACAACCAAATACTTTGAGATGTCTCATTGAAGGCTTTTTACCAGACCATGCCTTCATGGGTGTCTTTCCAAAAAGTGTTGATGTAGAAGATCTATTGATCAAATAACATGTAGTGGCTACCACTTTAGCCCAAATTTTTTGTTCAAGACTAGCACCACTCAACATACTCCTAGCCCTCTCCATCAGCGTCTTGTTCATCCTCTCTACAACTCCATTTTTATGTGGAGTGTAGGGAGTTGTCTTATGTCTCGCAATCACATGCTCCTTAAAGAACTTGTAAAACTCTATGGAACAAAACTCACCACCATTATCAATTCTCAAACACTTAATTTTTTTTCTAGTTTGGTTTTCTACCAAGGCCTTAAACTACTTAAACCAACTAAAGAATTCAGCTTTAATTCTAAGGAAATAAACAAATGTCCTTCTACTATAATCATCTATGAAAGAAATAAAATATACATATTTTGATAATGAAGGAACATTTACAGGACCAAAAACATTTGAATGTACATAATCCAAGACCCCAAAAGACTTGTATGAACTAGAGTAAAAAGAAACGTGGTGTTGTTTTCCATATACACAATATTCACAAAAGTCAAACTTGAGATTACAATCATCAAGGCCTTCAACAAGGCTCTTATTTTTCAAGTTTCTAAGGCCCTTCTCACCAATGTGACCAAGTCATTGGTGCCATAACATTGTCTTCTCTACGAGAAGTTTCATTTCCATACAATGAGCACCCATAGGTACCCAAAATACACGACCATTAGATGTAGCTGCAACATGCTTCTTTTTTGCACAATCCGATGGTGAGGATGAAGAATCCAAAGGTCTCTTCTTTGGTACATCAAAATAACTATTGCACTGTACAATTCCTGCATCAAGCTGAAATAGAGCGCCAATATGAACCCCCTTAGCTAACACCATAGCTCCTCTTGTCATCTTGCATCCTCTACCAAAAAAAACAACTTGCACTCTCGAATCATTCAATTTGTTTACATAAAGCAGGTTTCATGCAAAACTTAGGATATGCAAGAAACCATTAATCCCCTTTACTCTTCCATCAAGAAATCTGATTTTGACTCTTCCATGACCAACAATCGTCAGGTGAGAGTCATCACCTAGGTACACCTCTCCATCATTGTACTCCTCGTACTTCGAGAACCAATCTTTGTGAGAAGTCATGTGAAAAGATGCACCCGAATCTACCAACTAGACATCATCTGATGCATGGACTACCAAGGTTGCAATAAATGCTTCTCCATCATCTTGGGATGATTTCTCATATTAAAAATCAAAGAAAGACTTGTTTTTCTTCTTCTCCTCCTTCTTGCAATCTTTTCAAATGTGACCAGTTTCACCATAATTCCAACATTTCTCCTTGTACTTCTTACCAAAAGACTTTGATCTTCCGAAAGACGTTGACTTAGATTTCTTGTCTTTCTTTTTGCTTCTCTTTTTTGGTCTGACACATACTATAAGGGCCTTCTTGGCCATCTCAAAATACTTCCTTCTCATCTCCTTAGATAATAATGAGGAAACAACCTCATCCATCTTAAAGGTGGAAGTAGTGCTTCCAATAGCCATTACCAGGTGATCCCAAAAGTCTAGAAATGAACACAAAAGGAGCATGCAATGGTCTTGTTCATCTATTTTGTCTCCAATGGAACCCAGTTGTGCAACAATCATGTTAAAAGAGTTCAAGTGATCTGCAAAGCATCCTCCATCTTTCATTTTCAGAGAATACATCTTCTTTCTCAGGAAAAGCTTGTTTACCAAGGCTTAACCTGGTAAACATCACCAAGCTTCTTCCATAGAGAAGTAGAAGTTTTCTCTACATGGACATTCAAGAGAATGGAATCAGCCAAATAGAGTCTAATAATACCCTTGGCTTTCCTATCCATGAGATCCCAATCCTCTTGTTTCATGCCTTGTGGCATGGTTCCAAAAACTGCACACAATAAGTCTTGACCTACTAGCATGTCTTCCATTTTGAGTTTCCACAACTCAAAATTACCACTGTTAAACTTTTCCATCTCAATCCTCCCAAATATGCTTGCCATCTCTTTCCTGCAACAAAGTCATGAAATACACTCTTCTATAAAACTCCCACTAAAACTGAGATTAGCTCAAAAAACCCTTCTACCCAACAATGGAACCAAGGTTGTCCAAGCTCTGATACCAACTAAAAGGAAGTTCAGTGAGCATAAATAACTTCCTACACTAATCTAATTAGGAGAGAGTTACAAAAAAATTCTTTTAACACCTTTAACAATTACAGTAAGAGATGCGCATAGAGAATAAAGGAACAAATCAACAAGTATGCATAAAACAGTGACACCAAAATTACCATGGGGAAAACCCTTTCAGCTAAGAAAAAACCACCCTCCAAAAGAACATTACTTCTCTATTATATCAAATAGTGATTACAATGTTTCTCCAAGTACAAAGCTTCTACACAAGTTCTTCAACACAAACACTTGTTCTAGAGTGATACTGGTAGCACTTCATTACCTGCAAACAAACTATGCATTCTACAACTTAAGGCACTTAATAAATAGAGTGATACAAGATTCATGAAGCATCTAGAAGGTGTGTGTCATCCAAATTCAAATGGCACAATTTTCAACTCCTTAGACATGCATCTGGACACATGTACAACATTCCCTTACACCCCATATACTTGTCCAACATGTAAATGGTCTTCTTCCAAGCTTGGACACCTAGAATATGCTAAAAATAGGCTATGAAAGATGCCTCACACATCTTACAACTATCATAGAATCTGCCATAGCTGAAAACACTTGCAACTGTAAGAGAATATGTCATAAATGACTAAAAATAGTTGATTCTCTTACATCCTGTCATAACCCAACTTGGGTGCCAACTTTCAACCATGCATTCAAAGATGCCTTATGACGTTTCATAGAATATTTCATATGTCATAGATTCCAAAGTGGGACGCCTATGTGCACTTGGGATGATGTGTCATCTAGTCACCTCCAACGAGGATGCCACTCAGTCGGTGGGTCCCAATTGATGACATGACACCATAGGTAATTAAATAATACAAATAAATACATTAAATTACAATAAAGAAATCAATGTTAGGACTCTAAGGTTGAGACACCTTGATCCCATCAATATTGTACCAATGATTTCATTTAAAAGACCAAAGTGCAAAAGGTAGGAAACTTTGACAATTTGTTACTCAGAAAATGAGGCACTTAGAAACATTCTAACCAAATGTACAAGATCATGCAAAGCCCCACTATAATAACCTCTCTCTATTTTTCATATATTTGATCCATTTGTTTGTGGTGACAAGTTTTAAGTTGATGGAAAAAACATCAGATGCATGCAGTGTAAAGTTGTAAGGTGGTGTAATTTTCATTTTTTTCACTATGCGACTCAACCAACAATATCAAACACTCATATGGGTCAGTTTACGCTAGGTAAGGTCCTATTTTGCACCTTAGAATGTCACAACATTCCAAGCTACATTACACTGTTGATTTGTCTTAAGAGACCAAAGTGCAAAAGGGTAGCAAACTTTGACAAGCTGTTACTCAAAAATTGTGGCACTTAGAAACATTTTTTCTAAAGGTCAAGATCATGTAGGGCCTCTCTACAATAACCTCTCTTGGTTTTTCATATCTCTGATCCATTTTCCCATGGTGACAAGTTTTTAGTCAATGGAAAAACTGTCAAATGCATGCAATGTAAAGTTGTAAGGTTGTATAATTTTGGTTCCCTTTATTATGTGACCAAACCAGTAGTTCCAACATGTATGGATGGGTAGGTTTACACTAGGAAAGGTCCTTTTTTGCACCCCATCATGCCAAAACATTTTGAGCTACATTGAACCAACGATTTCTCTTAAGAGACTAAAGTGCAAAAGGGAAAAAAAATTTGATGACCTATAATGCAAAATCTATGGCACTTAAAAAAATTATATTTGAAGGTAAAAGATCATTTAGGGCCCCTCTACAATAACCTCTATCATTTTTTTCATATATTCGATCCATTTTCCTATGGTGACAAGTTTTCAGTCGATGGAAAAAGTGTCAAATGCATGTAGTGTAAAGTTACAAGGTGGTGTAATATTTGTTCTATTCATCATGTTAGCAAAGAAATAGTTCCAAAACATTTAGATGGGTAGGTTTATACTAGGCAAGGTCCTATTTTTCACCCCAGCATGTTAGAACATTTCAAGCTACATTGCACCAATGATTTCTCTTAAGAGACCAAAGTGCAAAAGGGTAGAAAACTTTGATAACCTATTACTTTGAAATAGTGTTACTTAGAAACATTCTATCTAAAGGTACAGGATAATTTAGGGCTTCTCTATAATAATCTCTCTCAATTTTTCATATATCCAATCCATTTTCCTATGGTGACAAATTTTCAGTTAATGGAAAAGCGTCAAATGCATGTAGTGTAAAGTTGCAATATGGTGTAATTTCCATTTTGTTCATCATGTGACCAAACTAATAGTTTCAACATGTCTAGATGGGTAGGTTTATGCTAGAAAGGGTCCTATTTTTCACCCCAACATGCCAAAACATTTTGAACTACATTACATCGACAATATCTCTTTAGAGACCAAAGTGTAAAATGGTAGGAAATTTTGACAACCTGTTACTCAGAAATCGTGGCACTTAGAAGCATTTTTTGAAAGGTAAAAGATCATGTAGGTCCCCTCTACAATAATCTCTCTCAGTTTTTAAATATTCAATCCATTTTCCCATGGTGACAAGTTTTCAATCAATGGAAAAAACACCAAATGCATGTAGTGTAAAGTTGCAAGGTGGTGTAATTTTTTATATGTTCATCATGTGAGAAAACCGACAGTTCCAACACATCCCAATGGGTAGGCTTACACTAAGCAAGGTCTTTTCTCACACCCTAGTGTGCCAAAACATTCTGAGCTACATTGCACCAGTGATTTCTCTTGAGACTAAAGTGCAAAAGGGAAACAAATTTTGATGAGATGTTACTAAAAAACTATGACACTTAGAAACATTTTTTTGAAGGTACAAGATCATGTAGAGCCCCTCTACAATAACCTCTCTTGGGTTTTCATATTTTTGATCCATTTGCACATGGTGACAAGTTTTTAGTCAATGGAAAAAACGTTAGATGTATGCAGTGTAAAGTTGCAAGGTGGTGTATTTTTTGTTATGTTCATTGTGTGGAAATTGGTAATTCCAACATGTTTGGATGGGTAGATTTATGCTAGGAAAGGTTCTTTTTCTCACCCTATCAAACTGAAACATTTCAAGCTACATTACATCAATGATTTCTCTTAAGATACCAAAGTGCAAAAGGGCAACAAACTTTGACGAGCTATTACTGAAAAACTATGGCACTTAGAAACATTTCATTTGAAGCTATAGGATCACACAGGGCCCGTCTACTATAACCTCTATTAGTTTTTCATATCTCTAATTCATTTTCCCATGGTGACAAGTTTTCAATCAATGGAAAAAGCGTCAAATGCATGTAGTGTAAAGTTACAAGGTGGTGAAATTTGTGTTATGTCCCCCTATAATAACCTCTTATTTTTTATATATCCGATCCATTTTCCCGGTGACAAGTTTTCAGTCGATAAAAAGTGTCAAATGACATTGTAAAGTTGCAAGGTGGTGTAATTTTTTTTATGTTCATCATGTGACCAAGCTGATAGTTCCAACACATCTGGGTGGGTTTTTTTTTGCTAGGAAAGGTCTTATTTTGCACTCTAGAATGTTGAAACATTCGAACTACATTTCACTGATGATTTCTCTTAAGAGACCAAAGTGCAAAAGGGTAGAAAAATTAGACTACCTGTTACTCAGAAACTGTGGCATATAGAAATTTTTTTCTAAAGGTATATGATCATGTAAGGCCCCTCTACAATAACCTCTCTCTATTTTTCATATCTCTGATTCATTTTTCCATGGTGATAAGTTTTTAGTTGATGGAAAAATTGTCAAATGCATGCAGTGTAAAGTTGTAAGGTGGTGTAATTTTCATTATATTCATTGTGTAGCTAAACTGATAGTTCCAACACATCTAAATAGGTAGGTTAATGCTAGGTAAGGTCCTATTTTTCACCCCAACATGTCAAAACATTTTGAGCTACATTGCATCGATGATTTCTCTTAAGAGACCAAAGTGTAAAAAGGAAACAAACTTTGATGAGATGTTACTTAGAAATTGTGTCACTTAGAAACATTCTATCTGAAGTTACAAGATCATGTAGGGCCCCTCTACAATAACATCTATCAGTTTTTCATATATTCAATCCATTTTCCTATGGTGAGAAGTCTTTAGTTAATGAAAAATGCATCAAATGCATGTAGTGTAAAGTTGCAAGGTGGTTTAATATTCATTTCGTTTGTTGTGAGACTAAACATATAGTTCCAACACATCTAGATGGGTAGATTTATGCTAAGAAAGGTCATTTTTCAATCTCAACATGCCAGAACATTCTGAGCTACATTGCATTAGTGATTTCTCTCAAGAGACCAAAGTGAAAAAGGGAAGAAAACTTTGGAAACCTATTACTCAGCAACTATTTCACTTAGAAACATTATGTTTGAAGCTACATGATCATGTAGGGACCCTCTATAATAACCTATCTCAAATTTTCATATATCTAATCCATTTTTTCGTGGTGACAAGTTTTTTGTCAATAGAAAAAGTGTCAAATGCATGTAGTGTAAAGTTGCAAGGTGGTGTAATTTTTGTTCTATTTTTGTGTGACCAAACTAATAGTTATAAAAAATTTGAATGGGTAGGTTAGCTCTAGGCCAGGTCCTATTTCACATCCCAACATGGTGAAACATTTTGAGCTACATTACATCAACGATATCTCTTAAAAGACCAAAGTGCAAAAGGGATGAAAAAATTGACAACCTATTACTCATAAATTGTGGAACTTAGAAACATTCCATATTAAGGTAAATGATCACATAGGGCCCCTCTATAGTAACCTCTCTCAATTTTGCATATCTTCAATCCATTTGCTTGTGGTGACAAGTTTTCAGTCGATGGGAAAAGTGTCAAATGCATGTACTATAAAATTGCAAGGTGGTATAATTTTCATTTTATTTTTCATGCAAATAATCAACAATTACAATGTATATAGATGGGTAGGTTTATATTAGGCAAGGTACTCTTTTTTACCCCAGCATGCTAGAACATTTCAAGCTACATTGCACTGACAATTTCTCTTAAGAGACCAAAGTGCATAAGGGAAAAAAAATTTTACGAGTTGTTAATCAAAAATCATGGAACTTATAAACATTTCATTTGAAGGTACAATATTATGTAGGGCACCTCTACAATAGCCTCTCTTAGTTTTTCATATCTTTGATCCATTTGTCTGTGGTGATAAGTTTTCAATCAATATAAAAAGTGTCAAATGCATGCAATGTAAAGTTGCAAGGTGGTTTAATTTCCATTTTTTTCATTGTGTGAGCAAATCGACAATTCCAACACATCTGAGTGGGTAGTGTTACACTAGGAAAGGTCATATTTTGCAACCCAATATGCTAGAAAATTATGAGCTACATTGCACGAGCAATATCTCTTAAGAGACCAAAGTGCAAAGGGCAACAAAGTTTGACGAGCTATTACTCAAAAACTGTGGCACTTAGAAATATTTTTTCTAAAGGTATAGGATCATGTAGGGCCCCTCTATAATAACCTCTCTTAGTTTTATATATATCCAATTCATTCCATTGTGGCAACAATGTTTCAGATATTTCAAAAAGTGTCAGTTGTATTTACTAAAAAGTTGTCAAGAGGCATTGTTTACATTCTTCATCTCCTGGGGGTAAACCAGCATTTCAAACACATCAGGGTGGATAGAGAGTAAGTACACTTTATAATTTTTGGTCAATATAGGTGTCTTTATAGTCTTATGATTGAATAATCTACACCAAAGAACTATTCTTCTCTATTGCTTGAACTTAATGTAGTCATAAACATTTTGGTGAATATAGGAAAAAAAAAATTTGAGATGAAGGGAAGTGTGGGAATGAAGAATACTTATCTCAATTTGAAGTAGTGATCATCCAACTAGAGGATGGGTACTTGAATGGATGGGTACTTTGATATACTTGAATAAAATTATGGAAACATAGTGTAAATTGTTTGTAATTTATCTTGAATAGAACTTGATTCCATAACTATATGCCAAAAATATGTCATTGAAGATCACAAACACATATTAGTGTAGGAAATTTAATAATTAACCAACAAAGATAGGTGAAATTAATGTGAAATAAGTTATGAAGCATGGAATACACTTGGATTTTAAATATTTGAAGTAGACCATCTATAAATATCCATTGAACCATGGATTTATAATGCAAATATGGACACCATCAATAAAAAATATGTGTATTAACCAAATAGCCATATTGTCATACATCAATATATGTTGATATAAGTATATCATATATACAAAATAGCCATATAGGCTTACAAGAATACCATTTAGGCATACAATATCACGTATATGCAATACAAAATATATGTCAAAAAATGCCATATAGGAATACAAAAAAGGACTCTAATAAAAATTCATTCCCCTCCAGGTGAAGAAAATAGATCATAGGCAGCCTTTGATCATCAGGGGATGGAGATACGTATGATAATGGTCTACTTCAAACTCAAGGGCTTCTCCTATTTAATTCTTCATGGAGCTTTACCCATTACAATAAAAAAGTATAGACATTAATATATAGAAATTACATTATAAAAAATGAAATATTTAACAAAATAGTCACTTACCACTACTAAATGATCTCTCTCCTCATCCACAACAGTGACATGCTCAGGTGGTGGAATTCCAAAGTCTTATAGAAACCATCTAGATAGAAATTAAACTGCAAATCAATGATCATTTGATTTTTCAATAATAAACATCTATAATTTAATGAATGTAGTTTGAAATTTACTAATCTGCCTCGTAACCCTTTCAAAAGCATTGAGGTTTCTATTGTAGTAGAGACAACATGTTCCATTTCCCTATCAACATTGGGAGGAGACTCTACTTGCATCATATGAAAATAAAACATTATTCAATTATGAAAACTAGAAGAGTGATGCAAGTCATGGCTTATAATGTATGAGATAATCAACAAAATTTTGAGTAATTATTGGACTATATATTGCTTCAAGGGTTTGCATGTTTCATAAGGACAATGTGAAAGTAAAGGATAGTCACAAGATGATATTCCTAGGGATAATCATATTATACAAGCAAGGGACAATATCATGATTACATAAAGAAGTCATGCAAAACTTTGTTGATGTGAAGTATGAATAATTTTTGAAGTGGGGATAAGAATTAAGGAAATAATGTAAACCATGATATTGAGATGCATGAAAAGAAGAAATAATGAGCACTGTCAACTAAGAAAAAAATGTAGTGATAGTTAGAAATAAAGGGACTGTGGTCCTAAGATCTTGATAACAATTCACACCTATAAATAATTTCCATGATTTTCATAAAACCTCAACATTCTATTCATATTCATGGGTGAATCGCAAAGAAGAGATAGCTGAGAAATGGAGTGAGATATCTTCATTATAGTGGATAGTTTAATATTCACATAGGTAGAGTAATGATCACAAGGAGAAATGATGAATAAAGGACAACAAATGAATAATAAAAGATATAGCATAAATAAAGAACTGTAATAGGACAAAATTTACATAAGACTAAATATGATAGTCTATGGCCACTTAAGATGTAATAGGATAGTCACATGTATTTAAATACCAAATAATGCTTCAAGGGATAATTGTGAAATATGATTTTTTATGAGGAGATACTTTATTTGTTTTCAACCAAGATACCTCATGGTAAAGAGTGTATTGATACGTGCACCAACTCTATCTAGTACAGAGCCCCCACCTCTACCCTGCAAGTCTCACATATCAAAATAGTTTGGGATTTTATTGAGGAAAAAATAATGGTAGAGTTTCCTCAAAAAAATTGTGGCACCTCATTGTTGTTTCATGGAGGATGGTCAAAAACCATCCACCACCTCCTCCAAAAATGGTTCTTTATCCCTTGGAGGTTGCACCAATGGATAAGGAAACTCTTTCTTAAAGGATGTAAAGGTTAATTCATTCCAAGGTTTGTGAATAGGACACACAAGTCAAATTTTGTAATTTTTTCATCTTTCACTTGTTTATAGGATAATTTATCTACATAAAATTCTCTAAACTCTTGTCTCTTGTCTGACCAACCACTTATTTGCTTGCTAATTGAATCTACATATGATACTATTGATTCAAGTGATTGAGAAATCATGGTTCTATGTGAGGTTGAGCTTGCAAGATCTTTCAACATTGCAATTATATCCTCAATTTTATTTTATTTTTTTAATTTGCCCCATTAAATTTTCTTGAGCTCTTGGAGCATGTTGAGGAATTGTTGGAGGTGTTTTTTGGGGTTGTTCCTCAATAGAGATTTGGGCATGAGGCAAATTAGGATTTTGAAGAGGAATTTGAGGAGGGTTTGGAGGTACTTTATCATTTCCAAAAAAATTAAATAAATTTACATAAAAAAAATATTAAATCTACCTATTTGATGCCAAATTCACACAAAAATTAGAAATTACTTACTTCTTCAACTTCCTCGATGTCATGGTGATATTTTGATGATTATTTGGTGAGGAATTGAAGTATTTTTTGTCTTCCAAAATCACAAACACGTTATGTATGGGTTTCAAGCCATAGAGAGCACAAAAACTTGCAAAAAAAACATAGAATGAAGTTTTTTCTTTTTTTTGTTTAAATAACATATAACACGCTCACATTATAACATGAGCACATTATAGATTGGGAGTGACTAAGCCTGAGGCTTGGTCACTCCAAGCCATAATGTGAGTGTGTTATGAGATGTCCCACCCCCAAATGGGAAATCTACTAACTAAAATTTATGATTTTTTCCTTTTGATTATTTTTTTATTTTGTGATTTTTTGAGTTTTTGAGAGTGATCATTCTAGGAAATGCAAGAAAGGAAAATAAATATACAATGGATACAAAATATACAAAATATTGAAGAAAATTTTTAATATATTGAAATCAAATTATTATTGAATGCTTTTTATAATGGTCTCATACCCTAAGAGCCAAGCAAGATAATTTGCAATTATGGAATTTTATGACAACAATAAGAAATATCTTGAAATGGATGCCTAGTAGCAATAGATGAATTCTCCGCCTTGAAAACACCTAAATTTGATATTAGATGCTAAATTTCCCTCAAAGATGATGGTAGCAACACATAACCCTAGGCATTTTCAACCAAGAACTCAAACACCTCCCATATGAAACTATACGACCTAGCTATGAATGTCTTGTACAACTTGGTGAGAGTACAGTATGACCCAACAAAGAACAATCAACAATTAATGCAAGTAACAATAGGGATAATTCTAATTTATGTTAATAATCTTCACAAAAAATCCTCAATTAATCTCTCCAATCAACACAATGTGACTACTAGATGATAGCCACCTATTGAATGCAACCTTTGGGTGATCTTTTACACCTATGGGAAGAAAAATCAAAGAGAAATCTTGTTCTCCAAGATTGATTCATAGAAAAAACCTTGGTTTTACCTCCAAATGCCAAAGCAACAAAAGCCAAGTGTTGAAAGAATGATCAAGAATCAAGAATGAATTGAAAATTCTTTTTGAATCCCTTTTATATCCTCTCCCAAATGGAAAATTTTCCAATGAGGAATTTAATCATTAAAAATAATATAAATTATTTTCTTTTTTCACTTTATATTATTCCTCAAAGTGGGTGCCCATATCTTGTGCTTTTTAATTTTTGGTCCTTTATAACATTAAATACCCCTTTATAATAAAGTCAATTAAACATTTAATGATGTGCACTTTATAACTAATTAATTATTATTAAAGTATAACTTTAATAATAATTAAATACCATAAATTCATTAATAAACCTCATAAATCAACTCTATCAGTGCCAAGGAAAAGCCCATTGAATTCTCTTCTCACCAAGGTGCCTTACTAAAAATAGTAAGGTTGGGCTCTAACAACCCATTGACTTACTATATAAATAGTAAGTGTCTATAAATGAAGCCAGAAACCCCTAAATATAATACCCTCTGAAAATTCCAAGGATCTAGAGCTGACAAACACTACAAACTTCCAATTGAAGAACTAGATATATCTAAAATGGGGCCCTCTAATCACCATTATTAGCCTACAAGGACCCAATGTTAGGCTAAACCATCAAAATTAATGCTCGCTAAAAGGGGACATTACATTCTACCCTCCCTAAAATTTCTTGTCCCAAAGCAATCTCAACTGCAAAGAGAACACCACTCCACCTGGGTCCTAAGGGAAGAACTATGAAATGTCCCACACATCTCTAACTAACTCCTATAGCACTAGCATAACCACAACTAATAAAACACAATGACCAAGGTCAACCCTCATATCATGTATCACAGAAGTATGAACATCATGAAGAAGTGATTTTGGAAACTAGCATGGGTTGCATCTCTCAACTATGCAAGGAAAAAATTCATACCAACTATCCAACTCATGCGCACAAGAATTGTGCATCAGAACCAAATCATGTACAAATGGGTTGAAGGTAAAACTATAAGGACTTAGCACAATGTACATGTTGTGAAACTCATCTATGGGATCTACCTGGAATCTAGATGCATAAGAAGGATCGCAAACCAATTTGTAGATTTCCCAATCAAGCTCAACATATTTGTAAACAACTACCTCAATGTAGAGCAACCTACCCAACAAAAGAATCCTTGGATCCCATAACCAAAATGGAAGTCTGCCCTACATATCACCCACCGAATTCCACTATACTACTCTGATATAAAATTCACCATGCTAAGAGTGGTTAAGCAACACATTGAGGTCCATTCGAACTATAGTGCCAAAATTGTCACCTCTCGGATCCCAACACATCAGAACCTCACATCCAACAATCTTGAAGATATAAGAGTATCTCAGCATGTCTACATCACAACAAATATATCCATCCTTTGCAAACCTCCTATGGATGTGATGACTAACCCTTATAGGTGCTGGAAGATGTGTACTTTATCCTCCTAGGTTACCAATATGAAGTGGAACAACACCCCCAAGAGTGCAAGTCTGACCAATGGTTAAACAAATGATACCAACAACAACATAGAATGATGGAGAATCATCTCTATGTTGTTCTCTCAAGACGAGGAAATGACATAAATCTCCCCCATGACTATGGAATGAACTAACCAATCCATCATAATTAATAACACCAAAACCTCCCTAAACCATGTCTCCAATGGTTTGAGACAATGAAGTGGAAAACTCTGTCAGATACATATGAGCATGATGGAAATCTGATCTCTGATCTTGCAAGCAATCCTCTGTAAGGAAGATAGTCTAACACCTACAGTATCTAGTTCCATCTTCTATAGATGGTATCATTTCATCCCACAATAGATGATTTAACTCCTAAGCCAACCCACACCTACACATCATCAAGTCATCTATGTGTGGACTTAAGAAGTGATGAGCACTCCTCATGATTTAGTCAAGATAAAATGCACCTACCTACATTAATAGATGACTGTCATAGTCATGGGGAACACACTCCTCATCACTCTCATCACCCAAATCAAAAGATGGCTCATGTCTCCAATCTTGAAATACTAATTGGGTAGATGCTCTGAAAACCCTCTCTATGTACCCAATAGCATAGTCCATATTTGATAGAAACTAGAGGTATTATGACTTAATACCCTCTAAGCCACACAGGATAATCTGAAGACTAGTGAACCAAAAATTTTGAGTATGTGATGGGAGAGGAGGGTTCTATGTCCTTCTCTTACACTTTTAGGAACTTTCACCTAAAAGGAGAGAGATAGACTCCTCTATGCCACACCACACTGATGCCAAAATTGAAGGGCTCACTCAAATAGAGATTTATAAACCTAAATGAAATGTTGTAACTAAAATTAAATGATGCAATAGACTAACTATGAATGAAATATGCAATGTTTGAAAACACAATGATGTATGCAAGAATGAACTAAATATGAATAAAATGTAGAACAGGAAAGTAAAAGAATGAAACATAGTGCACCTGGATGCCTAATGAAGATTCTAGAATATTCTAGAAGTTGGTAAAAATCACTAAACATAAACAGCGGGACTCATTCGCCACTAATGGCGAATCAGTCTTGCTCTTGGTGAAAACTGCCAAAAACTGGTTTCTGAGTGTCAGGAACTAGAATCTGGAAAAATAAACTTTTCTTCCCTGAGGTGGGACTCATTCGCCACAGATGGTGAATCAATCCTCTCCTAGAATTCTATAGATTCAGGAATCAAGACTGTGGGCCCAGATCTACAATTTTGTTCCTGTCGGGGTGTCGAAGTCAAATCTACAGAAAACAACCTATAGGTCTTCTCCAATATTGAAATAGGTTGATGTTGACTTGAAATGCTTTGTTGAATTATTGACCACCTTTCTATCACCTTTTTTCTTGATAAATTTGCATACACAAGTCTACAAACACACATGCAAGAGGGGGAAAATGGTTAAGGGTTAGGTTATAGGGATTTTCCTTGGTCAAATCCCACTTTGGTAATCAAACCCTTGATAAAATAATGGAATGAAAGAGAATGATAAATAAATAACATGCAAATGCTATTACTTACCAAACCCTTGTTGGAGAAATCTAAAGATAAAGCAATGGCAGCTCCAAAGTACTTGATAAATGCTTGATGAAAGGATGTAAAATGCTTGAATGATTTGAGATGAGTTCGGGGTTGAATAATGAGAGAAAATCACTTATTTGTGCATTCTTGTGCCTTAGTATCCCGATAATACATCACAGGCCAACATAAGGTAATTTTGAATTAAAAATCAAAAGAAAATTTAAAATATTTTGAATATGGAGCCAAGGGGGACTCATTCACCACCCATGGTGAATGGGTCCCACCCTAGGCTTGTGAAAGGGTGAAGGGAATTAAAATGCATTTAATATCATTTGTTGTGTTTACATTCAAAAATACACTTAAATGTGCCCTATAAGTGTATAAAGGGGTCATAAAAGACATAAGAAAGGTGTAAATAGGGGAAATATGCCTAGAAAAGTGTGAATCTTTGTTACAAGACTTTACAACACTTCAAAATATGATTTGATAATGAATAAAAATGTGATTTTTAGACAAATTATGATAAATAGAATTTAGAAAAGTGTAGAAATGTTTTACAACACTTCACAACACTATCACAAGACATCAATAAATTGAATATTTATAGTTTAATGTGAATATTTAAGCCATATTACATCATTAAATCAAGCAAAATAGATCAAATACTAAGGAAGCAAGACCTAAATGACCATGAAAATTTCAATGAGTCATTTTTCTATGGAACAACTGGCTATGGAAGTGTCCCACTACTACCTTTATCCACATTTTTTCCAATTGTGTTGACCATAGGAGGTACTCCATAAACTTATGTGTGTTGCTGAAGTGAGTTTGGGTCTAGACAACCCTATCCTCGGTAACTATCAACTATTCCTTGAGTCCTAGTGACTCATTAGGCTCATACCTACTGTCCCCCTCAACAAATGCATTACTTGATATGTCAAAAGATGTAGGAGGCATGCTCCCACTAGTAGTTGCCCTACAATCCTCATGCACATAAGATGGGACAATGTGATGATTCAACATGCTAGTCACACAAGACAATGACTCCTCAGCACAAGACTCACGAATAGTGTTGGTGTAAATAAGTATTTTACTTATTACACTTTACTTAAGCTTACTTAGGGAATGCATATCATTATAGGTTACACTTGTGACACCTAGTTATTTGCATCTTGCATCTAGGTTTGTGCATATATTGAGAGATGTGATTAGGACACTTAGGGAAGTGTGTGTAGGAGAAATTCCACTCTTTGTGGTGTGATGTAGTTATCACCTCTTTATCTCCACTTATTGTGGCATGATAATTCCACTTTAGGTGGGTGATCCAACTTTCATGGAATTATCTATTATTTCTTTCTACCTACCCTACACATGATTGTGACACTTGTCTCATTCATGTCCCTTCATTGTGTCCTAGCTTGCCTTTATAAGCAAGCCTTGTACATACTTGTAACAGAACATCAGTCTATCTTCATGCATATTGAGAATACAATCATCATATTCTCTCGTCTTATCTATCTCTTTTGTGCTATGCTTAGTCTCTTGATCTTGTTGTTGCTTTTCATAAGTTATTACATGGTATCAGAGCAGTTGGAGGTTCTTTGCATAGCCATTATTGGGAGATCTTAGTTCATGTGAAGGTGGTCAAGAGGAAAATCTGAGGAGTAGTGACATTTTGGTGCTGTTGTCACCTAGAAATGCACCCTGTGTGAAGTTATGAGAACTAAGCTTTCTAGTGAAACATTAGATCACTCCAAGACTATGGGTCACCTGAGATTGGAGTGAACCTCCAGAGAAGGCCGGCTTCCTTTGGGTATCACCTAAAACAACTGATCCTTTTGAAGAAAAAGGGAGAGAGATAATGCATAAAAATGAAGATTAAACTCTAAGGTGATGCACCGAAATGACAGGAACAATGAGATACTTGAGCTACAATTGAATACTGGTGACAACCACGAGACTGCATAACAAGATCCTATAGATCACACATTCAAACAGGTTTGACCTGCACATGCCTTCAAGAAGGAAAGGTAGATTTTCACAACTAGAAGCTCATATGCTGGATTAAGTAAACACAATTTGTAAACTACATGATACTACCTTTGCAAAGAAAGGCACAACATGAAACAAAAGCTATAAGGAAAGAGAATATTTCACTAAGTAGCTCAATGAATCACTTAAAAAGAATGCACTATACTTGACAAGAATCAGAAGGCAGAATGATGGACCATCAATGGTAACCAAGGTAGATTTTGTATATTATGTTCCAAATTGAGTTATAGAATCCTACTAGTCTTAGAGAGGACTGCAAGAAGGGTCATAGACTTTAGAGAAGCATACATTAGAACTCTGTACAAAAAGGTCAAAAAATGCCTTATATACAGAAAAGATCTCGGCCCCTTAGGGCTTAAAAAAAATATCGGGCTCAAAAAGATCTATCCACAGATATTTTGGGTGAATTCAATGGAGGACCCTGCATGTCCATGACGGTGAAGAGTCATCTTTGTAGAAGCCTTCTGATATTTCACAGCTATTGCATTCATTCTGATTCTAGCATCATGTCCTGTTTGAACCACCTCAGCTGAACGCCTTGAATGCCCTGAGGTCACCACTGATTTGCGTTGCATTCATCCCATGTTGACATTCTATGTTATGGTTAGACTGGCGATGGCTTGCCTCAGCTCTTCCTAGTTGGTTGAACGTATTCCATGCAGACTCTGAGGGTGGTCAAAAGTCTTTTGAAAAGAATCCCATCTCGGTGAGACACTGAAAGTGTCTCGCCGATGCAATTATATCGTTCTTCAACTTATTGGCATGACTCACATCGTCGGCAAGAGTCATAGCAGCTTCATTAGTCAAGCCGAAAAGTTATCCATATCCATTGCTGAGACCACCTTTATTTGGGAAGACGTCTTATATAATTTCTTTTGCTTCGGCGAACTCTTCTATGTCTAACAAAATCTTGGCGAGCACCTTTTGTTTCGGCAAGAGTCTTTCTGAACTGATTTTGTCTTGGCGAGGGCCCATTCTCCTGCGCTTAATGGTCGGGGAGACCTTTTTGTCCTCAATAAGACCTCATGGAAAGGGGACCAACCCTTGCCAAGAACCTATCCCTTTGTCGGGGAGACTTTCACCGAGCTCATTGCTATCGCCAAAGCACCTCCAGGTCGCTGAGACCTCTTGGCGAGCTCAAATTGCCATGCCGAAGACTTCAACATAAGGCACTATCGGTGAGACATGTTAGTTTCGCTGGGACTTCTCACCGAGCGCTAGGACTTACCCCAAAGGAATGCAATCAGCGTGACCTTTTGATGTTGGTAAGACTTCTTACCAATAGTCTTTCTTTTGGCAAGAGCTTCCTCGATGGCTTTTAAACCGGATGCTATTGGTGAGACATCAACTCTTCGTTGGGACTTCTCACCGAGCCGCTTTGTTATCTCGAAGCCCGTGGTCACCGAGAGTCTCGCTGACTGACGATTGAATGGCCTATCGACCAAAGATCCTGACGTGACAAGAGGTCATACCGAACCCTTCCTGTCATAGCGATAGGCTCTACAGCTTCGTTCAGCAGGACAGAAGCTAGGTCACAACACCCTGATCAAAATGGAAAGTAAGAAAGTAGCTAGTCGGCCAGACAGTGAAGATGTCATGCCAACCTGGCTCTAATGAAGGCTGAGCCTGTAACTGCTGAGGCATAATTCCAATAGAGCAGGCCCCTTAACTGAACTCCTTGTGAAATGTCATCAGATGCATGAAATAACCCTCAATGGAGATATCCCATTTGGCCCTTATGAACATCTGCATATAGATGCCTTGCCTGATTAAGCCTGAGGGTGATAATTAGGTAACATTTCTGGCAACCTTTGCTAGATGTTTTCCTGCTAAACATGAAGACCAATAGCATGAGCCTATCCATTGGGCACAGAGTCATTGGGGAAAACTCAGAAATAGATCAAGAGCAGCTTTGTACATGCTTGCAACTTGCTTGAGCCTCATAGAACACAATAGTTACTTATTGAAAATAGGGAAAAACTGAAATAAAACTATTGACTGTGTTGGAGCAGCACTTAGGGAATGTAAACTACATCTAAACCTACCCTACACTAACCAGTAAGAAATTAGTCAAACAAACCCATTAATAGGTTGGGTAAAATAATTGCCCTTTCTAAAAAAATTATAGTGTTTTCCATGTTGGAGAACAACTAAAGAGAAATGAAACATGCATGACAATTCAATGGATGGTTGCAAGATCTCTTGCAGAACATATTCAAGTTTACTAACCTTTTCATACAGAATGTAAACATTCTCATTCTGAGGTGGAAAGGTAACTTGAGTGTGTTCCTCCTTAGCAGCACCCTCATGCTTGGGTGTAAGCAAGGTATCAATATCTTTGTTGGTCTCCATTTTGGCTAGATGCCTAATAGGGCAGCCTTTAGTAAGGGAAAAGCTTGCACTTTCCTTACTGATATTTTGCTCATGAGTTGCCATTCTATCACCTTGCTGGCTGGGAAGATCTAATCTCTATGACTGAATTGGTGAAAGAAAAGAAACCTCTTCAATATTTTCATGCTTCCCTAAATGAACACTTATTTCTTCAATGATAACAAAGAGATAGCTTCCTCCATCACATCCTTAATCAATTTATCAACCTCAGGCTCCTTTACTGACCAGAAAGGAAGCTGCTCATAATTCTCATCATCACTGGAAGAGTTACATTCTGATTCAGGCTTGTTTTCCTCAATAAAGGGGGGCAACAATTCAAGCAATGATGTAGCCTCAAGCTCCTCTGCATAATGGAATGGAAGCCCCTCCAACCAGTTATGACTTTGCAAATCAAGTTCATGAGGTCTTTCCTATTATTTCATCACCTCTACAAGCTGCTGCTCAAGATCATCATAACCCTCAAACTCTTCTAATTCTTTGCCATCCAATGTTGAGCAAAATTGTTTAATTATATCAGTGTACACTTCTTCGTATAACTCAGCATCAACTTTCTCAAACAAAACATGCTCAAAAGTATCAAATCCAGTTGTACACTACTCCTCTTCAACCTCATGTTGCTGACCTTTTTTAGTCTCTTAATGTTGTTGTCTTCACTCTTGAACCTGCAGCTGCTTGATGTCTTCTTGTTGCTCTGAGGTAGCATGTAGAGTGGGAAAAATCACACCTTCTTCATTTGAAACTATACATTGCTCTTCTTGGTCAACCTTTTGCACCATTTCACCTTGTTGTCCTATTGGAATATTTTCACCATCCTATAGAACAGTGGGAGGATCATCAGCTAAAACATTGCCAGAAGCATTTTGAGAATTCTTCTCCTGTTCAGCCTTTTGTAGTTGTAGTCTGTATTCCTCCATAGCTAGATGTAACAGATTTGGAGTTCTAGTCTACTCCATGGTGAATGAACTAACTTGATCACTGGGCTGCTCTTTAGCTGCAACACCCTGCTCTTTGAAACTCCCCTCAAGCTGCCTATTTTGAAACTCCTCCATTAGTTGGTACTGATAATCTGAGTAAGCTTGAGTATTCTGTGCCTGAGTAGAGAGTAGCTTCATTTGTTCTTCTCTAGCATCTATTTCCTGTTCAAGGCCTTCCTCAAACTGGATTCTTTCTACCGCTCTTGCTTGATCATAAAAGTAGACTTGTTCAGCCGCTCCCTGCTGTTGCATAATGATACCTTTCTGCACCTTGATATCAACCAACATCCTAGATAGGCATGCAAGCACCTTACTAATATCAGTAATTGTCCTATTGTGAAGATCTTGACTTAGATCCCACAACAGATGGTCGATCTATTGGAGTAGTTCCAATATGCTCTAATATGGATGTCTTTGAGGCTGATCAGATAAATAATCATACTGGTTAACCTCAGAAACATCCTCTTGGGACTGATTTTGATCAAATATTGATTGAAACATAGGTTGAACCAGAGCAGGAGGGTGGGAAGCATGATGAAAATGTTGATTAGTTGTTACTGCAAGGGGAATTGGGTCGAAACCAGCACCGTGGTTAGGTGAATGTGATTGATAAGGTGTAGGAGCAACATTCTCATGATATGGAGGGTACTAATAAACATCTTCATGAATATTGGACATCTCTTATTCAAAGGGCTAAAATCTCAAAACTAACAGATTCTTTTGAGACATACCAACACTTGTGCCTGTGAAACCAGAAGATTTGAGCCCGGAGTTGCCAGGTATGTAAAGAAAATGCCTCCACAAGGCGGAAACTACTACTGTACACACCAAACAACAACAATAAAATGCATAAACATGAACTGAGAAACAGTTCACGGTCCCACCGGGCGTGCCAAAAACTATTGTTACCTAGAAATGCACCCTGTGCGAAGTTATGAGAACTAAGCTTTCTAGTGAAACAAAGGAAGTCGGCCTTCTCCAGAGGTTCACTCCAATCTTAGGTGACCCATAGCCTTGGAGTGATCTAATGTTTCACTAGAAAGCTTAGTTCTCATAACTTCACATAGGGTGCATTTCTAGGTGACAACAGGTGCATCCTAGATTAGATCTAACCTCAAATTTAGATTCAAAAGGCTGTTTTTAGTTAGGATAGCCTTTTGTTTCATTAAAATTCGACATTGGGAACTCTAGATCGAAAAAATTTGCCAATTTGGGTATTTTTTCAATTTTTTGAATTTTTCCTATAGTTCTAGAAAAAATATTTTCTCATTAAATTCCCAGTTTTTTCAATATTTACGACAAAAAAATCATCAAAATTTTTTGAAAATTTTTGAAAAATTAAAAACCCCTTTCGAAAAAAATTGTATTTTGATTTTTTTATTTTTCAAAAAATAAAAATAAAAATTGTATTTGTTTTTTTTTGTTCTGTAAGTTAAAAATAAAAAATAAAAAATCTACGAATACGCAGAGTACATAGGGTACTCTGTAGTACTCATGGTGGTACATTGGCACAGTCGCCACGTGGTGAGCTCTTATTTTCCACCCACGGCCCCCACACTCCATCGTTGGTGGTCCACACAACCCGAAAGCAGATACATTTTTCAGGGGCTTCAAAGAAAATTTTGGCATTTCAAAATTTGCAGGCTCCACCGGCGGGAGCCACGTAGCCTATGCCCTAGCCCTACCACTCACCACATGGTCTTCATACACCCCCATGGGCCCCTATTCACTCACCGGCATCTAAAACCCAATGGCTCAAATCTCCCACCGGTGGTCAGTCAAAACCAGCATCGACATTTTACTCTCGGCTGCCATCATAAAAAATCCCAGTGAACCTCTATCTACTAGCGGACATTTCAAGCAATCGACGGGCATTTTTGTCAAAAAAATCGATAGAATCTGAAACTTGGCAAAATTTAGGAATATTCTGGGATGGGAAAGGTACATTCCGGCTAGCATTCTGACGGAGAGGCATGACAACGATGACGACTTACCAGCCGTCATTTTTAAGCTACAACATCACAGAATATTCGGCTAGAGGGAATATTTCATTGTGATGAGCATGAAACCGTCAATTTTAGCCTCATCATCAAATGACATCAGCATGACATCGGCAGGGTTTTGAAAATCTTTCCCCCCTCACGGAAGATCTTTTCAGTTTTACAGTCCAACTTCAAACGCCCATATCTTGCTCATTTTAGCTCCTTTTTCTGAGCAATTTTTTTTGTTTGGGATAATTTTTTGTTTACTTCGCATTTGTGTGGTTGGTATCTGATTTTGGTGGAAAAATTTTCCATAATTTTCAATTTTTCAACACTGTACATATCCAATCCTCATTTCTACAACTTCCATGGCTCCGTACAGGCACATATGAACTCCTTTTCAAGTGTCATTTTTTTTGAAAGTGCATGATTTTTCATCTACTTCTTGAATCTACAATCAGTTTGAAGCAATCTTGAGTAGATTTTGTACTTTCAGCATATGGTCTTTTTTGGCCTATTTGGTACTTGTATTGCATAGATCTGAATTTAGGTCTTTGCTTCATTGTTCTAGTCTATTATCAGACTATTTGTGGCAAGTTGTAAATCAAAAATCATCAGTCCACTTATCCAAGTTGCAAGTGGCCTATTGTACACACAATAAATTATAAAGTGCCAAAATCATCTTTTTTTGGGGGGGTAACTTTGATTGAGTGAATTTGGGGGGTGTCTCTTATGTGATGGTGCCTATTTTCTCTCTTGTGCTCTTGCATTCCATCATGGGTTCATCTAAAGTTCCACTCCTAACTGCACATAATTATGCTACATGGAAAGTACGTGCATGGAGTAAACTAATGGAAAAAGGTTTAATTTACTATATTGGTGGAACCATAACTACACCTACAAATCCTAAGGAAAATCCAACTACATATATGGATTGGTTCACTAAAAATTCTATGGCATTGGGTACACTTAGAAAGTTCATTTCAAATGATCTCATTTTCCATTTTGATAAATGTACTACAGCCAAGGAAGCTTGGGATAAACTTGCTACTTTGTATGGCAAGGTTGATAAGGTTAAGGGGTACAAGCTTGAACATGATCTCCTAAGCCTTGATCCCAAGGATTTTGACACAATTTATGATTATGTCACTAAGGAAAATGAGATAAGAGCACAACTAAAGGATTGTGGTATTGAGAAAGAGGGTGATCAATTGGTCTTCAAATTGTTGGAAAAGCTTCCATCAGAGTATGCAACCTTTGTTTCAAGCTTTCAGACTCAAAGATTGGAAATTAGCAACTTCACATCACCATATTTTGAGGCTCTCACAGATCTTTTGATTCTTGAGAAAAATAAGTTGATGAAAATGGGAATTCTCAAGTCTTCAACTTCAAAATCATTGGTGGTCAATCATGGAAACAACAAGGAAGGAAAAGGGAAAGACCAAAAGCAATCTTCACCAAAGCCACAAGGAGAGAACAAAAAATCCACTCCCCTACAACAAGGCTCATCATCTTCTTCTTCAAAGAAAAACTATTCAAGAAAGAGTGAGAAACCAACATGTGCATATTGCAAAAAAATTGGTCATGAGGAGCATCATTGTCATGCTAAGAAAATTGATGATTTGAAAAATATCCTTAAGAAGAACATCAACTTTCCAACTGCATATCAGGAGAAGGACTCATATCCTTCCACTTCTACTTCTAAGGGAAAAGGCACAACTCTCATGGCAACAACATCAAACTCATCTCCTTCTTCTACATCATCTCAACATGAGACACGTAAGGGGCAAGCATTTCTTGCAGTTGCAGATTCAAATTCAGATAGGTGGATCCTTGATTCAGGAGCTTCACATCATATGACTTCATCCAAGGATATGTTCTCTTCATTTGCTTCTTGTTCATCACCACCCATTTTTATGGCCAACAACACTTCTTTGGCAGTTTGTAGGAAGGGGTCTATTGACATTGAAGGTGGAGCATTTAATGATGTTCTATGTGTGCCTACTTTGTCAAGGAACATCCTTTCCATTTATTAGATTACACATAGTGGTATAGGAAAGAGTGTAGAGTTCACACCAGATTTTGCCATTGTTCAGGATTTGCATAGCAGGGCTCTTGTTGCAGTTGGGGAGGTTGATCATCATTCTCAATTCTACACCTTCTCATATTTTTCTCCTATTGATGATTCAGCTCACCCTAGTGTGGACACACTTGAGGAGAATGAGTATGGTTACTTGAATCTTAGAGTGATCACTACTCCTGAGGTTCTTGAGCCTATTGTTGATATTCCATCTCCTCCATTGATTGATGTACCTGTTGATACTTGTGTTTAGCCAGTTTCAGTGACTTGTGATTCAGTGTAACAGTGCATACCTTGTCTTCCAGCTGCAGTTCCATGGGATGACCACTTGACATACATTGGTAGCTTGTTTGTGGAATCCTACATTGTAGATTTGGGAGACACATTTTATTACTTACATCTTCTCTTTGATGAAGGTGATTCTTCTTTAGTTGTTGTGAGGGAACACTCTGACCATCCTCTACATGATCATTCTTTTGAGGTTGATGTGATTGTGGATGCATATGTACAATAGTTGGAGGAGGTCACTTTCTCTCTTGAGGAGACACTTGAGTCTTTGGAGTATGTTCTACCTTCATCCTTGCTCGATCTTGAGTTGTCTTTTTCAGTGGATGGGAGTATTGTTGCAAAGGGGTTCTCACAGGTTCTAGGAAGTGACTCCACTGCACTTGCTATTATAGCTTCACATGGTTTGGGAAAGGCATCTTTTAGCATCAACATAGGGAAATTTGAGCAGATTTCAAAGACTCCTTACATTCTAAGGGTTCTTCCTTCTTCACTTGTGGATTTGGGATACTTCATTCATGCACCTTTGGTATTGTTTCTTCCTAAGGAGAGGAACGTTGTTCAACAGTTTTGGAGTAGCTTCTTCATTCCTTCTCGAGCATCTTCCATGGGTGATCATTGTACATTGAGGGGGTCTACTTTATCTCTCTTCTTCTCTTGTATGGGGGGTATTTTTTCATTCTCATGTTGTGTTCATAAGCTTTTGTATCTCATCTCTCTTTTGGGGGGTAGCTTTTCCCACTGGGTTTTTCTATCTTTACTCTACATGTGAGAGATTGCATTGCATTTGTACATGGGTACCTAACATGGCTCAGTTTCCAGGACCTATCTTGCATCTTATCTTCCATGGTTAGCTTGGGTCTTCATTCCCTCAATTGCACTTAAGGGGGGGTGTTGGCATAAATAAGTATTTTACTTATTACACTTTACTTAAGCTTACTTAGGGAATGCATATCATTATAGGTTACACTTGTGACACCTAGTTATTTTCATCTTGCATCTAGGTTTGTGCATATATTGAGAGATGTGATTAGGACACTTAGGGAAGTGTGTGTAGGAGAAATTCCACTCTTTGTGGTGTGATGTAGTTATCACCTCCTTATCTCCACTTGTTGTGGCATGATAATTCCACTTTAGGTGGGTGATCCACCTTTCATGGAATTATCTATTATTTCTTTCTACCTACCCTACACATGATTGTGACACTTGTCTCATTCATGTCCCTTCATTGTGTCCTAGTGTGCCTTTATAAGAAAGCATTGTACATACTTGTAACAGAAAATCAGTATATCTTCATGTATATTGAGAGTACAATCATCATATTCTCTCATCTTGTCTCTCTTTTGTGCTATGTTTAGTCTCTTGATATTGTTGTTGCTTTTCATAAGTTCTTACAAATAGGAATCTCTACCTCACTGCTAACTAGCCCACAGGGTGTATGCATCTCTATCTCTATCACATTTGTATACTAGGTCCTTACCCCATAATCCCTACTCTCATCCATAGGTGTCATGGAAGCCCTGGAAGACTAAATTTCTATTGTGGATGATGATGATTGATCCAAGATCAATTCCTCACAAAGTTCGTCAATTTGAACCTCTGCTTCTTGAAGGGCCTTTTAAGTGCTCTTCAAGGAATCCCCCATGACATTAAGCTCATTAGTAAGCTTATCCAATTCTCTTTCTTTCCCCTCAAGTGCATCATAGTAGATCTCACCAAGCTAGAGTAGGTGATCTCTATATGAGAGTAGTTGCATGTAATTGGTTTTCATTTTCATCAATGCCTCTATGAGTGCATGGTAACCTACAAGGGAAAGACCTCCTTCGGGTTTGTTTTGTATTATTGAAATCCTCCAACAATACTTTGCCATCACCTGAAGTTTTATCATCAAAATTTCTAATGGTTGCATCAATCTCATCTACATTTACCATCAATTGTCCTACCAATTGACTAAACTCCCGGGACTCATCAATCTCAAGTAAATTTTCTGATATGTTCCCATCTTTCATAGTCTGATATACAAAATTATACTTGTTATGGAATTAATCCACAACACATATTGCATCATTAATTCCAAAATCTTGAGTATTTGCATTAGATGACTCCACACAACCATCATCCTCACATGGAATGGTTACTATCTCATGATGATGCAAGGAATTATGTCTGTTGTTACAAAAATCATAATTGTTGTGGCTCAAATCCTCCATACATTCCTAATTTTTGACACTCATATCTTGAGTCCCAACATTAAGAGATCCTTCCACACATTCTCCTCATGTGCCAAAGCATCTATATCATGATTATGCTCAGTATTATGGCTATTGTTGCAGAAAAAAATGTTATTCTCAAGGCTAGCAACAACTCCTTGAATGTTGAAAGTAACATCTAGGAGTTCTGCCAAACTAATATCAAGTTGTAAGGTATTCTCAACTTCAACCCCTTTTCTTTCTCCTACTCCTCATCAAAAAGTAGGGCCTTAAATCATCCTCACATTGTTTGAAGACATTGCAAATCAAGTCATAAGAAACTGTAGACATCACATTTCTTGCTTATGAAAAACTAACAATAGAGATAAGATAGGTTGATAAATATCATCCCTTCCATTAATGACTAAAGTGATAATGGCCCTCATGTAGTCCTAAATAGTTTTGTCATGACTCTCACTAATAGAATCCAAGAAAAATGGAACATTTGTAAAATAAGATCATTACAATCACAATCAATCATGACAATGCACGATCTCACTTGTGCCATCAACTCTAGGACTTTGATTATCTTCCAAAAATAAGGATTCCTGATATCACCTATATCCCATCAATGCTTTTGATAATCAGCTACAATACCTCCCTCATTTTTCCTACATTATAAGGAACTCAGGGAGTTGTAATCCTTATAATTTGACTGAGGCCAAGAGCAATGGTGAGCCTTATCTCCTCATCTTTGTGTCTCAAAAACTCAAGCCCACCCAAAGTAGTCATTGCTGGAACCATTGCTATTTGCAACAAATCAGATGGTGAATGTCCAACAAGACTCAAACATTCTTCTATTCTCCTCAATGTGACTAAGGTACCATCTCTAGGTTGACTGCCAAGCTTACTACCTATTTCATAAAAAAATCTAGCCAACCACTTTCCATCACCAGATATCAACTTCCTATCATTGTCTAAATCCATACCTTTAAATTTGAACTAGAAACTGAGTGTTGGTCTCTCAACATAGGTAAAGATATGAACCTATTGTTATATGTTATTTTCCCAACACAAGATGGTAGGAAACTGCTCTAATACCACTGAAATGTCCCACCCCCAAATGGGAAATCTACTAACTTAAATTTTTTATTTTTTCCTTCTGATTCTTTTTTTCTGATTTTATATTTTTTTGAGTTTTTGAGAGTGATCATGCTATGAAATGCAAGAAAGGAAAAGAAATATACAATGGATGAAAAGTATACAAACTACTGAAGAAAAATTTTAATATATTGAAATCATATTATTATTAAATGATTTTTACAATGGTCTCATACTTGGAGAGCCAAGCAAGATGATTTGCAATTCTAGAATTTTATAATAGCAACAAGAAATCTCTTGAAATGGATGTCTAGCAGCAATAGATGAATTCTCCACCTTGAAAATGCTTAAATCTGATATCAAATACTAAACCACCCTCAAAGATGATGATAGCAACACATAACCATAGGTGTTTTCAACCAAGAACTCAAACACCTCCTATATGAAAATATAAGAGTACAATATGGCCCAATAAAGAACAATCAACAATTAATGCAAACAACAATAGGTATACTTTTGGATGATCAACAATTAATGCAAACAATCAACACAATGTGACTACTGGATGATAGGCACCTGTTGAATGCAACCTTTGGATGATCTTTCACACCAGTGGGAAGAAAAATCAAAGAGAAACCATGTTCTCCAAGACTGGTTCACAACAAAACCCTTGGTTTCACCTCCAAATGCTAAAGCAACAAAAGCCAAATGTTGAAAGAATGATCAAGAATCAAGAATGAATTGAAAATTCTTTTTGAAGCCCTTTTATATCCTCTCCCAAATGGCATTATTTCCCATGAGGCATTTAATCATTAAAAATAATATACCTATTTTCTTGTCACTTTATAATATTCCTCAAAGTGGGTGCCCATATCTTGTGCTTTTTAATTTTGACTTTATAACATTAAATACCCCTTGATAATAAATTCAATAAAATATTTAATGAGGTGCACTTTATAACTAATTAACTATTATTAAAGTATAACTTTAATAATAATATACCATAACTCCATTAATAAACCTCATAAATCAACGCTGTCAGCACCAAGGGGAAGCCCACTGAGTTCTCTACTCACCAAGGTTCCTTACTAGAAATAGTAAGGTTGGGCTCTAACAACCCACTGACTTACTATAAATAGTAAGTGTATATAAATGAAGCTAGAAACCCCTAAATATCATACCATCTGAAAATGTGAAGGATCTGGAGCTGAAAAACACTCCAAACTACCAATTGAAGAAATATATATCTCCAAAACGAGGCCCTCTAATCACCATTATTAGTCTATGAGGACCTGATGATAGGATAAACCACCAAACTCTGATGCTCACTAAAAAGGGGACATTACATGTTATAATGTGCTTGCATTATGGCTTATAAAAGAAAATGAAAGGGGTGGCCACCTTTTAGCCCCCCATCTTTTTGCACCTGCCTTGTAACGTCATTTTATTTTATCCAAATTATCTTATAGTGAAAGAGGGCCAACTATAATTTATTATGAAAACAACATATCATAATTTCTTTAACCAAATGACATAATTATCTTTAGAAACAACATTCTCCAACTAAAATAGTCTTTGATATCTTTGGAAATAATTTTTTTAACTATGTGTATTGTAATAAATTGCATACCCTTGCAATTACAACTATGTTTTGTGTCCACTTTGGTGTCCATTCCCTTAGTATTTTTGTAGGCTCATTTCAACTCTTTCATCATCCTTTTTCCTTCTTAAGGTTCTCATGCTCTCTTTCCTATGGTCGCCTTTTTTTCTTTTTCTTTGTGTTAGCTCTATGTTTTTCTTGTTTCTTGTCATTTTTAATGTAATTTGTTTGGACAATAGTGTTTCATGTGAATGTATACACATCACATTAGCATCCTATGACAATTTCTCATTTGAAGGCTATTTCTAAGAATTTTTCCACTTGTCACCTTCCCAAGTCAGTGAAAACAACTCAAAGTGATTCCAAATGGCTTGTTAACCTCTTCTTCTTCCCTCCATTTTTAAATCTAACTTTTTATTTTCACAATTATCTTGGTCTCTCTCTTAAGATTTTACACAACACTCTCAAGATACTTCACAACACTCTCAAGATCTCACACAACACTCTTACAACATTCTCTTTAGCTCTATCTTCCTCTCTTTAGAATCCTCAAGCCTTGTAGATAATATTATTCTTATTTTATATTGCAAGCATCTATTTTCTTGTGTCCCTAAGCAGCTTGAGATTATCACATCCCTCTTTCTTTCATTTTAGTCTCACTATTGCACATTCATAACTCTAACCATTCCTGACCATAATTGGAATAATAGCATACTCACACTATTTAATTTTCATTTCTCTATCTTGGCTGCATGTGGAGGAATACATACCAATTTGTGAGTTTGAGTGAGGAAAACCCCTAAACAACACCAACATTTTTTCTCATTTCGTTATACATATAGATTTCTTGAGAACACTTAATCACACAAAGGGTTGCAAGTGTTTTTTTTTATAAATATGTTTGCACTGTTTATTTAAATAATTTAAATCCTAGTTTTTTTCTTGTTGTATTAATATTTGTTAGTGTTTTCTTGCTTTTAGGTTTTGCAAATCAACTAAATAGCTAGGTTGGATTTTTCACATTTTTTGGGCACTTTCCACACATTGTTCATAAGGATGATAGTGTTATGTATGGATGTCCACACAATATGATAGCATTCTTGGCAGAGATTTCTAGATTTTAACCCTAGGTTCCTCATTGCCTATATTTTTCATTTTTGTAGTTAAGAAGTTACAGTTATTTTTCTACTACTATATTTCTTTAGTAGCTTATTTTTCTTAAGATTTTTAGTTAGCTATTTGCAATTTTATGTTTAAGAAATTAATATAGTTTTAAATAATGTTAAAACTATTGGCTTATCCTATTGTATTAGACAAGGTTAACTCTCAAGGAAGATCTCCTTTATAGAAGTTAACTTTTTCATTCATTACATTTTTGTGAACTTGGCATACTACACCAATTCTTTGCTATTGTGGTTCATTACATTTTGGTGAGCCCATTACTCTTACAATTATAAAAGCTTAAAAAAATAAACAAAATTCTTTAAAACAAAAAAACAAAAATTCTTTTCTAAAAAAAAATTATGGATGCTATCCTAAACCCCATTCCATGCCTTTCATATTTTCTATTTCTAATTTCCAAAACAAAAAATATGGATACTGATTTAGCTCTTCCTATATGTTTGTTTCCTAATTTGATGGTTGTATGGTGGTATTTATGAAATTTTTCCCTAAAATACAGATTAAACTATTTTTGGGCGTATTTATGCATTTTGTCTTAATACATAAACGAGGGGTAAAAATTTATTAAAACAAGAAAAAAATACAAAGCAAGGCAATTAAATAGTCGTATCAAGTGCCACCAAATGGTCCAACTATTGAGACAAATCAGGGGGTAATTGACCCTGATCCACCAAGTTCCAATCTTGAATATGATCAGAAGCCCATTTAGCCAAACAATCAACAACACCATTCCACTCTCTAGGAATATGAGTGAAAGTAACAAACTCCAGAGAAGTGCAAAGGTTGAGAATTTGTTCAATAATCAAATCCAGATGCCAGCTAACATCATCTAACTACCGCCTATTCAACAATTTCACCACAACCTGGGAATCAGATTCATATATGATCTTGTGCTAGCCCAATTGACTTTCATGCTCCACAGCCAATAAAATTTCCCGAGCCTCCATTAGATTATTAGTATGAAGACCCTTATAAATAGAGAAGATAAACTGCACATCTCCATAACTATCCTGACCAACACCACCAATGCTAGCATGACCGGGGTTTCCATGAGAGGAACCATCCATGTTAATTTTAAGAACTCCCTAAGGAGGAGGGGATCACCTTCCCTCTCTATTCACCTTCAAGGTAGGATGTCTACATCTGTTGCGCATGATCTGTCATTGCGGAGGAGGGAGATAAAGATGATTAAAATAGCCAACATCAGAAGGAGCCACCAAATCTACCAGATCAGACTTAACCACAATAGTTTCACCCAAAGAATGCAAAATCTTCCACCACACATGAAGGGCCACCAACATCACATCTTGAAAAATATGACAATTCCTCTCCAGCCAAAGATTTCAAATAATGAAGGATGGACCAATAGACCAAGTAGCTTGAAGAAAGGAGGTAGAAACAGGGGCCCTAGCCCACCAATCCACAAACTCAGCCAATGAGGAAACATGCCCATAGGGAATATTCCACACCCTCCACCAACAATTCCAAATCTCCTAAGCATAAGAATAGTGGAAGAAGAGATGAGAGACACTCTCCTTCGCAGCTCAAAATAACACACAAATTGGGGGGCCTTGGAAACCATGCTTGCATAAATTGTCCCAAGTAAAACATCAATTTTGAGCCACTAACCACATGAAGAAATTTCACTTGGTCCATAACTTGTGCCAAACTTGCTGCCACCAAGGGACCTCAATATCCCCAAACCGCTGCCTACCCAACTGCTTATAACCAGCATACATAGAGTACTTCCCAGACCTATCAGAACCATCCCAAGCCAAAATATCCGGTCCCCTTAGAGAATTACAAGCGCGAGAAGCCAAAAGTTGAGCAAGCTCATGCCTATCCCCCTCAGACCCCCTAGGTGGCCACTCAGAAGGGTGTTTCCAGCGAAAGGTAATAGCAGAGCCACAATGCTTAGTGATCTTGTAATGCTCAACAATATCCTAGCTAGCAGCAGTAAAAACATCACAAAGGGGCTGAAGATGAAGAAAATCAGAAAGAATAGGTGAGTGACCATCCTAAGAATCCAACCAAAAGAGAGCTTGTGATCTCGAGTGGTAGATCCAAAAAAGTGCACGCTTAATCAATTAAGCCCCCACTTTCAAAGTATGCCAAATCATAGAACCACTCCCCTCCAAAGGAAAGCGAGGAACCCCAGAAGAAGCAACACCTCTAAGATACTTATAGTTGAGAATACAGGCCCATAACTAGTCCTGATTGGTACACCAATGCCAGTACAACTTCGCAGCAAGAACTTGCCTATTCAAAATAGTAGAATGCAAACCAAGACCACCCTCTTGCTTTGGTCTACACACAGATTCCCATTTAACAAGGATCCACTTAGAAGACATCAAGTTTCCGCTCCAAAGAAATTGACAAGAGAGAGCATCAAATTCCTTAAGGAAATGCATGGGGGTTGATTGAACAAAGCACCTGTAGATAGGAAGGTCCTAGATAATAGACTTCAGGAGAGTGACTCTAGCAGTTGTAGACAACCACCAATGAGTCCAATGAGTTACCTTCTTCCTCAACTTATCAAACAACATCTGCCAGGAGGACCTAGGCTAACGACCAACAACAAGAGGAATCCGCAAATAGACAAAGGGTAGAGACCCAATTTGAAACCGCGGAATAGCTGCAATCCTTCACTGGATAGTCTGAGGAGTATTAAAAAATAAAATAGAAGACTTCTACTCATTGACTTTCTGACCTGAAGCAGCAAGGTAAATATCCAAAGCTTGCCTAAAATATTTCGCCTCACAAATATGAGCCAAACCCATAAGAGAGGTGGCATCCACAAACTGGAGATGAGAAAGTGTTGGTAGACCCAACCCCCATGAATCAATCCTTGAGAGACCCAAAATTTAAGAAAGCAGCCCAGCCCCTCCACCATAATAATACACAAATAGGGAGAGAGTGGATCCCCTTGATGAAGGCCCCTGGATGCCCCAAATAGCTCTGAAGGTTCCCCATTCACAATTACCGAAAATGAGGAAGAAGTCACACAACTCATAGTCCAACTCACCCACTTAGAGGAAAACCCAAAGGCCAACATAATCTTCTGAAGAAAACTCCATTTAACTCTGTCATACGCTTTAGCCATATCTAGCTTGATGAACATAGACCTATCCTTAGAGGTCGCCATGGAATAAATGACCTCAGAGGCAACCACCACCCCATCCAAAATTTGACGACCCGCCACAAAGCCTCCTTGCTCCTTCGAAATGACAACAGGATAACAATATTTAAGCCGCTTTGCAATCAACTTCATAATAATCTTATACACCACATTACAAAGCGCAATAGGTCTAAAGAATTCAAGCCTATCAGCACCCTCCTTCTTAAGAATGAGAACCAAAAAAGTAGCATTTAGGGGACAAAGCATTTGCTTATTATGAAGAGACTCACGAACAACCTCCAACAAATCTAGCTTCACAATGTCCCAAAACTCTTGGAAAAATTCAACTGGGAACCCATCAGGGCCAGGAGCCTTCCCCTTATTCATCCCAAACACAACCTCCTCCACTTTAGACAAAGTAATTGGATGAATAAGAGAAGCATTCATCACATTAGAGATCAAAGAAGGAATACAAGCAAGAACCATATTCTCCTCAACATCAGCAGGAAGTGAAGCCTCAATAAACAGAGCAGAGAAGAAATGGCGAGCTTCTCTGGATAAAGCCTATTGCAAAGATATAGCTAAGCTTTCAGAATTAACAAGAGAAGAGATATAACACTTATTCTGAAGAGCCTACACATAATGATGAAAGAAAGCAGTATTCTTGTCCCCCTCTTGAAGCTAATCAATCCTAGCCTTTTGTTTCTAGAATATCTCTTCACAAAGCTCCCACTCCACCAATTTTAGGGCCAAGGACTCAACATGCCCAAGAGCCTCTGAAAATCCCAGATCCCTAATCTGGCGAGTAATAATAGCAAGATGCTCCTGCACTTCCCTTTTCTTGGTCTAAAAATTTCCAAAACACAGCCTATTCCATTGCTTAATATGATACTTAACACATTGCAACTTCTTAACAAAAGAATACATAGTAGTACCATACGCAGGGGCTCAATCCCGCCACCGCTGAGCAACAAGATTATACAAGGAAGAATCATGAAGCCACATAAGCTGAAATTTGAAAGAAGGATTCTTTGGAGTAGGAAAAGAAGAAGATGAAAACTTAATTGGCTAATGATCAGAGCCGAACCAATCCAGAATCTCAGAGCAGGTGACCAAACTACCCCCAACCCAAAAACTAGAAACAAGAAACTTATACAGCCGCTTAGAAATCGCTTCTAGCCCACTCCACCGATTATTCCAAGTAAAAATGCCATTAGAGGGTTTAACATCAATAAGAGCAAGAGAATCCACATTATCCTGAAACAAATCTATAGCAAAACCTAGTCTCAGCAACCCCTCTCTTTTCTCCTCAAGACACAAAACAGAGTTTAAATCACCAACTAGGATCCAAGGCAAATAAGGTGCATAGGACCTAACATATCTAATATGGGCCCAAAGTTGGCTTTTACCACGAATGTCAATTAGAGCATAAACATTACTAACCAAAATAGTCTCACCAGAGTCCAAAACTGAAGCCACCACTAAAATAGAGGAATGGCTAGAAATCCACCAGTGAGGAACAACCTTACGAGGATCCTAGAAAAGTGCCAAGCCTCCAGAACTTCCCCTAGAACCAATACACCGACACTAACTAGAAAAAAAAATACGAGGAGAAAATTGAAGCATGAATTACACCTGGAGCTTAGTCTCCTAAACAAAAAAGATATATGGAGAATGAACCCCAATCAAATCCTGAATAGGTTTTTGACAGGAGGCGATATCAACCCCCTTGCATTCCATGAAAGAATAATCATGAGGAAGGTTGAGCAAAGTGGGCATCAAGGGTCTTAACAAACCCAAATTCCACCAACAATTCCCCAGTAGTTTTAATCTTATCCACATCCTTTTTATGACTGGCTTTAGAGGAGTGCTCAAAATTCTCCTTCTTGAGAGGGCATTGCAGCACCCCCAGATAAGAGGCTGACCCCCGACCTTTACCTGAAGACAAAGCCTCTTTAGCTAAATCAACTAAAATAATATCATCCTATAAACCAGCTAAAACATTCGGAGGACCAGAACTCCCCTGCTCCAAAGGCAAAGAAGTGTCCTTAACAACAATTTCCTGTTCCAGCCCTATTTCCATACAAGTAGCCCTAGATGAAATCTCAACAGGAATCCCCCCTCCAAGGCCTGATTATCCAATACCTCAAAACGATTGAACCCCTGATCACTATGTATGTCCTTATAGGCCTACTTCTGACCCCTCCCCTTAGCTTTTGGCTTAACAAGAGTGAAGCCATCCTTATCAGGGCCCCCGTCAGCCACAGGCACCTTGCTTTTATCTCCCTTCTCCACCGAAGACACTGATGAAGGAGGAGAAGAAGCCCCAACCGATCTATATGCCTAAGGATATTGGTGTTGAAGGTGTCCATACTCATGACAAAAACGACATCGAAAAGGGAGGGACTCATAATCTATCTACTAAATCCGTGAGGCAGAGCCAATACAAATTTCCAAAGAATTTGGAAAAGGATTATTTAGGTCAATTTCAACACAAATATGAGCAAAATAAAATACCTTTTTAACCAAAGTAGTCTGAGCAATGGCAACCGACTTCCCCAACAATGCAACAATCTGTTGCAAAATATCTTCTTGCTAGAATTCCAAAAGCAACCATGGCAGGTGAACCCACATAGGAACCTATTATGACCTTTTCACGCATTGCCCCATTGCAAATGGGGACCCCCTAATTTTTGCTTCATTTGGGTCTTTTGGCTTGATTTTGGTTGGTTTTCCTGTTGTCTCTCTATTGTTCTACTTGTCTTTCCAAGGATGTGCCCATCTTTGAGCTTAAATTTGAAGTTTTGGCTAACTTTGTAGAATTAGGGTTTGCACTTTTCATGTCAATTTGAGGTCAATTTGAGTTGGTTAATTTCATTTTGACTGTTGCATCATGATTAAGACTCTTCAAACTGCTTGCCTACAAATTTTGAGCTAAAACAAACAACTTGCTATTTTTAGCAGTCCAGGCTTCAGGAGCCAATTTTAGGGTTTTCATGTTGGAATTTTCAATGCATGACTGGAGAATCTTTCTAGGTTTTCAAGACCTTCGCGATGATATAACATGCAAGCAGAGATATTGATTTTCGACAACTTAGGCTTCAGAGGCTATTTTTAGGGTTTGCATGCAAAGTTTTTTGATGCATGTCTGGAGAATATTTCTGGGTTTTCTGAGACCTACGCAATGATATAACATGCAAGATGAAATGATAACTTTCAATAGTTTTGACTTCGAAGGCTATTTTTAGGGTTTGCATGTTGGAGTCTTCAATGCATGTCTGGATATTATTTGTGGGTTTTTCAGGAGCTTCGTAGTGATGTAACATGCAAACCAGGATCATGACCTTTTGCAATGCTACCTTCAAGAGAAAATTTTAGGGTTTGCATGCAATATTTATCAATGCATGTTAGCATATTCTTCATGGGTTTTTTGAGAGCTTCGTAACGATAATGGCTTGAAAATTAGGGTAAACCAAAATCGGGTCTTGAAAATGCTAAGAATTCATGGAGATCACAAGAACACCAGAACTTTCTAAAAACAGTAAGCAAGGTGAGCAAGGTGTAAACACCTAAAGAAACTTCTAAGTCTAAAACTAGCAAGAGAGAAGCTCAAATGCACCCAAGGTTGGTGAGGAAGCATGGAAATTTCTAAGTCTGAATAAATTCCACCTCGCCTAGCCAAATGCGCCCAAGGTGAAGTTGGCTAAAGGATGAAAAAATTTCTATGTGAGAAATTCTTGTTGACCCCCCTAAATGCGCCCATGCTAGAGGTTGGTTGGGAAAATGTTTTCAAGTGTTGAAAAGTTCTTGTAGGTACCCCCAAATGTGCCCATGCTCAATGAGGGATGTTGAAAGAGTTTCTAAGGAAATCAAAATTCCTCTCCACCTAGCTAAATGTGCCCAAGTTGATGGGCTAGCATGGAAAATTTATCTAAGGCGTTGGAATTTCCTCCTCACACCCTCATATTCGCCCAAATTGGAAGTGGGGGGAGAAAGTTTCTAAGTGGAAGTACAATTCCTACATACCCCCTGATATGCGCCCAAAGTTGCTAGGGGTGATGGCTTAAGAAAAAGTTGCTAAGTGATAAAATTCCTTCACCACTTGTGAAATGCGCCCAAACTTCAAGGTGAGAGGGTTGGAAACTTTGCTAAGTGTTGAAATGGAAGTACCCCCTCCTAAATGCGCCCATCAAGGAGTGGGGAGGAGTAAAGCTTTCTAAGTGATAGCAAAGTGGATGCTTGACCTAGTAAATGCACATGAGGTGTTGGAGGCATCAAAAAGTTTCTAAGTAATGGAAAATGAAAGTAGACCCCCAGGGAATGCGCCCTTGTCTAGAAGGTGACTTAAAAAAATTTACTAAGGCATGAAGAATTTCCTTCACACACCCTCAAATGTGCCCAAGACATAGGGGAGGCATGAGAAATTTTCCAATTATTGGTAAATGGAAGGAGGTCCATCAAAATGCGCCCACCTTGTGAAGGATGCTTGAAAATCATCTAAGGCATCATGATTGGAAGTAAGACCTCCCAAACGCGCCCTAAAAGAGGAAGGAGCTAGAAATTTTCTAAGTCAAAAGAAAATGGAAGTTGACCCCCTAGAATGTTCCCTTGACAGGTTGATGACATAAAGATTTTTTTTAGTGTTGAGAACTGGCATGAGAGAAGGCCAAATGTGCCCTAAGAGGAGTGAGTCATGAGAAATTTTCTAAGGCATTGAAACCTGCCTAACCCCCCTTCATATGCGCCCAAGTCATTAAGGTGATGTGAAAAATTTCTAAGATAACAAAAACAGCAATGGACCCCTTCATATGCGCCTATCTTGAAGAGGAGGTATTTGAAAAGATTTTCTAAGTCATAAAATGGCCTGAGACCCTGTCATATGCACCCAAGTTAGATAAAATTTCCTAAGGAAAAGCAAGAGAAGAAATGTGCCTAGACAAAAAGAAGTAAAGAATAAACTTTGGTGAGAAATTTATTTTCTAAGGTATAAAATTCAAAAATTAAATGTCCCCCTTCGTAGTGATACACATGAATTTTGCATTTTCTGAGGGGAATCTTCTTTTGGGTATTGGATATCTTCGACAGGGAGATGATTTTGAAACTTTTCACACCTCGCCTAAGACTTTAAGATGGAGATTTTACTCGGGTGCCTGGTTGATGAAATTTTCTAGAGGAAATAAATTATTTTTAAGGTAGATGGGTTGGAAATTTGGCTAAGGAAAAAGGGGGATATCATGTTGGTTGGAAAATTTTCTAAGGCAGAGAGAAATCAAACAACAGCCTTCAAGGTGCGTCCTCAAGACAAATGAAAATTCTAAGAAAGACTTGTCTGAGTTAAATGTGCCCATCATAGAGAAGGAATTTGAAAAGTTGGCTAAGTCAAAGGAAATGAAGACACAAAGGTCTAAAATGTGCCCAAGCTTACATGAGGCATTATGAGCCAAAATCAATGTGGGTGAGAGAGTTTTCTAAGGGAAGAGATATGGAGTTTAGGACATGATGTGTGCTCTAAGCAAGTTGAGGTGAAGATAAGTTAACATGTGATATTTGTTGAGGATGGAAGAATAAAACAACACCCTCTAAACGTGCCCTAAAGATAGATGCAAGTTTCTAAGGCATCAAAAATGAGCATCGAGGAGGATACATGGTCAAAGTACACCTATGATAAAAGAGTATGAAGAAAGCAAAGTTTGCTAGAGAAAAGTGATGAACTCTATTGGATCCAGAGATCAATCGGACATTGGAGATCAAAACATGGATATCAGGTGAGTAAAGTGGATTTATATTATAAAATTTTTTGATGCTCTTCTTTTGTTTGCAAGATGAACATCAGGACCAAGGTGGGAGGACTTGAAGTGATGGAGCGAATATGCTGAGACAATATTGCAACTGTAGGATGAAATAAAGTTATGTGTTTCAAGCCCCTCCATGATGTCTCACTTGCATCCAAACCATGAAGGGAGATGTTATCAGAAATGGCTAAGTGTTGGAATTTCTCCTCAAAGACCCAATATGCACCCAACGCAGTCAGGCAAATGGCAAGCGGGAATGATTGAATCTAAGACAAGAAAATTTTTCAAGTTCAGAATGAAGGAAAAGATGAAGGCCAAGGCGTTGGAGACTGACATCATGACAGATTGACGAATAGAATAAAGGAATTCTTCTTAAGTTTGAAGTCCTCCGGAAATGACCCAAAAGATGTTCTCTAGCATACTCCGCATAACCAAAGGTACCATGACAACAAGGAGGAAGATCATCGTCAAACAGTTGAACGTACCTGCCATATCAGTCCAAGAAGTTGAAGCCATGATGATCAGACTCATCGAATTTGCAGTCGAGAAGAACAAGAACAATGCGAATGTGTTTCCAGACATAAATCTTCTAAAGGGATAGTGGACATTAATTGCTCATTTATTACCCCACTCTTCTTGGTGGCAGTTTTTAGAGTTAGGGCTTATGTGTCTCAATCTGAGCCCTTCATTGTAATTGAATTTGAGTTGTCCATTGGACTTGGCTAGCTATAAAAGGGGCATCCCCCCTCATTTGTAATTCATTAGATTAGATTAGACATATAGAGCATTAGAGAGGCAACTTAGCTTAGCGTAGTTTGATAGCATAGCATAGATTGAAGAGGAAGGAAAGCTTTCTCATTGAATACTTTGTAAAAGGTTGTTGTGAGCACTCTCATAATAAAAAGAGTTTTCATTGATGATGATTGCATCTTTTGTTGTGAGTAGCTAGCAAGACTTTTTCATCCTTCCAAATCACTTAACATTTTTAAAGTAGCTTAAAGTAGAATAAATTTCATTTCATGCAAGTAGATGGTAATTGTAGAATGTGGTATTTAATTTGAGCAAGCTTTGCTTATCCATACCACTAGCAAGCTCATTGACAATGGGTGCACCTTGTGTGGTCAACTGTAATATCGTATACTTAACTTCGATCATGATTTGTATATTTATATGCGTCGTTGTGATGGTATTTTCATGCTGAGTTGTGATTTGAACACCTTGAGCTACTCCTTTGAAGATTGCACTGGTTCTGTGGAAGCTGTTTGAAGTGAGGCAAAGCAGAGCCTGTTGAAGTTTGCAAGAGTTGATTGCCATGTCCCACACCTTAGAGTATATTAGAGCCTTCTTATCTCTGCAACCATTTAAATTCAGTATTTTCTGATTAGTTTAGGAACTTGTGCTACAGTGACATATCCTTTGAAGCTTTTGAAAACTCCTTTCTCCTTGAGCTTTAGCTAAACAATCTTGTAAGTCCCCTTGAAATACTAGCAAATCACATCAAACCAACTAAGACTACCCACTGCATGAAGGATCCTTGGAGTTGAATGCATGATCTTTCTAGCAATCTTAGCATGCAGGAGATTTTGTTCAAGAGAGGATAGAGTAGCCGTTGGTAACTTTATTCTATGTTGGTACGGTCACGAAAAACACATCAACAGAACCCGAGAAGGCAGATCCTCTGCAGCATTGAATCCCCCATGCCAGGGTTTCATGAACAAGCCCACCTGATTGTAAAAATACGGGCCCCCCTCAAAAACATGATTACAATCCAAAATGCAAGAAAAATAAACCAAAAAATAGCCATTCCCAACCACCAGAATATCAAAATCACCCTCACCCTACTAAGTATGACACGTCTAGGACGCCAAAGCCGAGAGGGGAACATGAATACCCAAAAACTTACAAATCAGAACATGTTGAGTCCAATAAGAGAAGTCCTCGTGCACCAATTCCGGAGAGATACCCAGAACTGGACGAGCTTGACTCCACGGCAAAAAGCCATTCAATTTTTTAAGTTTAGAGCTCTCACCCACAAATGAGGTATCCTTCATCGGTACATGCACATCCGCAAACATACCCAGAGACGGCTTCACACCCGCAATCACCAAGCTCTTGGAATCCCCAGCCATTTCTCCCCAATTATGCATTTTGTCTTAAAATACAAAGTAAAATTGTATTTCTTGACGGATTGATTTTTAGTAGACCTTCAAAACTCTGAACAATTGCAGTCTTCCTTGTGTCTCCATATCTTCCATTTTGTCTAAGGCTGGGGTCTGTAATTCCTGTTGGTCTCTAGTTTTCTTGCATCCATGATTTCAATATTCTGGATCCTCGTAAAAACTCCATGAATGTACTGTTTGAGCCGTCTCCGTCAACATCCACATCCTTTGTTCCATTCTTTCATCGTGCAGAAGATTCTTAAGGGGTTAACTATTTTCATATATCAGAATTTTCGCTTCCTCATTTGGATGTCTGGCCTGTTATTGTTGCTTTAGCATGATACTGCAAAAACTTAGACGTAAGCATATCCAATGCATTGCAAGAAGCTCGTGAGTGTCCTGTTGAGGTAAAAATAGTGTCAGTTCACTCAAGTTCTGAAAATAACAGTCCATGGTAAGGCACCGATGCTATTTCTTATAATCCAAAAGATACATTGTATTGCTAAGAAAACAAACTGAAGTCCTGTGAGACTAACTTAACTATATGCATTCTAATACTTGTACAGAAACAGAAAAAATGACTAAGGAGAAAGCAAACTGAATTGAATTGCCAAGAAAGCAAACTCAAGTCCTCTGAGACTAACTTAACTAGATGCATTCTAATACTTGTACAGAAAGCATAAAAAATGGACTAAGAGGAGAAAACTTGGATTCTCTGCCTTGCCCAAATTCAACTTATATCTGCTTTGCTACTAAAAGATGTCTTTGTGCAGACTGTAAATAGGGGAAGACATTTAAATTTACAACTTCATATTATACATGTTAATGAATTTCTTGTTATACATAAATTTAATAATGATTTTTTTGGGTATGCCCTGGTCTTTTCCAACTTGCCTGCATGTTGCATTGGTAGATGTCCATGCTCTATTCCAAGGCTGGTATTTTGGCTAAGACATAGTGGAAGTGCTCTAGTAGACATCTATGCAAAATGTGGAAGTGATCTGGTAGACATCTATGCAAAATGTGAAAGCATAAATAAGCAATTGAACTGTTTGATGGAAAGCCTCAAAGCAACGTGGTCCAATTGTATGCCAAGATTGCAGGAAATGCACATAATGGATTTTCGAAAAAGGCTTACAAACTCTTGAGCAAATGCAATTGGAAGGTGTTCAGGCAAATTCAACAACTTTTCTCGGCACCCTGCCTGCCAGTGCCAAAATGGGAGCTTTGGAATAGGATATGGATATGTATCAAATGAAAGAAAGGGATATTTATGTCAAATGTTATAGTTGCAACTACCCTGATAGGCATTTATGCAATATGTGGAAGCGTAGACTGAGCACATGAAGTTTGACAGCGTGTGTCAATCAAATTTGTGTATTTGCATTACGGTAATTATAGAAGCAGATGCTCAATTGTCAAAATTTGTTGGGCCTTACTGTGCCCCTCAATAGCATTCAGCTAGTGCTTTTAGGTCAAGCAATTCAACTTTCTGTGTGTAAACGTTGATCAAAAGTTTACAGCCTGTTTGTGTTCCTCTAACTTATTTGAGTCAAATAATGTTTTTGACAATATTGGAAACATCCTATTTCAAAAGGAATAGAGAGACTATAATTGCCATAAGAGTTATAAGCACTGAACAAATCAAATTTAATTTCTAATCGTAAGGGAAACTGGCTGTGCATTCTTCTTCCTTATTATTTTTTAGGGGTGGCGATGGGATCAGGCTACCAATCTTACCTTTGTGTACATCAATATTGGATGTTGCTATGTGATCGGCACTCTTTCCCATCTTCTTGTGCCAATGTTCCATCGTTTCAATTTCTCACATAATAAATTCTTGTACAATTTCAAGTGGTTTTGAGTTTTCTTTGAAAGATCTGGTTCAAAACAAGGCAATCAAACATAATAATTAACTAAACCAATAATCTAAACAGCTAGTTTTAAAGCTTTCTGCTAATAAATTATCTCCACCTTAACCCACTTTTCAATGGATGAATTTTAGTTTTAACTACAATCAACTTTAAAATAGACCCCCTTCAATCACTGCTCTATTGAATCAAAATGTAACCATTAACTGTCTTGTGTATGATAAAATTCATATGTTGAGAGTAGTCACAAATTCTATTTCAATTGAGTTAATAACATATTGTCAAATAAATCTCAGGTCTTCTATTATGCCGTGGATTTATTGTTGTATAAATGTGTTTGTATTTATGCTTTTGGATTTTATGCCTTGACTAACTCAAAATGTCATTGATGCAGAAACCAAGAGGTTTGAAAGCTATAGAAGGGTAGATGGTGAATCTAAATATGCAGGCAATTTCATCACAGCTGTACTTGTAAATATTTGTCAATTTTCTGCATGTGTAATTCATAACATTTAGTAAGAGGGGACATAACATTTTTGCAGCATTTCAATGCTTGATCGTAGGGTTGGTGTCCATACAGTGGATAGGCCATCAATAGAGCTCACTTGAAGTGCTTCATTGCAGACATTGAGGAGCCACAAGCCCTAAGAATTGATTCTAGTTCGTCTCCATTTTAAAAGGTTTCCGAAGTGCTCAATGGCCTTTCCAACAATTCAACATCTTAGCCAACCAAGGATGAACCATTTTTCAAATGCTAGACAATTCAATATTTTTCAAGGGCTTATACATCAGGGGATGTTGTTCCTACAGAGGTATTCACCACACCAATCTCAGACCCAAAAAGTATATTGAGTCCAGCTATAAACTTCTCTTCAAACTAAAGAAGTTTCATGCCTTCACTAACTCAAAATATCATTGATGCAGAGACCAGGAAGCTTGAAAACTATGAGTAGAGTAGACAGTAAAACTGAATAAGCATGCAGTTTCATCACAGCTGTACCCGTAAATATCTGTCAATTTCTACATGTAATTCATACATTTAATCACAGTAATATGTTTGGTGGCATTGATACTTTGTTGTTCAATTTATTTTAATTCATTCATGACATTAGTCAAGAAAGTCATTCACCATGTTCAATTGGTTTCCAATCACAATATAATAGTCGAGTTATTCACCTTTGTCAATTCGGTACCAATCACAATATGGTAGTCGAGCTTATAGACCTGTAGAAGAAAAATTTCTGTAGAATAGCTTTCAATTAATAATTGAAAAATGTTTGAAACTTTGAAAGATGTTCTGATTTAAGAACTTTGTTTGAATTGACAACAATATTTACAATCAAATTTGCACAGATATTTCATTGCACATATTACAAATAGAAATATCTGTGCAAATTCATTTCTCATCATTAGTAACGCACCAAGTTCATATCTTTGTCATTAGTTGACTCGTTCCCGAACAGTTACAGTTTTCGGGGCGGATGAGAGCTGACGGTTTTGTCAGCCATATATAGATCTTTTAGTGCGAGCTTGCAACTATGGGCAGGGACTACAGCTGCGGCGCAGCCCTTGTTTTTTTACACTGGAGCCACCATGGAATGAAACACTTCTGTTAAATCCATATGGTATTTAGACTTGATGACAAGGAACGATTCCCATGGCCAATGCTGCCACTTTCCTTCGACTGAGATATAAAAGTGACAAGACTTTTTTCCTCAACGTCGGTTGAAGCTCATGCTGTGTTAAGAGTTGGGAAAATATTCAATCTTCAAGCCAATCCAAAGTGAATTGTGCTTCCACAATTTCAACTCTAAGATCAGGGATAGCAAAGGCCTTCGCTCGCAACCACTGGCTCTCAATCTTCTCATCGCAGATAACATGTTTCAGAGAGCTTAGTCCACAAACACTTCTAGGTAACCTCCTCAAACGAGAACACTCTCTCATGTCAAGCTCTTTCAATTTCTTGAGTTGACCTATTTCCTCTGGAAGTTCTTTCAAGCCCTCGCACAGTGAAATGTCTAGAAATTCCAGCTGCCCAAGTTTTCCAATTGATACCGGAAGCTCCTTCAGACCTGGTAATGCTGATAATCTTAACATTCTTAGAGAGCTCAGATTTCCGAGATTACATGGTAACTTTTCAAGCAGATGGCAATTGGTAATAGACAATGTCTGAGCAGAGGGCATATGACAGAGGGCAGGGGGCAACTCCTCCAAATCGCTGCAGTGGTCCAGGTTGAATTCATGCAGATTAGAGTCGTTTAATGCGGACATTTTTACAAACCCTTTGCATAAGCTTAGAGAAAGCTTGTGTAAGTTTTGTATTACTTTGCTCTGTTTGGGAATAGTGGGTGCAACCAACCTCTCCAGGCGAACACTTTTGAGTTGGGTGAGTGAAGATAAGGCATCTAGACCTTCTAGTTTGGCCCTCTCTGAGTCCAAATTGCATACTATTAAAACTTTGAGGTTTTTCATAGTTTTCAGAAATGGAGGAAGAAAGTATTCGTTTGCAGAAAAGTGTAACACCAGTGCCTCTGTCTCCGGAAAGTTCATCTCATACCAGTGGTTCTTGGCCATAGAACCTGAATAAGATCAATCAAATAAGCAATTGAATTAGAAAACTTTTCAGCGGCCAAGTACTTATACTAGTAGTTCATGTAAAAAAATTGATATCTTCAATTCTATGGAAGAGGAAGTAGGACAAAATCACAATAAATCTTAATTTTTCTAGTAGACCACAGCCTGCAGAGTTTGGCACTAATAAAAGGTTTTTTTAAGGGATGGGAAGCGTAACCCACCTGTGTAAATAGAGACAATTTGAGCATTAAACGGTCTATCTTTATGCAACCTCCATTTCTCTGGTAGGCTATGCTCCTTCTTGGGCATGAGTAGCCTCTTTCTATGGACTATACTGCCCTGGCATCCCAAATACAAGGCTAAGTCTCGCACATCAGCGCGCTGCGAGCAGAACAGCTCAGAGGCACTTCCGTAAGGGATTGTTGCTCGGCTTCTGATACAGGAAATTTAACAAATAAGTCAGCGCGATGCTTGAAAAAATGAAAACAGGAATTTTTTAATATATGCAAGGAAAGACATGTACCTTTGATCGCCGATTAGATTCAAGAGATTCCTGCTTGCCAGTTCCTCTAACATATTAAGGGCATCTTGCCTCTCCATCTTCCGAACATTAACCCAAATGTCAAGCAGTGCATCAGCGCAGATTTTCTTGGCCGCTGGAAATGAGGCTACGTCTAGGAAACATTCTCTCCCAACATCATCCAAGAAATCAATACTGATCAAGCATTTAAAAAGCCTTTCTCTGTGATAATGGTATATTGATTTCCTCTGCGAAAGCTTGTTCTTCTCGTTCTTCCAGGCAACATGAGATTCCCTATGCAATGAGAGAGCATACTCGTGGCTTAGCAACAGCAATTGACACAGTCTAGTAAGGGGGCTTCTGGGGACGGTAAAACTGATGATATCAATTTTGTATTCTGAAGCTTGAAATAGTAAACTTAGCCAATTAGCCTTGGACAAAACATCACCCAGCAACCCCAAAGTTCCCTTAGATGACCTTATAAGCTGCTGCTGCAGCGGTATAAGTGCATGTTCCACGTTCTGAAACTCAGGCATCTTCCTCCCAACGACCTCCCACACAGTCTCTAGAAATCCCTTCTGATTTGGGGATTTTGAAAAATTGATGAAAAGTACGTTTCCAAAATAACCTGATGTTCACAAAAACAAATTGGTTTTAGTAAGCTGCAAAAGACTGCGCAACCATTAAGCAGGGCATTCCTCTGCGAGCAATTATCCCGAATTAAAAATTAATGACTGCAGAACTGAGAGCCTACAAATTTAATAACAGAAATATTAGACAAAGGCACACAAATGATACATCTCGGCAACAGAGAATATGTATGGGATGTGACCTGTTACCTAAATAGAGCACTCCAGAAACAGCGCAATTGAAACCAGCCATTCGATATTGCCAAAATGAAATTCTTAGTCTACGATTTCGCAAATTCCTTACAAAAAAATTAATGAAAAAGTTAGTCTCACGAAATTTGGTCAAATTATCTCAGATTGCAGGCTTCTATTTCAGTTATTGAGTTGTTCTTGTTCTTAGAGCTCATATATATATTACAGAGTGATGGCAGGTTCCCATGAACCAAGAAGTTGATTTCTGGGAATCCCGGATAGAACTTTCCTCGTATTTGAGTTATGGAGAAAATTGACCTTATCGCGTTCATTGTTCTGGAGCAGTCCAACCCTATTTTCTGTTCTTTAAGTGGAATTTGTATGAAAGGTACAGTGAAGGAGGTCTGTCCACAGAAATTCTTAGAAATTTCTTGGAAATTTACAAAGTCAATTCCGAGGAAACTTTTTCGAAGTTTCGTCGACCGATACTTTTATAGTCATTTTCTACCATAACGCTTATTTATCAAAAATTTACAGAAAGCTTAATTTAATTTTTGTGAACTTTATATCTCTTTGAAGAAACTTTAATTCTTGCCCCTTTTCATCATGAAAACTTTATTAGTTATAAAAATTAAACTACATTAATATGCAAGAACTTTTTCCAAAAGCTTTATCTTTAATTTAATTTTTTTTTTAAAATTGATTTTTTTAAAAATTTCAAACATTAAATATTTTTATTAAAAAGTTTTCTTAATAAATAAATTAGAGGATTTAGATATTTTATAATTTGCTAATTTTTATATTGAACATTTAAATGTGAGTAGTTAAGTTTTGAGTTGATATTACATATGATTTTATCTTATTTGACATTTATGTTATAGTCAAATAACTATTAGACTAGTGATTGGAGACATAAATTTTGTCACATTATCAAAAGACTTAGCAAATTTCTTGGTAGTTTCTCAAACATTATGATTCATCTTTAGTTCTTTTCACTTTACTTGGGAAATTTGGTGTCCCATGTGGAGGTGGCACTACTTTTTTCTTTAATGGATTTTGTCCTCACAAGAGGAAAAGTAAACATCCCATATTGAGCTGGCATGTTTTTTCGTGTCAACATCTTGGATGGTGTGTAAGAGTATCATGATAGGGGTTACTTATGATATATTTGTATGATGCATAAGAGCATGTAAGGGAGAGTTTACATTGGAATATTAACAATCATTATGATGTAAGTTTGAACACCTAACATGGAACATCTTTGAATGGGTTGTTTGAAGAGAAATTGGAGAACTTAGATTTGGGTGGTCAAATCTATTTTTAAGACATATGACAACATATAAGGGGAATGCTAAAAATAGCCTAGAAGACTAAGACCAAGGGGGTGTTGGAATTTGTTCCTTGATTGTGTAGGCATCATACCTCTCTTGGGCTTGCTAATAGAACTTTCTAAAACTATATGATGGTTTCTAGCTTGTTCTTCTCTTATAAATTGGTGCTTGAAGTTAGAAGATGCATTAGTTATTTTGCACATAATGTGTGTACCATTATTATTTCAAATTTTAATGATGTGTTGAGAAGGGGGGGAAGGGAGGGGGGAGGGGGGGGTGAATCACCATGTATTAGAACTTAACTAATTCCATTTGTAGATTAACAACACATCACATTAATTGAAAGGAACAAAAGAGAACACATGTATCACATAGAGACACCAAAATTTTACATGGAAAACCCAATAAGGGAAAAACCACAGTGAGGATTAACTCACAAAATAAGTAGCTCACTACTAACAAGAAATTACAATGTTTAAGGCTCATTGCCTATGGACTTGTAGACTAGGGTATATTGCCTTAGAGAAAGATACAATGGACCTATGAGACCCATTGTCTCAAAGCAAGATACATGATATTTAGAGTAATAAAATGATTATGAATTGCTTTGAAGAAGCATATAACACATGTTGATGATGCAATCACTATTTTGCACAATTAGCCCATTACATTGATTTCCGAGGACACTTCATCTTTTCACTCTATATTTGCAATCATCACCTTCATAAATGAATTTGATCTAATATATATATCCTCTATAATAACATGCAAAAATCCAATTAAGTCAGCTCTAAGATGATTGTTGGAAGAAATGATTGATATTGTAAGGGTTGGCTCCAAAACACATCCAAAATAAAAGAGATTTAGTTGTGGATCATTATACATTGTGTTGAGGCCCAAATGTATCACAACATATTCTTCAAAACAAGATTAATTGGTTAGGATCAACCACAAAGAATGAAACAAGTCATGTTGGCCCAAGTAGTAGTATCAATATAATCAATATTCTCATTGTTTGACTTCACATAGCCAAGGAGATACCAAAATCATTATGCAGATTGATATGTAGGTGTTGTAGATCATGCACAATATTCATTCAACCTTTTCCTGAAGTATCTGATCATAATGTGCTAGCGCAAGAGGAGAAACCCACTAAATATCCAAAACAGAGCAATTCGAATAGGCTGTAGCACATTGTTATTCAAAAACTAAACTTGTGGACCACCACATTACCTGACACTGCTAAGTAGTATTTTTCAACATTATTGAACATGTTTATAGAACCATAAGATCATCCCTTCACTTTCAGAAGGATGCAAAGCATTCCACTAGGCTTTCATCATTTCTTTCCTTTGTCATGGTACATACCAGAATACCGATACTTGCAACTCTCATTGTAAAAGGTGTGATAACTTGATTTCTTGGATGTGGCACCTATACAACACAAACATCTTTCCTTTAGAATTGCAAGACAAAATACTTCATCAACTACGACCCCTTTGATAATGACAATTACCATGCCCACTCTCACTTTGTCGAAGGCCTTCACCAAACATATGCAAAATTTACCCATGGAAATCTCTGGGGTATTAATGAATCTTGCAGTACAAGCTACATTAGCTCAGGTTGTGGTTGATCTTCCGTCCCTCCCCTAATAGAACCACCAAAAATGGAGGCGACGATGCAAATTTTAGAAGAACTAGAAAGACAAGAGAGGGAAGACGCCAAAGAGATAAAGGAGAAGCATGAAGATCCCTTTAGGGATGATTACCATGAGCATCCTAAATATCAAAATGTGACCATCAATGAGGTGGTGTATGAAGAAGGAGGGTCACAGTCATCAGAAGAAGACATTGAAGACCCCAGTGCCAAGTATATAGTGGAATATTTTGACCAAGAGCTCGAAGAAGAGTTGTCCAAGCAACTCAAAGACGTTGGGGAGGAAGTTAAAAAGTAGTCTTTTGAAGAAAAGGAGGAAGCTAGTGAAGACATGGAGATATCTACAAAGCCTCTAGTGAAAGGGCAAGATGAAGGCTTCAGTCAAGAAGGAGAAGCACCTCCTAAGAAGGAGGAATGAGAAAAAGAAGATGCAACTGATAAAGAAGAAGATAAGACTAAAGAAGAGGTTGAGAAGAAGAAGAGCCCCAAGACATAACACCACACAAGGCTCAAACAAGAAGAAGAAAGGGCACCCAAAGGAGAGGATAGGCCTAGAGAAAACATAGCTTCCACTAGGTTGGATACAAAAAAGGCCATATTTATTCCAAATTTAGACAAAGAGGAAGAAGAAAATACAAAACAAGAAACCCTAGGCCACAAAGAAAAGGAGATCAAACATGCTCTAAGAGAATAAGGTGATCATGAAACACCAAAGGAAGGGTCTCAAATGCTAGAATGGTTAGAAAAGAAGCTACAAAAGAATACCTCCGCTCTCATGGATCCCAAGGAGAGATTGGAAGCAATCTTTGCACGAGCTCAAGTAAGCAAAAAGAAGGAGAAGAAACCAAGATTCCGATCCCAAATCATAATGGATGCATCTGGATCAAGGACCATGCAAATTTCCACTCTAGTAGTAGACAAAGGAGAAGGGGTGAGTTATAGTATCTCCACCATTGACTTGGGCACTACTACGAGGGAGCAAAAGATTGAATAGCTCCAGGGGTTGATCACCACCATTGTCCATCAAATGAGCAAGGATTAGTCCTCCAAGGAGGAATTAAAGGCGCAGGTGGTGGATCTCACCACCTATATACAATAATGGTTTTCTACTAAGGAAACACTAACAACTTCATTGGCCTTGCCATTGCTTCTCTCCAAAGATCACATAAGCAAGCTATTGAAGAGAAAGAATTGGACCAAAGCTAGTTTGAACATAGATTCATAGTTTCACTTGAATTTCATCTTTCATTTATGATTTATGGTGAATGATAGCTGAAAATTTTGTAGACCTTAGAAGATAGCACTAGTTTCATGAGACTGCTAATTGATTTGGTTAAGTGGAACTTAGTTTCAGGAAGGTTTTCCACCATAGTGTCCTCCATTATCACTGTTTATTGGTAGTTGCGGGTCTAGGAACTTCCTCATTTCCCTTCCCTTTTGACCTTTCTTTGAAATAGTAATTTAGGAAAAGTTCTAGCATCATTGTAAAGCCAAATATAATGATAAAAGTGGAGTCTTAGATTGCTATTTTGAACTTGCAGCAATTGCACATCAACTTCAAGATCCTAGGAACTCCATTTGAGGAATCAATCTCCCTCCAACTTAACATACATAAGTCTACCCTATGGTTACCAACAAAACACATCAACCAACTTATATATTCTAGGAATTTTCATGACCTAACACCTGAGACCTTGGGGTAGTGATTTGTAACTCATTTGTAGATTTCTACCTTTCAGGAGAGGTAGTGCACTTGTGTACTGCTTGTGTTGAGAAGGTGCAAAAACACCCATCAATAGGGATGGAGAGGGGTAAGTGAAAAAAGATGAGGGACCAAATAGAGGTCTTAAGTTGTGATTTCTTTTCTAAAATCAGGAAATACTAACCTTGGATGAGAAATTAAAGATACTTACACTCAAAATTTGAAGATGCAACAAAAAAAGAGTCATAGTGCTTTGAATCTACCTTCTAAAATACTATTTTTTTTTTAAATGGTAGAGATTAAGGTGTTCAAAAAGGGAGGCCACATAAAGTGGTCCTATTTTTTTCAAAAAATATAACATGTTTGGTGTGGCCCCCATAAAATGTTAACTTTTTTGAGTATTTCAAAAATCGCTTCAATGAGAAATTAGCTAAGACCATGTAGTTTATGCTTAATTTTTCTATTAATTTTTTAATGGATATATGATTTTTTACTAATTTTCAAAGTGGATACATCTTGAAAAACAAAAAAATGAGCATGTTTCCCCCTAAAAAAATTGAAAATTGGTCAAAAACCACGTTTTTTTAATATGTGTATAATGGAGTCTAGTTTCTAAAAATATAATTTAGTTGAACTTTTGATGAGCGTTTAAAAAATAAATTAATAAATACCACACATTGGTTTTTGAAAAAAAAAATGGATTGACTAACAAAAAAGAAGAAGATGGAAACCTTAACATATTCAAAACGTGAATCAAATTACATGGTTAGATAGCTAGGAGAGAGTTTAACATTATCTTGGTATTTTTTGACTTGACATTGAAACATGTGAAAACCTGACGAGGAGTACACTCAAGATTATCTCATTTTTTTAGTATTTGCATAAACATGTCTTTGGACATTGAAAATTCACTCCAAACTTTTGGTCTAAAATCTCAAGACAAATCCAAGCCAAAGGCTTGGAAATTTCCAAAGAAAAACATAACATGAGTGTGTGATTGCACATAACACAAGCACACTATAAAGTGCTCATGTCATGCAATAAAATATTACACAAGCACATTATAATGTTCTCACATTATGTTTTTTTTTGAAATTTTCTCTCTTTCTCTTTCTCTTTCTCTTTCTCTTTCTCTTTCTCTTTCTCTTTCTCTTTCGATAAAAATATAAATGGATATTTACTTTATTATACTTTAAATTATATTTCATTTATATAGCTTTAGGATGTTTGAGAATGGTTTTGGATCTCTAGGAGTTGCAATGCATATTCTACATTTTAGAAGATCTTATCATTTTCAGACTTAGTCAAATTTTAGTAATTAGTAGTTCAAAATTTAGTAATCAATAGGCTTCCATCATCTTTATCTCTCTCTCTATCTCACTCTATCTATATCCCTTGCACTCTAGACCTCTCTCTCTCTTTATCTCCATCCCTTTATCTACCTATCTCTCCCTACCTCCCACTCCCTCTCTCCCTCCCTCCTTCCCTCTCTAATTCTCTCTCTTCCCCCCTCTCTCTCTCCCTCTTTGTTTCTCTCTATAGATCACTTATCTCCCTCTCTGCCTCCCTCTCTAATTCTCTCTATATCCCCTCTCCCTCACTCTACCTATCTCTCCCTCTTTACCTTTCTCTCCCTCTCTCTACCTACCTCTCCCTTTATCACTCCATACCACTCTCTATGTACCTTCCTCCTCTCTTTCTCTATCTCATCTCTCCCTCCCTCCACTCTCTCCTTCTTTGTCCTCTCCTCTCTACACACCTCTCCCTTCCTCCTTCCCTCTCTACTTATCTCTCTCCTCTCCATATCTCTACCTACCTCTCCCTCTCTCCCCTCTCTATCACCTCTCTCTCCCTCTCTCCCTCTCCCCCTCCCTCCTCCACTCTCTCTCTCTAATTCTCTCTATCTAACCTATCCCTCTCTACTTCTCTCTATCTCTCCTCTCCCTATATCTCTATACCTACCTATACCTCTCTCTTTACTTTTCCCTCTTTACCTCTCCCTCTCTCTCTCCCACCCTCCTCCCCCTATAAATATATACACACACACACACACACACACACACATATATATATATCTCATTTTTTCTATCTCACCTATTCCTCTCTACCCTCCCTCCCTCCCTACTCCCTCCCTCTCCCTCTCTTGTTCTCTCCTTCCCTCTCTACTTATCTCTATCTCACCACTCTATCTCCCTTCCTCCCCACTCCTTCCATATCTACATCTCTCAATCTCACTTGTCCCCTCTCTTTCCCTCCCTCCTTCCCTTTCTACTTTTTATTCATCCTTTCCCTCTATCTACCTACCTCTTCATTCGTCTCTCTCTCTCTCTCTCCATCTCTACTTCTCTCTATCTCCACTCTCCATCCTTCCATCCATATCTATCTTTAGATAGGAAGAGGTAAGTAGAGAGAGATAGGAAGAGGTGTGGAAGGAGTAAGAGGTAGGTAGAGACAGAGAGGGGAGATAGAGACTAGATAAGGAAGGAGGGAGAGAGGTAGGAAAAGAGAGAGGGAGAGGAGTGAAATAGAGAAGTAGAGAGATGATGGAGGGAGGGAGAGAGAGGTGATATGGAGAGAAGTAGAGAGGGAAGGGGAGAGAGAGAGAGAGAGGGATAGAGACAATAAGAAAGAGAGATATAGAGTGTAAGGTATAAACAAATAGAGATACATACATAGAGAAAGATAATAGAGCCTGTTGATTACTAAAATTTGACCTCCTAGTTATTTAAATTTGACTTGCTAGTTACGAGATTTTGAAAAAGTCTAAAATATCATAACCATCTTCCAAAATTTAGAATTTGCATTATAACTCCTAGAAATCTGAAACCATTCTCAAACATCCTGAAACTATATACATGAAATATAAATTAAAGTATAAGAAAGTAAATGTCCATATATAAATGCCACTTAAAGTATAAGAATGTAAATTTCCATATATAGTTTCATCAAAAGAGAGAGAAAGAGAAATAAAGAGAAATTTCCAAAGAAAAACATAATGCAAAAGTGTTATAACATGCTCACAGTATGTGCAATCCCATAATGTGAGCATGTTATTTCGTGCTCACATTATGGCTTGGTAATGACCGAGCCTACCAACCAATGATGTGAGTGTGTTTCATTATAATGCACTCAAGGTTTCTTTTTTGGGACCAAAAAGTGGAGTGACTGGTCACTTTTTAGTCCCCCATCTTGATGTACATGCTCATATGTTTAATGCAAGGAGCTTATGATTGAAGGTCATGGATTGAATATGTTGTTGGCATGATTTATATTGATTTTTGGATACCTTTGATGTATGGATGATTGGATGGATTAGTATTTTTGTGGTTTCTATTTCAAGTCATATGGGTTTTTCTTCATTTTGGTAATATCTTGGATCCTTTGTTATGACAAGGATTTAATGATTATGTTCTTTGGATTGGTGTATCTTCACCTTGGCTATTTCATTTTCTTTCATAGGTGACATAGTGGATTTTGAGAGGATTTATTGCTTGGTATGGTGGATATCTTGGATGTTATTGCAGTATCTTGCTGGAGCACAAGAGCATACTAGAGATTCATGTGGTTTCACCTATTTCTATGATGATGCATTTCATTGATTGACCCTTATGCAATGTATACAAGTGAAAGAAAGTTAAGAATACACATTATACAATATAACATGAATTATTTTAATTATTTAAATTTGTGGTGCATACTAGGTGATGTGTGTTATATCCCATTTTTCATAACCCTCTATGCTATGTTTTTGATATTAAAAGAAACAAAAAGAAGGGTGCTAGCTTAGAAAACAAAGAGCTCGTAGGCTGAAAACCAAGTCCAAATACCATATACAACACATCAACAACACTTTAACAAAACATTACAAAAATTCATAAACAACAAACAATAAGGAGACACAAGATCCTAAAAAAAGAAAGAAAAGTAAACACAAGCCTAGCCAAAGAGTTGGCCCCAATATTTAGTGAGGAACTTGAAATGTTCCTTGTGACTATTGTACTTTTCACTAGCCTTCTTCAACTCCTTATCCTGCAGCATACAAAGAGTAGTGGTCGACTTGTGTATAACTTTGGAACTAAACTTGGAGCTCGGCTAACCATTTTTTTCTCAAGTTACAAAACCTTCCCATTAAGCTTTGTGATCTCTGCACCATAGCAACACAATGGGGAATTATGTGTCTCAGCCAGAAATTTCAAAGTGATAGTGTCAATGCTAACTGTGTGCTTGGAATGGCTCTCACTAATGTTCTCAAAACCTTTCAAATTAGAATAATCTTCCTCATCGTTACTAGTAAAGATCTCTCTCTCTGCTCTAGAGCATCCTCCATCACCTCTTTTCTAGTTGGCTTTGGTTGGATTGAAAGTTAGTTGGATCTTCTGAGTTGCAAGCTGCTAGCCTCGTTCACATCCTAAACCTTGTGCTCTTCTACATTGAAAACATCAAGATTGACCTCCTTAATCAAGACATGCATTGAGGACTTCTTTTGATTTTTGGTGGGGGGAGTTTTCTAAGACCCCACCTAGTATGTTTTTCCTAAGCCATGAGTAGGGGGGTTATTATTAATGTCATAGAGACCTTGAAACACTTGAGTTTGACCATAATTAGGAGTCTTTGGTGATGGTCTATCACTAGTAGGGTTAGGAGGGATGACATATAGGGGGTATCATTTAGAGTAGGGATTCACACAAAATCATAACCGAGGGGAGGCATGAGTAGAGTCTAGATGCTTAAAGGGTTTCTTTTTTCCTTTATTTTTCCCCAAGAAAGTTGAGGTGGTCATTGCCATAGGGGATTTAAGGGGTTCCTCAATAAAAATAGCCTTAATTTTCTTAAGCAAGTACAAAGCAAGGTGAAAGTGTTAAAGACATAGAATGAGTCCTTGATGTAGAGGAATAGGATATTTTTTAGGGAATTTTTTTATTTAAATTCAAAGCTTCCTTAATGGAGCTCTCTAGAGAGGTTAAAAGGTAGAAATGGAATATTATTAGGGCATTGTGGTGAAAATAGTTGAGGGAGAAGTGGTAGAAATTGCAGCATTTGTACCTCCCCTCCAAAGTAAAAACTTCATTAACATAAGTCATACCTTTTCCCATGGTGGTGGTAATTTTTACCTATCAAAGCCACCATGCAGTTTGGTGGGATTTTCTCCATCCTTGAAAAATATATATTGAAATGAAGAAAAATGGGGAAGGACCTAGGATTTTACTCTAGGGTTTTAGGGATGTCTCCTTACATTTCATTTAGAGGGTTGAGGTAGTGGGGGTTTGATGAATTTGGATAAGATATAGGATTGAATTAAAACCTGGAAGGTCAGTCTGTCTACCCTTGAACAAACTTGGAATGGATTTTGGAATGAAATGCAATTATTTTATTAGGCCAATTATGTAAATAACTATTCTAGTACAAAAATAATAGATCCAAAAAGTCATAGATAAATTCATACTTTAAAAACAAAATGAGTAGAGTTTTGTGTACTTATGATATAAATTTAAAGTTGATATCTATGGACCAAGTCACCCTAGGTTCCTATGCCCTAGTAGATGAATCCTAGATCTGATTTCATAGTCCTCAAGAGCCAGATCAAAGCCTTCTTTTCCCAGGTGTTGCACTATCGAATCTTCATTGGGTATCGAAATAAGTGAGTTTTTGTATGTTGTCATGGTGTAGGGTTTGAATATAATAATAGATAAATAAGCTTCAAATTTCCACTAAACTTCTTTAGACCTGTAACCTACACATTCAAAGAGAGAGGAAGGGTTATGCCATATAGGGGCTTGTCTCAATCAAACCTTGTGTTGGTGTTTCCACCTCAACATTGGCAATGTCAATGAAAGAGAGATTATCCTTTTGAGGGATAGAGGCTAAATGAAAAATAAATGATGAATCAACAATGAACTACAATTCACCACTCAAAAATGGCTTCCTTGAAAGACTAAATTCATACAAAATATCCTCAAGGCTTGATTCTTTGTTTGATTTTCTTGAAGACCTACAAGGGTTAGATCTCACAAAACAATGTGGTAACATAAACATGAACAAACTCACATACACTTTGACATGATTCTTTGATATTAAACTTTTGCAAAAAAAATTCTCTTGACTGCTCTTGACTTGATAATGATTGTCCTTTATAATGATCTTGATCATAAATTTCTAGTTAGTTTTCAAATGATGCAATGACTGGGTATTTATATGTAATTATTCTAATTTCCTAAAAAATAAATCTCGATAGAAAACATATGACATTTGAAATTCAAATAATAAAAAATTAACTTCGACATATTAAAATTTGTAGGAAAAATAGGGGACCCAGTCACCTAAGGTGACTAGGTATTGTCCCTATTTTGTAGGATCTAAGGTGTCAAGGGTGAAATATTAAATGTATACATTGGCTTTCCACCTGGGTTTTATTGATAATTATTCAAATGGGCTATAGAATGCATAAATTAGGAAATTGGGTGTACAATTAGGTCCATGCACTTTGGAGGGGGATCGAAACATAGTGTGAAATTGTCATGGGTCACAATTTAGGATACTACAAAGACAAACTCTCATTGTTTGGAACTTTACTGCATTTTCTCCATTTCTTCCCTTTTATGCATTTCAATTTTGAATTTGAAAACATGAGTTATGACTAATTAAAGGTATGTTGATTAATCATTTATAATGATAGATATAATATGAAATAATGAAATTATGCTTTTGATGTTCATAGTAATAACAAAGGGAATATCAAGCTTTATATTTTAAGTGATTTATGATGTTATGTACATAGAAATATTTCTTTGATATCAAACTAACTAGCTTTTTGGTTTAATGAGTTGAATGCAAGACAATGTTTTCACCTCAAAGGATGAGAGTGAGAGTATCATTGAAGATAAGGAATTTGATTCAACAAGAAAAACTATGGTCATTAGGGATTTGAGAACACACACACTCGCATACTAATAAATGTTTTCTATGATTGTAATGTGGTTTCATGTTTTTCTAACTAAAATTTAAGTATTGAATCAATATCTTAAGTTTGTATTTCTTGACTGAATGGAAAGTATATTTTGATTTAAAAACATGTTCATTATTGAGAGACACTTTCTTTGTAACTACCATATCTTTTGTGCACAAGAACTTTGTATGGTGCACTTTTAAATACTTTTATAAGAAAATAGAAAGTGTAGCTATTGGTATATATATTTATGATTATATGAATATAATCATATATAAATATATATATACATATATATATGGACTAAACAAGAAAAAATCACCTCATTCTCTACACAAGTCTCTTTCGATCTTGCAATTTTTGATGGCTTTGTTGGCAAGAAAGATAGTAATAAGATGGCGCCTTTTAGCACAGGGGTTCAAGGTGGAATGGACTTTGCTTATGTTGTTAGGGAATCCGAGTTGTAGGATGGGTGAGCATGTAACCCTTGCCTGCATCACCAAAAACACTAGCACTTTGGTTATCAGGGGTTAGGGAACAACTTATCCAACACGATAGGTGACAGGGTTCAAAATGTCATCGCCACTATTAATGGCACCACCATTAATTTTTTTTCACATTTCCTCATCCACCCCTCCTCAAAAAATCTAAATTTTTTTTTGGATAGCTTGGTGGTGGATAGGGATTTTTTTTTTTTAGCATGCCTCAATATGTCATTTTACTAAGATTTGGCCAAAGTTATGTGATTTGCATGCATGGGTTTTAGAGAAATGATAGGAATACATGGAAGGGGAAATAAGCATTTATCCCTATGTAAAGGGTTTCTTCATTTTAGATTTTGATTCACAGGAGGACAAGGAGATGGTGTTGGAAAATGGCCCATGGATCTACCAAGAATATTTTTTGTGTATGAAACCTTGGTTTCCTGATTTCAACCTATGTACAAAATTTTCACCATTGCATTTCTATGGGTAAGACTACTGTATCTACCTATTTAGTTTTGGGAACTAGATTGATTGAGGGCTATTAGAAATGACCTTAGAAGGTATCACTATTCTTCCAAGGAAACTATCAACTATCAAAATTTTGCGTGTGCTTGAATCTATGTTGAAATGGATTTAGCCAATGGCCTCCATGCTAAGATTTTGTTGAAGGTGGGAATAGATGCAAGATCTAACCTATTGAATATGGAAACAAATCTTTTAGATGTAGGAAATGTTACTCAATGAAACACTTCTCCTCCCAATGTCATATGCAACATGATTTGGGGAATCCAAACTTGAGCAAATTGACATGGTGGATTGGGGTTGAATCTTAGCACTATATCATTCCACTCAACCCTCCCAAGGAAAACATGCCTTCTTCTCCTCCCCCTCCTGGGGATTGTACTTCACTTGGTACTAGCATAGAGAATGCAAAGGTTGCAACCTCTACAGATCTTTCCAAGGTAAGTAAAGCCTCCATGATCTTAGATTCTTCTACAACTTCTTCAGGGTGTCTAACTAGCCAATTCAAATCTAAAGAATAGGGGGGGAGAACCTCTTACCAATCATAGATCAAGATACTATGTATTATTCTCACTGTGACAATGATTGGACTGAGGTTGAGAGAAGGAAAACCTCAATCAAAACCCTCATATATTGCTCATATCTTCCACAAAAAGGTGGAAATTGTGGGGTATAGGTTTGATTGTATAAAATAAGCCTAGATAAGGCATAATTTGGTATGAATTTTAAATCTTTATTTAATGAATATAGAGTGCTACCCTCTTTGGTAGCAATTTACATGGTACCAATTTTCCAAAAATAATATATGTATATATTTGTACATATATAAGATATATGATTGCATCGATAATATATTCATATATTTTATAATATAAATGGATATATATGTTTATATATGTAGGCATGTATATTAAATATTGTATAGTTGGTTATAATTTAAATAAATGAATTGGGACTTAATTCTAACTTGGGGAATTAGAAATTAATGAGGAGTAATGTGGATGTTTAATGGTAGGAAGTGGGATTTAAGGTAGGTATAGGATTTCACTTATCATGGAGATGAAACCCATTAGAAGATAGAGAGGTGCAAGGCATGTAGTGAAATAAGGAGAAAGAAGAGGGAACAAGGAGGATGAAGGAAATAGAAAGAAATTAAGAGGAAAGCAAAGGAGAGGGGAGAAGACAAGCTAAGGGACATTGAAGGAAAACATTGGAAAATGTTATGTGGACTATGAAATAGTATGTGCACTTATTCATGACCTTGACAACATTTGTTTTCCTCATGAAATTCCTATGAAATGTATAGGAAATATTAATGAAAATATGTTTAATATGTTTATGTTTTAAATTTTAAAAATATATTCTAGAATGTTTCATGCTTTAGCCTCTATATCAAAAACTCATAATGGGTAATAATCTTAATAGTTATTCTATGTTGACATGAGGCTGATGAAACTTACATATAATTCTTAAAATATTTAAGTCAAAATATAAGTTCTATAATATCTTCTATGAAGGAAATGTGACACTAAGTCACTGTATATTCATACAATATTGACAGGTTTTATAATAATTGTGTTATCACATTCTCCTTGAAGGAAATATGAAACTAAGCCACTGTTATTTTCATACATTGTATTAACACCTTCTCTACGAGGGAAATGTGTCATTATGTCACTATTTTTGCATATATTTTGTTATCACGGTCTTTGCAAACAAAAAGTGACATTAAGTCACTATACTTATATACATTGCAGTCAAACATTGCAGCCCCTGAGTTATCATATTCCCTATGAAGGAGTCATGGCATTAAGTCACAAACAAGTGTAAACTTCATGGATATTCAAACCTTACTAAATGTTGTCAAATCCTTGACCTATTTGCTAGGTCAATCCATGAGTTTCTATTATAGCCAAGTGCTAATTAGGTTAATGTTAAAGTTTTTAACCCTTAAGGTTAATCTTTGTGTAAATAATCATATACATTCTTAATTTATCGTCCTTTATCTTTGCGTAAAAAAATGTGTGTGTGTGTGTTTAGTTTATCAGCCTTAATCTTTGTGTAAACAATTATATAAATGTTAAATTCTTTAGCCTTCTATCTTTTTATAAAAGAAGACAGTAGTTTTGAACCATTCAACCTTATATCTTTATATGAATGGAGATGATATTGTTAAACCATTTGTCCTTCTATATTTGTATAAAAAAAGATGATAATGTTTAATTTTTTTGACCTTCTATCTCTATATAAACAATGATGATAATACTTAAAATCTCGACCTTTTATCTCTATTCAACAATGAAATCAATCCAACTCATTCAACTAACAATGTAGACTAGTGTTTGCTTGGTGCAAGCTAGAAGGTTTTGTGTCACTTCCTTCCTTCTCTTGGACATTGCTAGCCAGGGCTCATTTTTGGAGCCGCTTTTGTTGCATGTGGTGGAATATTCTCTACTAATGGCTTCTATTCTTTGGCTTGGGCCTCTCCCATTTGGCTTGTGGATGTCTTTCTTTCATTGGGTGAGGTTTTTGGGAAGCCTATGGTGGGGCTGTTGCTGGTGAGATCTGATGAGGCTTCCCTGGTGTTGTATGGCCTGTGGTTGGATTCTTCTAGGTGGATTCCTACTAAGGATGTGTTCCCTACTGAAGAGATTCTTGTCCTTCTTTGGTTAGTTCCTGGTCTGCATTGGTTGGAGGCTACTTCTGCTTGGTGTGTATCTTCCTTTGCTTGTGTGGGTTCCCTTTTGATGTGTGGCACTGCTTCATTTGCTTTGACTCTTTGCTTTGTTGCTCTATTTTGGAATGTCTTGGCCTCTTGCTTGCAGTCTCCTGGCGTGACTAGAGGAGGATCTCTTCTTCTCATGGATTGGTTGTGGCTTCCCTTCCTTGTTATTTTTTGGCTGCTCACTTTGTAGGGGATGTGGGAGTGTGTTGGTTGTTTAGAGGAAGTTTGGTTGTTGAATGGGTTTAGTTTTGTCCCTATTCGACGTAATAGGGAGGCTTGGGGGCTCCTCATGTTGGCTCACTCTGCTTCTTGCTTCCTTTTAGTTGTCTTTTGTTTCTTTTTCATTCTCTCTATTGGCTTGTGGATTGTTAGTGTGTTTTTGATCCCTGGGTATTCCTTGATGCTTTTATTTTTTTTGGGGTTGTTGGCTGCTAGTGTGGTGATGTTGTTGGATGTTTTGGTGTCTCGGGTGTTTTGTCCCATTTCTTGGGATGGGTTGTCTCAGCTCTGTCATTTTGTGGATGCCATTAAGATTCTTATGGAGTTGATGGTTTTTTCCATATCCCCTGTTTCTGGTGGGGTGCTTTTGGCTGGGTTGAGTGTCTTTCTTATTTTGTTGTCCCAATTGTTGTCTTTGGTTAGAGGTACTTCTTTATTACCTTCTTCTGATGGGGTCTTTACTCACATTCTATTAGAGGTGGTGATGGAGCTAGTTTTTTTTGGCTTGATGTTGTTGTTGAAGTTTTACTTGGCTAGGTGGTTCTCAAGTTTTAATCCTAGACCCTAGATGGTTTTGTTCCTAGTGCAGAGATTTCCGAAGGAGGATATGGTCGCATGATTGGATATTGTGTTGGATTTCTCCTCTAGTCCTATGGAGGTGGTCCCCCCTCAGTTGTTGTTCTTATTAAGGTGGGAAGTTTTCCTATGGAGGTGGAGGTTGAGGGTGTTGGTGATGTCTGGCTACGGTGGTTTTTTTGATTGTATCCTCCTCTCCAATAGAGGGGATCTCACTCCTTTAGAGGTGGAGTTGGAGTTGGTTTCTTGTTACTAGGTGAGTATGTGCTACAAGGAAGCTAATTTCTTGCAGTTTTCAGATGTGGATCACAAAGCCCCTATTGAGGTGGGGTGTTTTGTCTTTTTGGTGGTTTATACCACTATGTTCTCTACTCTTTTAGTGTTGATTATCTTTCTTGGCTTAGTGGTGTCTTCCATTAGTGGCTAGTTTGTTGATGCCTAGCAGATGTAGGTAGGTTCTTTGTGTATCTAAAAGGGTTTTTGGTCCTAGTTAAAAACCAAGTTGTTTAAGGGTTCCAGGCCATTGCTTATTGTAAGATGCAATGTGTGTAGTCATGTTAATATTTTGGAGGCTATTGTGGAGCTACTATTGGTCTATGGTTTATCTTAGTTGCAGCTTGCTTTCCTTTGTACTAGGTTTCAGCCCTTCAAAACCCAATTTTTACCCCTAATCAAAAACTTTATCTTTCAGTTAAAAACATGATATTATTGTTATAAGTGTTAAAGCTTCTTTAATGGGATAGGAATTAAAGAAATTTCTAGGCCTTATAAGTGGTTGAGAGCACTATTTTCAATGTTAGTAAGAATGTTGTGCTTTATTATATTGTTAAGCAATATATTTGAGATAAAAATGCTTTTGATATTGTATAATTTTTGAACTTTTGAGTCTCAAAAGTATGCTTCAAACTGGAAATCCTTATTTGTATTATGATGTAATGAGTTAGATATTTTCAAATTTTAAGGAGTATGATAAGTGTATATTCATATGAGAAGGTCCAAATAAATGTGGAGAAGTGACTATGTGTTAATTTGGGTATATCACATAAGAGATCTCATATTTGACATTATTACAAGTGTATCAACTGATCATGTTTCATATAAACAAGATAGTTGAAATCTTATATTTATTTCCACATATAGACTATCATGTATGGAAATAGAGATTAGTATTTGATATTATTTTATTTTAAATATTATTGTGAAATTTAATAAAGATGTTTAAACCAATATTTTTTTAGTTTTTGTATAGAATTGTGAAATTAGAAGTTATGATAATCATTTTTAAAGTGACTAAAATTTGATATGTGAAATCATTTTTTGATATCTAGTTTGGGAAAGAGGTGTGTGAACATACGAACATGTAAGATTATGTGTTTTATTTATATTATTAAATACTTGGCCAAAGTAATGCAAAATCACTACTTGTATTATCGGTTCACTGTGTCTAAAGCTACAAATTAATCAAGTGTATCATGCAAAGCTAGAAGGTATCTAGAGTTGTATGATAGATTATGTGTATTAGTACACAACACTAGTTCTTAGATGGCTTGATGACCTTATATTTTCCTTGAATATATTACTCTCATGGAGGGTAGGTTCACTTCCAATAGGAAGGTGTATGGAGGATTGTTAATCTGTGATTGGAGGGAAATCACTTAAGTGATGATCTCCCTCTTGTAGTTGGATTTCAAAGACTTGGATTATATGAGACAAAATTATCGGTTTCACTTGATATTGTAATTTTATAAATGATATATGGGATTGTATTATTATTATTGAAAACATTGTAATGTATTAAAAACATGGTTCTCCACATCTAGACAAGACGTGAATTGCATTTGAAATTAAACTTTGTATTGCAATATTAATCATCATGATATTCATGAAAGAGAAGGTGATTAAATTTTATAATTTATAAGGACTTAATTTTCTTAAGTTACGAATATAATTATTCTTTTATTTTATTTTAATCAATAGAAAGAAACTATATATGACATGTATTTAATAAAGAAATTTTTGTTTTGATTTAATTGATTGGTTGGGTTTATTACATGTGCTATCAAAGCACAACTCAAACACTAAATGAGCCTACCATGAACAATTTGTTAGTAAGATAACTTATTGTGTTCCTTGATGCAAAAATGGATAGGTCAAAGGTGTGGAAAAAACTGAGACTAAAACTTAGAAAGTCATGAGTTACATAGGAGAAGCATGGCTCTCCAACTTCAAGACCCTTGTTGATGCTTTGGAGTGTATCAAGATAGGGAAAAAGATATGAGTTGAAAAAAAAAATTCTATTTAAACCTAAGAAATGTGCATGAAGTGCGTAGCTTCATGGGATTGGTCAAGATTATTATAGAAAGTTTGTATCAGACTACTCAAAATTTTGCAACCCCATAACTAATCTCCAAAGGAAAGGGGAACAATTTGAATGGTCAAAAAAATATGAAGAGGCCTTTTGAATTCTCAAAAAGAATTTGAATTTTACGCCTATTCTCAATGGACCTAATCTCGAGGGTCATTTTGCAGTCATCACATATCTATCAAGTGAAGGTTTAAGTGGCATGCTAATGCAAGAAGATCAATTAGTAGCTTGAGTCTAGGAATTTGTGACCTTATGAGTAGAACTATGCTTCACATGATTTGGAGTTAGCAAAAATTATGCACGCTCTCCAAGTGTGCAAACATTACCTATTAGGAAAGAATATTGAACTCAGGTCAAATAACTAGGGACTTAAATATATTTTTGCTCAACTGAATCTTAATGCTCACCAAAGGAAATGGTTAGAGTTTAAATCTGACTATGATTTTGAGATCAGTTATATAAAAGAAAAGGAAAATCGAGTTGTCAGTGTGTTGAGTCATAGAGACACATTTCAACAATGGTCTCAATTCACTCCAATATATGAAACCAAGTACATAGATAAGTTCTTCTAAAGATCAATTTTATGATCAAGTAAAAGCAACCTTATTTGTAAACCCCTGGGATAATAGGTATGATGGGTAGCAATTTGAGTTTGATGGACACTTAAGATTTAAGGGCAGGATGTATATTCCAGATAGAGACAACTTGAGAAATTTTATCCTAAAGGAAGCACATTGTGCTCCATATTTTGGTCATCTTGTTATGAAAAATGATGGTGGATTTCAAACCTTTATACTTTTCGAATGGGATGAAGCATGATGCATCGAGATTTGTGGCATAATGTTTTGAAGCAAGTTAAAGCTGAAAATCACCACACAATGAAATTGTTATACCCCAATGATATGATAAAATAGAAATGGGAAGTAATTAGCATGTATTTGTACAAGGCCTATGCTTTTCTAGAAATAGACATGAAAAAAAATTGGTGGTAGTTGATAAAATCACTAAGGTGGCTCATTTCATACCAAAAAATATTATAGATGGAGTACTTGTGATTGTAAAATTATTTATACAAGAATTGTTTATATTGCATAGATTTATTGAGAAAATAATCTCAGATAGAGATGTGTGGATGATTTTAAGCTTTCAACAAACCTTGTTTTCAACATTGGGAGCCAAATTGAATATAAGCTTAGCTTATTACCCATAAATAGATGGTCAAGCCAAAAGAGTCAATCAAGTCCTAGATGATTTGTTGTGGATGTATTACATGGATCAACAATATAAGTGGGAGGAGTAGCTACCATTATTTAATTTTACTTACAATAAATCTTACAAATTTACAATTATGATGACACCATTTGAAGCACCATGTGGTAGAAAGAATTGAACTCCTATCAATTGGGATAAGATAGAATATGGGATTAGCCTTGGACCATAAATACTATAAAAATGGAAGAGATAATTAATTTGATCAAAAAGAGATTAGTTGAAGTGAAAACTACAAGAAGAAAAGCTATACAGATGCCAAGTATACACCTCACCTTTTCTATGTATGAGATAAATTTATATTAAGAGTAAAACTCCATAAAATTTCTATTTTTTTGGAAAGGTAGCCAAGTTGGCATTAAGATATGTGGGTCATTTTGAAGTTTTAGGAGTTGTTAACCTGATTTCCTACATAATATCTCTACCACAAGCTCTAGCTCAAACACATGATGTATTCCATGTGTCCTATTTAAAAAGGTATATTCCTAGTTTTGATCACATTCTTGATTGGAATGCTCTTCAGATACAATATCTCGAAGTGGTCACGATTGAGCCTCTCATAGTTATCAAGGTTTGCAAGCCTTGCTTCTATAACATAGAAGTTTCTCAATGCAAGGTCCAATGGGACCAATATTTTGAGGATAGTGCTATCAAGGAGTATTATGATGTGTTTTATCAAAATAATTCACACTTGTTTAATTAAACAATTTTCTTAAAAAGAAAATAATGCTTTAGTTATTTTATTTTTATGTTCCTTGAACTTAATCATTGGGGACAATGATCTTTTAGGGAAGGGATATGTTACATCCCATTTTTCATAACCCTCTAGAATATGTTATTTTGGTTGTGCATTTCAATTTTGAATTTGAAAAATTGAATTATGACTAATTAAAAGAATGTTGATTAATCATTTATATTAGGTAGATATAGTATAAACTAATTATATTATGCATTTGATGTTCATATTAATAAAAATGGGATATCAAGCTTTATTTTTTAAGTGATTGATGCTAATATATATAAACAAATAATTTTTTGATATCAGGTATATGCAAGGAGAGGGAGACCAAAAGGGGGTCTTAAGTGGCCACTATTTTATGAAATCAAGAAAGATTAACCTTGGATAAAAAAATTGAAGATATTTACTCTCAAAGTTTGAAGATGAAACAAAAGAAAGATTTGTAGTGCTTTAAATCTACTTTCTAAACTACTACCTTTTTCTTAAAATTGTGGATATTAAGGGGTTCAAAAAGGGGAGCATACAAAGTGCTCTTGTTTCTATAAAAAAACCATAACATATCATATGGTGTGCTCCCCCTAAAATGTTAACCCTTTTTTAGTATTTTAAAAAATCACTTTGGTGAGAAATTAGCTAACACAATGTAGTTTATTCATGATTTTTCTACTAATTTTTAATGAATATATGATTTTTTACTAATTTTCAAAGTGGACACATCCTAACAATAGAAAATTGAGTGTTCCCCCCTAATTTTTTGACAAAAATAGGAGACACTAGCAAAATAAATTATAGATTGAAACTTTAAAATATTTGAAACGTGAAAAAAATTACATGCTTAGAAAGATAAAAAAGAGCTCAATGTTACTACATTGTCAATTTTTCGTTGCAAGGCGTGTGCCCTTGGTCTCCTTGTGTTATGCAACACAATACTCGGGTTCATGACATGGCTTAACCACCTCCCATTGATTCATAACTTTGGTAGTTGTATCAAGCATTAACAAGTCAATCTTTTGGTGCAATGACAACCATTTTTTCAACAATTGGTATCAAAATCTAAGTCACAAGTTTGAACCCCTCACTTGCACTGTGGGATTGTTGCAAGGTGTGTTCCCTTAGTATCCTTGTGTTGTGCGACATAGTGCTCAGGTTCGTGACATGGCTTAACCACCTCCCATGCATTGATTAACTCTAGTGATTATATTGAGCATTAACAAGTTGATCTTTTGGTGCAACGACAACAATCAGTGCAACATTTTTGACTTGACATTGAAACACATGCAAACCTAAGGGGGAGCACACTCGAGCTTATGTCATTTTTTTTACATTTTAAAAAGAACACATCTTTGGAAATTGAAATGTGTTCCCAACCATTTGGGTTGAAATCCCAAGGAAAATCAAACCCTAAGGGTTGGAAATTACCAAAGATTAAGATAATGTGAGTACATTATAATACACTCACATTATTTTTATACTAGCTTTCAAAATGTGCTCGCATTATTTTAAAGTCGGAATTAACCTTGCGTTCTATTTCTCTCTCTCCCCTCTCTACTTCCTATCCTCTCTCTTCCTCCTACCCTCCCTCTCTCTCTCCATTCTCTCTTTCTCTTCTCAATGATTTTCACTTGTAGATATCCATTTCATGTTATCCTAGAATTGTTACACTTAGAAAATTCATTAATAAAGTTATCATGGTCTAAGTGGAGGATAATCACAAAAATAGGACATTTATGTTGGTATATAGTAGGATGTCCTTCCACTACAACATTATTCATTGTTTAGGGTTTAGAGTCTAGGGTATTCAATTTAGGGCTTAGGGTTTATGATGGAGGGTTGAACGTTGAGGGTCTAGGGATTAAATTAAATTAAATTTTAAATTTTTTAGTGTTAAAAATTATTAATGTTAGGTTTTAGGCTTTAGGGTTTGGTGTTTATGGTTTAGGGCCTATGATTTAAAGTATTTTGTTTAGGTCTTAGGGTTTACAATTTATTATTGATGACAAAGACTTTAGGGTGCCATCTACCTTTCTATCTCTATCCCCTCACTACCTCTCCCTTAATCCCTCACTATGTCTCTATATCTATCATTCCTTTGCTCTCTACTCCTACCTACCTACCTATATTTGACTCAGTCTCTTGGTGTGTCTCAATCTATATTTCTTTATGTGTGTGTGTTTCTCTCCCTTCTTCCCTCCCTCCCCTCCCTTCTCTCTCTCTCTTTATCTCTCTTTTCTATAATTATTCCCACCTCTTCCTATTGTAATTATACTCTATGTAAGTGATAACACAAGAATGTTATAATGTGCTTGTTTTTTAAAGAGACACAAAAAATGGTAAAAATTGTATGGGGTCCCTATCATTTAGGACCCACTTGCTCTTTTATTTTTTGTATTTTGCACATTATCTAACAAATGAATGCTTTTTTTCATGGTATTGAGGAAATATCTTTGTTGAATTTTTTGCATATTCCACCACCTTTATTTGTTTTATCAATGTAGAAGAAGCAAATTGCATTTTTTTAGGAAAAAATTGGTTCTATGATCTAATATTTTCATGTTTTTTTTTTAATTTGATAATATAGAATCATTGGTTTCATTTCTTTTACTAATTCTATTATATTTATAAAGAATTGAACACTAAGTATGAAATAACTTGTTAAACATTTCTAATTTTTAAGGTGTGAAGCCAAAAATGAAGAAAACATAATTGTGTAATTGATCAAATCAATTCTTGAAGTTTAAGGTACATTCTCTTTATCTTTCTATGTTTTTTCTATGCCACCTTGTCAACATAGTTCATATACTACATATTATACCATTCTTAGTGACAAATGCATTGATTGAGGATTTTTATATCAAACGAAACTCATGCATGCATCAATTAAAATTTTAAAAATCACATTTTTTATGCACAACCAAGTGTCACTTGGTCAATCACTAAACATTATATTAATTAAGTATCTCTTAATGAGGTAAACAAAATATGCATGAATCAAGTTTCGCTTGATGTCATAATGAGTCCTTCATTTCACCAAGTGTTACTCAATATCCATGAAGCTCAAGTAATTGTAAGAATTCTTAAGCCTTCATCATGGTCATGTATTCTTTATAGAGCATCAAATGTTGATTGTATTTGAACATCTTGGGATGAAGGCATGCCATGCTTTCCAATACTTTATTGATTTTTTATTATGCATCAAGTGTTGGTCATTATAGAAATTTAGTTACATTCAGTCATGTCTTAAGCCCTCATGCATAATATTAGATCCTTTATTTTTTCTAAGTGTTACTTGAAATGCAAGTGAACATAGTTAACAATTCAATCATACCCTACTCCATAAATTTCCCCTTTTGATTCTTCATTTTTTCTGTATGTCTAATAAATACATTTGCACCATAAATTAGGTAAGTGTTTCAATGATTTATAGTATAACAAGGTCTATTATTTAAGTTAAATAATGGTTTCAACCATATTATTCTCATGGTAGGGTCAACTACCATGACTAGTAAAACCAATATTTAATTTATCATCCCAATCTGTTCAAGTTTTTATGGATATAAATTTTTGCATCCCAAAGTACCCTTTCAAGTTTAATGAATCATTTTTATCCCTCATGTCACAATAGAAAAGTATTCCAAGATACACACATAATAATTTGAGTGAAACATGAATGCAAAAATATCAAGTACCATATATCCTTAATTATTATTAGGACACAACAAGCACAATTAGATAATATTATTCTTTGGTATCCTCATCTTTACATTTACTATAAAATATTACACCTAAAAGGCTACAATAAATGGTTGCAAGCTATCATTCAAAGTATTATATTATAACTTATAAATTTACAACATATTGGGTTAATAATATAAATATTATTATACTTGGTTGCATGCATTAGGTGTCAATTAATAACAATTATTTTCTATCTGCACTAGAGATGCCAAAAATGGAATTAATTGGAAGTATTTTTATTTGCAATAATTTATCTAAATGTAATATTCATTCACATCTATAGAAAATTTGGTAAGAGAATTTACATGATGGAACTAATCTCTATGTATCATTCATGATACATATAGAATTGATCATCATGTCGAGGAAATGACAAAATACTCTAACATTGAATGAGTGCAAGGAACAAAATACTAAGAAAAGAGAAATAATGAGGATTGTTTGTGAAATTGGGAAATTAAACACTATAGAAGAAGACATAGCATCATTGCCAATTGAAGATGAATATGAAAAATCCACTCAAGCTAAGAGAGAAAAGGATTTGGTGGCACAAATTCAATGAATGAAAAACCTTCATAGAATGAGGAAGTTTAATCTTGGAGTTGCAGGCACTCAATAATTCACATATCAAGTTGAAGGCACACCATCTTTTCAATGTAAAGAAGAAGGTACATCATCTATCACATCTAAAGTTTGAGACAAACAATCTTTCACATCTCAAGTTTAAGGTACACCATATTTTTCATCTCAAGTTGAAGGTACATCATCCTTTCCATCTCAAGTTGAAATTATGCAATCTATCTCATCTCAATTCAATATTGAGTAAATTCCTATTTTTGAGGAAGCTTTACCATTGAGAATGTCTCCTATATTTTACATAGAAAGTCTAAGTTTTTGATTGATATTGATGATATTGTTTTGAAGCCAATGGTTGATAAGATTCCTAAGTGTACTTGTCAAAAATATGTCAATAAGATATGGAGATTATGAAGATTCTTTTCATAAGAACTGTGGCAATGGAAATTTTTTCCCTTTTTCACTTGCTTTGGCAATGATTAATGTTAAAATAAACCTAATTTCACCTTGATCTAGTGTTTTAATGTGTTTTGCACATTCACATTGGGTTTAGGGCCCTTTTAAGCTGAATTAACCTAATTTTGCAAAGTGTATTTATTTGCACCTTCACATTAAGTTTTGGGCCCTTGCAAACTAAATGGACTTAATTGTGCCTTATTTAGGGTGTTATAAAGTGTTTTATTACACTTTCACACAATTATATGGTTTTCTTTATTAATTAGGCTTATTTATGCCTTATTTGGCCTTATTTTGCATCCACAAGCCTTAATTAATGTATCTTTCTAAGGATAATACTGACATAAACCAACATCCAATCATAGTTCAAGTGTTTCTAGATTGTATGGCCCAAATTTAGTGATTTGGGACTCATACGCCACCTTGATTGTATGGGTCCCACCTAAGTTTTGGGGCCCTAATCTGGATTTCACATGAATCTAAGCTTTTCTTGAAAAATGTGTCCCATAGCCTAGCCTAATGGGACTCATACGCCACTTTTGGTGTATGAGTCATGTGTGGCTTAAAATTAAATTATATTCAAATTCTTGGAGGGAATTTATTCTCCTAGATTTGATGCTAGCTTGTAGTGTTGTAATTTTGGGAAATTTGACATAAACAAGTATAAATACAAGGTTATTTCACTCATTTTCACCTAAGAATTTCAAGAGAGAATTCCTAATAGCAAGTTTGTGATTACAAGACTTCACAAGAGTATTCAAGGAAATTCAAGAGCATCTTTAAAGCATTCAAAGGAATATTTCTTCACCATTTGTTGTAGCAATTCAGGATCCATCATTATGTCAAAGACATAGTGCATCAAGCATGTTGTTGAGCTAATGTTGTTGATGTAGCATTGAAGATCCATTTGCAAGCATTGTTCCACATCCAATTTGAGATCAAGTTCTACATTCTTCATGGCCACTTCATGTTAGTTTGCAGATTTTTATTCCAAGACATCATCCAAGGTATCATCATTTCATGTTTCATGTCCTTATTTCATTGTTTCATCATTTGGTTTAATTACCTAAACGGGGTTTGACCAAGGCAAACCCCTATTACCTAACAAAACAACACTTTTTCTCTCTCTTTTTGTGATTTTAGGTTTATAGGTTGAAGAAAAAGTAGATTTGAAGCCTTCAAAAGTATCAAGATTGCAAATTTGTAAAAGTTGCAAAAGTTATCGTGTAAAGTTGTCAAGGCTCACGAAAACTCAGATCTAGAGCAAGATATCCAGCCTATCTGCATGAAACCAATGGGAAAAGGCTTATTTGATCCATCTTCAAAGGCTCACAAAGTTTCAGTTCAGAATTTTTCTCTTGGGACACTTCATGACAAAATGGGACTAATACGCCACTTGTGGCATATGAGTCCTAGTATACCTATTTTTTGGTATTTTATGTAGATCCTAATTCAGTAGTTCTAGCTTCCTGTTTCCACCCATAAACTCTGGTTTGGGGCTAAATCACCTAGACTAGCATATGAGTCCTAGTGGGCATCAAATAATAGATTTTTAGGGTTTTGGAGCTTGTTTTGACCTCATCACTCTCTTAGGTGCACTTTTGTACTTTCTTAATCTTTTATTCTGCATTTCAATTTCATTTCATATGTCACTTAGTTAGGTTTTGCATGGTACTTTGTGTATTACATTCATTTCTTATCTTTCCAAGCCCTAGCTTAGTAGTTAACCCCCTTTTAGTCAGTAATCATACCCTAGGACAACCTTTAGCAAATCTCTTTCCCTCATTCCATCCTTGGGTTGAGATCTCTAGGGTTTCCTTGAGTGAAATAAGAGTGTGAAGTAGGAACCCCTTCTGATCCATCTTCTCAAAGGTGGAACACCCTATTTTTGTTGTTTGATTTTTGGAGTGCATCATAGTCCTAGATCTATCTTACATTAACTTTGCATTAGGTTTTGCATTAGTTAATTTGTATCTAGGGTTTCTAAATCTTGCATTAGTGAAAGTGCATATATAGGTTGCATTTTTGCATCTTGGATCATTGAAATTAATTTAGAATTTGCATTTGTACTTAGCCTAGGCATCACTCAAAATAGAAAACATAAAATTTACATAGAATTTTCTAAAAATGGTGCAAAAACCCTAAACTAGAACTCATACTCCCCTCTGGGCGATTTAGTCCCAGTACAGGTGGTTTTGCTTGATTTCTAGGAGTTTTGTAATATGTATTTTTCATTGTTTAAACCTTTGAAAACCCTGACTGGGACTCATACACCCCTCTAGAAGATTGAAACTACCTTTTACAACATTAAAATCCTTGTTTTTGTGCTTCTTAAGCTTGTTGGTAACCTATAGTATCAGTCTGAAAAGTTTCAATAACTTTTGTTTTATGCATCTAGGTCAAAAATATCAATTTAGGTTAGTTATTTTTTAATTCTTCCTAAATCATTTCAATAGCAAAAATCATCATCATCATATCTAAAAATGTTCATATTTCTAAAACTTTGCATAATATGGATAAAAGTACCTTTCACTTTTGCATACACACTGTTTACATTCATAAAGCTTTGCATAAGTTTGATAAAAGTTCTTTTCATTTTTGGATACACACTGTCTGCATTCTTAAAGCTTTGCATGCATTGGATAAAAGTATTTTTCATTTTTGGATATACATTGTTTACATTATTGAAGAATTGCATGAGATGGTTAGAAGTACTTTTCATTCTTGGTCAAACAATGTTAGTATCTTACCTATCTAGGCATGCTAAGAAAAAATTCATATCCCCTCCCTATGTGAATGCTTTAGCGAAAGAGAATACAATCTTGGGAAATCATAACAATCATATTTGTTCTTCCCCTAATATCTCTCCTATTTGTGGAGAAGATATTTTGGTGTTAGAAGAACCAATCAATGAGAGTTTTGAGAGTCCTAGTTGTTTCTCTCCTCCTACCTCTCTTATTAGGCAACCCATTAATGAACAAGAGGATAGAACCATATGTAATCATGATGATCACATAACACAACAAGAGACAACTCAAAATTCAACTAGTCTACATTCGTCTCCCAACACCTTCCCCTCTTATGATAATGTTTTAGAAGATGAAATTGTAAGCGAGGAGGATATATTGGTGTTTGATGATAAAATATTTAAGATCTATGACAACCCTCTTTATGTTTCTTCGCCTACCTATCCTATTTTAGAAGACATTATGGGACAAAGGAATGAAAGTATGGACAATCATGACAATCACATTTGTTCTTCTCCTAGTATCTCAACTAGTTGTGAAGAAGATACTTCGATAACATTAGAAAATCAAATATATGAAAGTCATGAGAATATTAGTTGCCTCTCTTCCCCTAGGGAAAACATTATTGAACAAGAGAATGACATCATTGATAAACAAGAAAATACAAGTATGGATAACTTCCTTGTACTTATGATAAAGGACCATTTTAGAAGAACCAACCTTTGAATGTCATGAACATCTAGTTTGTAGTTCTCCTAAAAAATATCCTACTAGGGAAGATATCATGGTGGAAGAAAATGACAACATTGACAATAATGATAAAGTTTCCTTAGATGAAGATGATGAAGTAACATTAGACTCTCCTTCCCTAAGAGAATTTAATATTATTCAACCTCAACTCATCCTTTACCCGCCTTCACACAAACCACAAACTCAAATCAAACCCGATTTTATCCCTTACCCACCTAAGAATAATGTTTTGCAACAACCAAGTTATAATACCGTTGCTCATACATATAACAAGTTCACTAGAAGAATTTGATAAGTAAATGACTATGTGACTAAAAATTTTAGTCACGTGACTAACACTAGTAGAATGTGGCAAAAAAATGACTAATTTGGTCATCGGGTAAAATCACAACTAAATGACTAAATAAATGACTAATATTAGATAAATAAAAATGACTAAATTAATGACTAAATAAATGACTATTACTCCTCTATTCTTTTTTCTTTCAAATTTGATCATAATCCATAGAGCTTAAGCCCCCCTCATGGGACCCCTACCTAAGTAGGCCATTTGGCTGCCTAGGTTGCTTGGTGCACCAAAAATACCTATTACGTGGAAGGAATTGCCTCTCAGTGCAGTCTTAAGGCATTCACATATTTTATAAAAAAATTTAACATTTACATTCTTTAACTTTCATTCCTCATTATGGTAATGAATCATTAATGTTTTTAACTATGATTTGAAGCCAATTTGATTTTCTTCTTGTGTTAGCATGTCAAATGTATCAAAGAGAAATTGTGGTCAATTTCACTAATAAAATATGATTGAAACAATCTAATTGCATTTTGAGGGCTATCTTGCAAACACTTTCATTTAAATAATACATATATATTATCAATTATTTCAATCCATTTGAATGAATCACTTAAGGAATCAATAATCAATAGTGTTATTCCCATAGTCCAACATGATGGGGTCAAAGAGGAAGCATTTTAGGGAGCCCTAAGTTCACCACACCTAAGCCCAAGAGCGTGAAGTATGTTAGGGAGCCCTAATTTATATTTGTTTAAATTTATTTCATTCCATTATTTAGCACTTATTATTAATTGTTTAAGCTAGCCACATGCAACTAGAATTTGTAGCACATCCATGCACAAACACACACTCTCTAACATATTAACATACATATAATTTTCTATAGGTGCAATCCTTGAACCTCCTTTAGGTGCAAGTGTTAGTATATTATATTCCTCTCTCTATATAGAATTGTCTCCCCCTCGATCTCTCTTTCTTTTTCCTAATCTCTCCAAAGATCAGTTAAACTGTCAATTTTTTATATATTAATATAATTTGTTCTATATAAGAATATATTAATTATTAATTATAATAATTTTAATTTTAATTTAATATTTTTTATTATAGAATACAATATATAATAATAATATAACCCTATAATAATAATATAACCTATATATACTATTAAATATAATAATAAATATAATTATATTATATATAATTTAATCTTATTACTATTATATTAAATATATATAATATATTAATTATATTTTATATTATATATATTATATTAATTTTTTATGATTAAACAAATCTTAAATGTTCATCATTTTTTGTCATTTTTTTGGTTGCTTTTCACCATTTTGTGCTACTTTTCCCACCACTATTGGTTCTCAGTCCTCCAAACTCTTCCTCGCTAGTATTGACCTTTCACTTCTCCAATTTAGCAAGTTGTAGCCCGGAAATAAGGTTTAGAGCGATGGTTTTAGAGTATGTTTATTAAAATGAAAATTACCGCCAAGTTCCTAATAATGTGCACATTTAGGTTTTGACATTACGACATCTTTTACCCTACAAAGATTGGCGCACATTTCTTTTACAGATGTCCATACCTTGTTCCAAAGCTCGTATTTTCACCTAGGGAGGATGCTTGCAAAGGTAGAGTATATGTTGGAACAAGTGGTGAATGGCCTTTTCTGTTTGGTGCAAACAGCCTAAAAGCAGGTTTTGACATTCATGTTTTACCAAACATTGATGTTGAATCTTTGGAAAAATGAATTGTAGAAGAATGGGCACCTGCTTCATGCAATATGACATTTTAGGTTTGAAGATCACTATTGAATATTTCCTTCACTCTTTATTGTGTTATATGTCCAAGTTTGATGTATTTTTATGTTTAGTTTTGAGATAAAGTTCTATCAGTGAGGTTTTGATCAATTTGTTGTTAAGTTGAGACGAGTTTGCTGCAAGATATGATTTTATAAAACTATGGAAAACCAAATCAATATGAATCTCAAGTAAGATACTAAGAAGGGATAATCAAATACATGGTTTGTCAAATGCAAAAAAAAATGTCTCTCTACATTTAATCAGGGATATTCAAGTGGTTAATCAAATAGGTTAACTTAAAAGTACAAGCCTCTTGAGTTCATGGTAAAAGGACGAGAAATTTTCCCAAAATATTTTTTAAATAATTCAGGTGGTGCAAAATAATTGATAGTTCTTTAACCTTGCAGGACAGAGGTGGCTTGATACTAATTAACAATCATACCTCTCTTGAGTATATACATTATTTGAATGGGCACTTGATGCTGGAGCTTTTTATTGTTCACTCAAATCTAGGTATGAAAATTGGTGTTATTTACTATTAGGCATGCTTGCAGATATTTTTAATCATATTCTAATGGATGAATCAATCAAATCAAAGCTATCTACATAGATTTTCTTGGATCCTTGTTCCAAAGCGACAGGTAGGCAAAATATTGAAAAAAGTTGCAGATTTTGGCTTCACACCTGCCAATACAATATCCATACAATATCTACATTATGTGTTGAATTACAGAATATGTTCTGCATACCCATATAATATCTTTCCCCAACCCATCCCTCTCCTCCAACAACCCCTCACTTCTAATAAACAAATAGCCCGTACTCTAAAATGGACAAACCCTATTCATTACCTACAACAATTACATTTCCCAAAAATGGAAGACACAACAAAAATCCTATTTTAGAACTAACAAGAAAGTGGGAAATATTTAACATTAATTTGTGTATCATACATCAAGAAGGAATTCCAAAAGGAACAATTTTAGTCTGATTCATGTAACCCTGCTCAAGATAAATCTATCAATTTTCTCTTCATTGATATAATAAATGTTGCATTTCTCTACTCCTAAATTTAAAATATAACTGTAGATTATCAAGCCTTCAAAATACTAAAAAAGTGGTTATCTTTTTCTAAGTGATGAACCTTATAGAAGGTATATTGTTGATTCTACTTACTACTCACTCTTCTTAGCTACATATAATCTCTAAACCATAGGAATCTATCTCAATCATACCAAGTTTGATAATGAATTAATCATTATCCATCAATAAATTCCCATAATGGACATCTGGACCTTCTCATTCTAGAGGAGGGTTAATATTTTAGGTTGTTTCTTGCTTCTAAAGGTTACAGGTTGTTGCTAAAATGTAAATCTAAACTAAAAACATATTGAAGAAGCCACATTGCCCTTTTCTCAGTTTTCCAATTACTGTTGATTTAGTATGCAGATATATTATAGCTATTGGATCCCAACTCTAATATGATCTCCATGGCCTATGCTACCCCAGAAAGAATACTATATAGTTAAAAAGAGGAAATTATAGATAAATGGTGGGATAGCCCCAATTATTTAATTGATAATTCAATTTGAATTGGAAGGATTTGGGTTGGAATTCTAACTTGGGCACTAAATTTAGGCCTGCTTCTTTCTTCCAACAGGATATGGGATTCCCTAAAGTATTGATTTTACTTATTGAAGTATAAAATATTGATAGAATTATGAACTTATAATTTATTTTTTATATTGGTTATGGTTTAGGTACTGGAAAGGAAAATCTTGACTACTTACTACAATAGATGTGGATCAAAAGTCATCCTCTTATTCTAAGGTAATACATTGTTTTCCTATAACTCATCTAGGTGATGATTTACATCACTCTGAATGGAATGCATGCAACTCTTGCCATGGGGATCCTTCTGCTCAAAGGAGTTACCTCATCTTACCATCACTATTGCAAGTGGCTTTTGATGGATTATAGTGCAATTCATGTTCCCACAAACGTTCTTGTGTGAACTTGTGAAGAGCCTATAAAAGGATTTGTTGAAACATTTAAGAAATGGAATTCCCCTTTTTGATTTCTTATTGTTTTGATTATACCTTAGAAAGGTTATGCAGCAATTTTCTTTGAGAATCTAATTGCTATTTTTTTGGTTTTCAGTTCACGTATGAACCTAGTTTCAATGATACAAAATATTCCTTTACATGCATAATACAAAAACTGTAGTCTTCTGAATTTCTGAATAACATGAAACTTCATGTGAAGGTCCTCTTGTATCTATATTGTTGATACAGGAGACAATCCAAGGGAACTAGTCCTTCACAAAGCCATTGAGTTAGAGACTATCTTGGATAAAAAAAAATTGGCTTTTCCTCATAATGCTCACTACCTTGCATCTAGAGACATTTTTATCTCATGTATGGGTAACAAAGATGACAATGTAGAAGGTGTCAATTTCTTGCTTTTGGATTCACATTTCAATGTGAAAGGAAGGTATTATATACAGTGTTAGAATTATACATATCACAAACATATATGCATTGCAATTCATTCTAAATTTAGGACTAATCACAATTCCAATATAGTTTTCAATTTTTGAAGTACTTTATATGACATATGGAGTACATGAAATTGATTTTAGGTATGCTCTTCTTGGCATCAATATTTGTTATTTCCATTTCTCAGGATATTTTATTTTATATTTGAAAAAATAATGCATCATAAAAAATTAGGAATTATATAGTACAAGTGGAAGCAAAAATTCTCTAGATACATTTCCTAACATCACTTGGACATTAGCATCTAGTAGTATTTGAGAAACTTGAATCTAACCAAAAAAGAAAATATGAATTTTGGTAAGCCAATTCAATACAAAAGGAAATAACTTACATAGTATACAAATTGGAAATGGAATACAAGAGTATAAATAAGAGTTACTAGAAAACATGGAACTATTTTTACAATTTTAGAATATAAAAATACAAATTTGACATTTTTATGACATGTAATTATGATGTTCAATTCAAAAACCTGTAAATAGGTAGACTGATTTAGGATTGAATGATTGTGTGTAGCAGTTGTAACTTGTACCACGTGCCAACTTGAGTCCTTTACAAGGTATTCGATGGAAATGAGAGAAAAAAGGTAGATCTTGATGCTTCCCACTAGTTATTTTTCTGTGTTGTATCCTTCAAAACAAAGCAACCTTCTGACTAGATGCAAACTTGAAAAGACAGTTGAAAGATAGTGTTTTTGGAGTCACTAGTAGTAACATTTATCAATCAATGAAATAGTCAATGTTAGCAAGAAAAGTGGGTCATAGACCATAAATACGAGCCCTGACAATTCTTAAGAGTTGTATTTATACCCTAGTGACAAAAATAATAGAATAGTTAGATTTTACATGCCACAAAATATTATAATGTGGCACTTAACAAGAATCAGATATAAAATAGATAGTAATAAAATAGCAATTTGAATTATCGCCAATAATCAATGTTGCAGGGAGATGCATTTCTGACCCCCTGGGACATCTCTCAGGGACGGGGACGTATTTATCGTATGTGAAACACATGTGGAGACATCCTTGCTTGTAGGAAACATCCCACCCATGTTTCCTCAAGTTCTTAGTTAAAAAATAAAAATAAAAAACCCTACATCATGTGGTACAAGTGGTACAAGGGTGATTTAATAACTAAAACCTACAATTTGACTTATTCACGGGTAGTTTTTGGCTTTAGAGTGGTTTTAATGATTTAAACCAATGTTTTGACTGAGTTTAGAGTGGTTTTGATGAGTAAAATCCCATGGTTTCAAGGAGGGGTGGTTTTGGTTCAAAGCTTCACCACTTCAACAAGTTGTGTATCATGAATTCTAATTAAACAAGATGACTTATTCTAACTCTAAATCTCTTCATTTGGAAAATATTCTAATAAAAAATTGGTATCTCCAAGTACCCCCATCTCCTACTTTTCAAAAATAGGTGTAATTGAATTCCATTACCACTTATAGTCTTAGTTATTAGTAGCAGATCGTGGCAATATATTGTTATAAATTGTGAGATATTAGATCCCATGGTACTGGCCACATTTTTGATGAAAAAATCTTGAGGTTTCTAGAAAAAATTTGTTGACTAATATTTTCTTGCATTTTACTGATTTAGTTTGATATTTCCTTTCCCTTATTCCCACATATTCACAAATCTTCTATGTTTTTCCATTTTAATCCAACTTTCTGAAGATAATTGGCAAGGACCTACACTTTTTCCTTGCATTTAAGGTTTTTTGGGAACTTCTTCTTTCAATAAGGGTCTGATTTGAGGGCATTAATCCAAGTATTTCAAATTTTGAGATTTTAGTTTCTTTTATTTTATTTTTTGATTAAAACTGAGAATTGTTATACATCTGCTTTATAACTAATAATGAAGTTTGCTAGATGTCACTTTACATAAAACTGTTGTAAGAACTAAGAAGTGTGGTAGACCTGCTTCGTTGATGAATTCTAGCTTATGTAATTTTGATTCTCATTGACTGCTCTTTGTCATTTGTGAATATCAGGATAAGACCTTTCTTTTTCACTGATTGTTATGCTTTAGGAAATGAAAGTTTAAAGAAGTTGCGTGGTTTACTTTCATAACTTTGTTCCTCACCATAATTTTTTTTCAAATTTTAATTGATTAAAGTTCATTCTTGTTTGAAACACTCATTAATATATCGCTTAAGATAATGCTATGTGCTTGATATATCTTTTTGATAGTGCCTTATTTTGTGGGTTTTAGAAAAGTATCATTATGATTCATTCTTTTGAATCTTGATAATGTAATTGATTTTTTTGTCTATTTACATCTAGATAATAACTTCATTTTTATATCAATATATGCCCTTGTAAACAACAAATCAAAGAGGTTATACTGTTATATTGTTTTATCTGATAACATTGTGCTAATAGTATGAAGCCATAGATTTGTTTTGAACATTTTTCATAATCAAAGTAGATTCTTGTTGAAAAATGTATTTTCAAATCCTTTTAATATTCCCTTGCCTTACTTGAGAGCCACCTATGAGGGATTCCATGCCTTATTGTGTAGGCTTTGAAAGAAACATCATCATGACTTAATCCTTTTTTTGACTGATAATGTCTTTTCTTTCAAGCTCACATGATATCTATCTGTATCTATACTTCAAAATAAAATGCTTGATGCCATAGCCTAAAGGTGAACTAATTTTTGCAATGGAAAATACATATAGAAACTGAAGTCATAATATAATTATCTTTAGAGGACTTATGTAAATGTTTCACAATCTATTGGTTTAATTCCATCCATGGGTTCATTTAATTTTCATCTGTATAATCTATGCAGATTTGCATGGGCATTGAGATTGGTTAGTTTCTGACTTTATCTGATAGAGTCACCTATTTTATGTACTTCAACCAATTTGGAGCATTTTGGTTTATGCATTGGTTTTAATTGATGATGTTCTTGTTCCCTCTATAGAGAGAATTTTTCCTTCTAATATTGAGAATCTACCTCATATTCCAAGGTGTTGATCTCACTGGTGCCAACTTATTAGGTGCCAATCTTGAAGGAGAAAATTTGAAGGCACGAGATATGAGAAAAAAGCTACAAGTTTTTGTATATCTTTCATTAATGATTAATTGATATGCTAAGTTGTTGGTTTTGGTATGGGATCAAGTGTGGGTATAGGGTTGAGGTATGCTAGTATACCACTTTTTTCTTGGGTACAGTATGGATGGGTACAACTGTATTATATATATCATACAAAATTGAAAATTTATTTGATATATCATATAATAATGATAACATTTGAATCTATGATAGTATGATACTTCATCATTGATCAATGGTGGTGATAAAGATAATATTAACTGTCAATTGATAGTTCAAAATTTTAATATTATGTCATATATGTTCAAGACTCCAAATTCAAGATTCAAATGAAAATCATTCCAGTTACAAAATGTGAAAATAATATAGTAGAATATTTGTATTTTGGTCTTCAATCTTCTATCAAAAGAATCTAGATCAAAGTAATGGCTTGGTTCAACATGATTTGAACCATAAGCTAATGCAGTGCCACTTCCACTAGGTACATTATGTGTAGGAACCTCATCATCTTTTGAACTTTTACAAACTCTACAATAGATGCATCCAAGTTGGCACATTGAGGGGTTATATCCCAATTTTTTGTTACCCTTTCCTTGAAGGCATCTTCCTTATGTGATAGGAGATGCAAGCTAGAAATGATATAGATAAAGTCTTCTATTTTTTTGCAGCCAACCAATTATGCTTGATTGAGTGGATAAAGGAGCATATACTTCAATTATGCTCAACAGAAGAACTCACAACCCCTTAAAATTGGAGAGAAAGTCAATACAACTTAAAGATAAAAAAATACAAAATAATGGTAAGTACTAAGAATGTAAAAAATAAAAAATGCTTTACTTGTGATAGAATTTTGTTTGCAAAAGGCTAGAGGAACAAATAATATTGTCCATGGAGATACCACTATGTATGAGAATATTCCTTGTATTGGTCTTGAAGAGCACAAATACTATGATCTCTTCTTGAGATGAACTTTCCAAACTCTTTCTTAACATTATCCACCACTTCTGGATTTGAGAAGATTCTTCAAAATGTTACCTTATTTCCATTAGCAACTGCACTATCTCTATGTGGTGTGGTTCTCCTTAGAAAAAAGGTATCTTTGTGTTGTAATATTTAGGGGATAATGCATATGCAAGGAGATGCAAGGGTGTGTTCTTGTTTCAACGATCATGAATAACTTTATCCACACATTGGAAAAATGTTTCTTTGGGGTCATTCTCCTTCTATGCTATTATGACCTTTATTTTTTTCTATCGTGGAATTGAGGCCATCATAAATTTATCTAAAGCATTGTCAATCTATATCAACAAACTTGATCATATGCATGATAGGTTTGATAAAACTCAAGACAGTCCACATGAGGGCACCGATTATCATTTAGGATTAATGACTTGACCTTTTGGGGCCCGCTTTGAATTTGATTGCTTTCAAATACTCCTTTGGTGACTAATGATTATGGTTCGCAATGCCTCTTGTATCTTCAAAATTCATTGCAAAATGTGATGCAAATCAAGTCTTAGGAATGTAATGTTGCGTAAAAATAAGAAAATAATTATGATAAATTAAATTTAAAATAAATTTTATTTACCTTCAACAACTCCAAATTTTAGAAAATCCTAAAGATGCCTTGTGACATATGATGGTTTGTCACAAACATTTGAATCTCCTCACCTTTAGTGTATATATTTTTCACCCACTCTATTTGAGTACCAATCCCTTGCATCACTAAGTTAAGGGAGTGTACGGTACATGGTGTCCAAAAAATGTATACCTTTATGAAAGCACTTATTTCCCTACAATTTTTCACATTGTTTGTAAAAACTTGGAAAACGTTATGAACACCCACCATCTCTATGGACTTTGTTATGGCATAAACTTTCACCCTAGTGCAATTTCCCATAACACCACCCCTAATTTAGCCTTATAAATCAATAATGATAAATCCCGCATCCTAGGCCTTCATTCCCATCTGTACCTTTTCATTTTTTGTCAATGCGAGAATTTTGACTAGAAGTTGAATGAAAACTGAGAGCAACTAAAAAATTTCCTAAGAAAAGTTCCCTTTCCACTATAATTGTCAGTTCTAGTGTCTCCTTGTTCATTTTTTCTGGCATCTCCTCATTTTTCATTTCTTGATAGAGAGCTTCTGAAAGATGTGCAAGATGTTCTTCAATCTCAACAATCAATGTTGAGATAAAATGGAAGCATTGCTCTTGCAAATAAGGTGATAAATCATTTATCCTTGAAGGAGATTTATGTGCATTAAGAAAACTTAGGAGGTCTTCTAGAATATTCTTGGGCCCCTCATCTATGGTATCTTTTATTTGACTAACCTCAATTCCAAAATAAGCATTAAGGCAGCCAAACTAGTCTTCATCATTTTTTATCATAAATCTAAAACTCAACCTAGGTAAATTGACACTTTTTAGGTCCCCTGTCTTGACAAGCCAACCCTCACTAGTAGTTAATTTGTGCAAATGGGTTTCAACATATTTGTAACTTTCCAAAGATGTAACTATGACTTCAAGGCATTTACCAACCTTAACTCTCTCGCGTAGATCTGCAAATCCATCAGCTATTATTTGTTTCATCCTACTAACAAACAAGCTTTCAAAAAGTTCATCCCACAGACTCTTTGAGTGCTTCAAAACAATCTCACACACACATTGCCATGGAAGCTCAACATTTGAACCAAAAACTAGTTTTAGCCACTCCAAGCTTCCTTCAAATGCATCCAAATTGTCTAATGTTTCTCTAATAATGTCTCATTCTCTACAAGTTCCTTGCCACTTTTCACAAGATCAAGCAAATACTTTCCCCCAAGCCTATCTGTAGAAATAATATCATCTGCACATGTCTTAAGCCATGCTAAGCAAGACTCTGATATAAATTCGCTTGAAAAAATCATCATGGTAGCTTGTAGCTTCTCTCTATGATATTTCCACAACTGCACCTCATTGTCTGGGTTTGGAATCCCACCAAACAACTATGATCTAGGTGGCACTGCCAACATAGTCTTATAAAAAAGAGGCAAATCATTTAGAATCTCCAAGAAGAGTTCCCTATCTTGACATAGCATTACGTGTATGACTCTTACCACATTACAGAAAATGGAATTGACTGCCCCCACCTTATCGGTCTATCAGTGGAGCTATGAGGGGAGTTCCCCCGATGTAGTAATGTTAGGCCAATAGTGCTCTACCCTCGAATATAATATTATTCTAGTTCATCCAAAGTTGTCCCTGTTTAAAATGATGGAAATGGCTCACATCTCTTAGAACAATTTCTCTTGCAACAATCTTGGAGATGAATTTAGATGCAGTGTGGAAACCAAAACATAAGTGAAGGTTCTTAACAACTCTAATAGTTTTACCAAGGGCCATGTTTAACAAATCAAATGCAATTGCTAACTTTGGTGGCAGATAAATGTTTCTTTATACCCTATTGCCTTCATTTTCCAAGCCAATTTCTCCTACTTTGCAAGATAAATGATAATTATTTGCAAGACACAAATGAATTACAATGATTTATTTAGGTTTTAAAAAAATTTGCGAACCTTGTAATAAAATATGGATAAAAAATGTTAAAATTATTTGCAAGTTCTCATGAGGTTGTCTTGGATGAATCCACAAGCCAAATTATGAACCTTGGTTGAACCTTTCCCACACTGGACTAGTATCCAAGATTGGTAACTGAGGGAAAAATAGTAGAGGTAAGCATCACATATGACATAATGACTAGGATGCATGCAAGCTGCAAGCAAGGCAAGATTCTTATTTTACATACCCAAGTGAAAAAATTACCAAGTGAATTAGCATGGATTTGAAACCAAAACACATTTGGAACTAATCCAAGTCAAGAATTGGCTGCTTAAAACATCAAGACATTTCCCTTAAATAAGTGTGGTGCTTGGTCTTAATAAATCAAGATGTTGTTGAAGCCATAACGTCAAGATTATTGTCATGGTGACTATGATGTGTGCAAGCAGTCACAAGGTAACGATCTTGTCTTATGTGCCAAAGTGGTGTATTAAGAAAGTAAATGAGTGTGGATTTGAAATCTTGAGACATTTGGGACTATTTTGTATCTAGAATCAACCACTTCTGACTATTGTGAAGATACTAAATTTACTCTTAATAAGTGTGTTGTTTGGTCTAAATGATCAAGAGGTTGATGAAGCTCGTAACATCAAGAATGATGCTATTTGGCTTATAGAAACTATTAAATGCATTGGGGTTGTAAATTACCTGGGATGTAAAAGTGCAATTGTAATGACATAAAAACTTCCTACTTGCACTTTTGAGTTCATATCCTACTCTCCTTAGAAAACATGACTTTGATGGGTGGAAAATATTGCAAGAGACGAGTGTATTAGATCAAGTTCATGACATTGTCTTTTGAGTGAATAGCTTCATTTGATAAGTGGTCCACTAACTTATTGGCCTTTCTAGGAATGTGTTGAATTTTGATAACATTGGTTGCATCCACCAATCTGTATAGGGAGGGCTATGTTGTTATAGTTTTAGAAAATACTTAATTACTAACATAGAATCACTTTCAATAAGGAATTTATCTATATTCATTTTGATTGCCATGTGATTCTATATGTTGACATCTTACCAAAGTCTTCTATTAATAGTAAAATTGAAGTCTTCCTAATTTTGTTCAATTAGGTGGTAAGGTCTGTGACTCTAACTCAAAAGGGGTTGAGCTGGAATACTCAATTCCCACCCTTATTGCTGTTGAGATAACTCATTTGATGGTAAAATTTGTTAGTGAGTCTCATTTTTTATGTTAATAAAGACATATTTAATGTCTTCCCATTCTTGTAGTTTCCAAGGAGTCTACCTCTTCCAACAACTCATTCAACCATTCAACTATTCATGAATTCTTCTACCCTATAAATTAGAATTCTCTCCCTATATTAACCCTTGTACTATTTCTAAAGTTAGTTCCTCTCTCTCCTGGGTGGTTTCATCAATTCTCATCTTCTGCACTTCATTGGTAAAGTCATGTTGGCTTTTCAAAGTGATATTTTATTTTTAATGTTGAAAACATGCCAGTAATCAATAATAGCCTATATTCTGTATTTGCAATTATTTTTCTACAAAAATTTTCTGCATCAATTTTCCACTGAAGCATGGTATCCTTCTTTAATAGATTAGTCAAGAGTGGTTTCTAGAACTCCCAGATTTATAATGGAAATTTCCAATGATTGTGAGGAATAGACATCGCCACTCCATTTTTTTAGAGGTGGCATGATATCTTTTAATAAACCTTCAAGCACCCACACCCTTCCATCTTCAAGATCTTTAAAATTTAATATGAAAAAAATGGCATCTTGTTGCTTGAGAGATCTGGATAAAGAACTCCACCATACAATATGGAACTTTCTAATACATCCTCAACTTATTCAAGCTTAGCTTCAATACAAACAAGATCAACAAGCATCTTAGGATCAATGACAATGACAAGTTGAATTATAGGGCTCCTTAATTGCCTACCCATGACTTGATCAACAAATCCAATCATTTCCTTGAGTAATTTAGGCTCACTAATGGCAATCTTAATGTTGCTTTTGAAATAAAAAAGGTCATCATCAATACCAAGCCCTAAGGGTTGAACACTTACAAGAAGAAAAAAGTAAAAGTTCTCTCAATCAACTTCATTAACATCTTCATGGTCATAAGGCACAAAAGTATCACCTTTCTTCTACCTCCTCAAAGAAAAGGGTTGTGATTGTCCTATCAGTGGTGACTTCCTATTTTTAATAAGATCTAATTGATTAGCCTTCATATTTTCCCACCTCTTTTGTGCCAACCCATTAGTGGAAACAGATGAAGACCACTTCTTTTGTGCTGACTTAACATTGGAAAAATATCATTTTGTGTCTATTTTAACATAGCAGAAATTTTGCTGTAGTAGAAGCATACCACTGCCTCAATGCTTGAATCAACATCAATACAAATTGTTTCATCTGAGTGCAATATATTTTTAGACATGCTCCAACATTCAATTTTTTTTTATTTCCATCAGTAGGCTTGTCCTTTAACCTCTTAAAAAGTGAAATTATTTATGAGATGGACTTTGGATAAGATTTAACAAAATAACTCCATGGGACGATTTGCATTAAAATTGAATTCTCTTTATCTAGTATTCGATGTGATATATATTTTGATTAATATAAAAAAACCACCCATGCTTGACATTAGGGAAGAATGAAAGCACTATAACAATACCAATGAAGTCCATGTGCAACAATCTTGGAGATGAATTTAGATGTAGTGTGGCAATCAAAACATACTTGAAGGTTCTTAACAACTCTAATAGTTGTACCAAGGGCCATGTTTAACAAACCAAATACAATTGCTAACTTTTCACTATGGTGGTAGATAAATGATTCTTTATACCCTGCTGCCTTCATTTTCCAAGCCAATTTATCCTACTTTGCATAGCTCTACCATGTTTGTGGATGTGATTTCTCTCCTACAAAAAAAACATGTACCAGTTTATGACCTTCAATCCAACTACATCCAAGTATCTTTTTAATTCCTCTATCTTTCATCAATCTCTTTACTATTTGAAACTCGTAAAATTCTTTAGAGAAGAACATAAGTTGTAGAATTTTTAGGATCCAACTAAAAAAGTAGTGTTTCTGGAAATACTCAGCCTATATTCATATATGATCCACATGTACCACAAATTTACTTAGCATCTGGTGCAGGAGCACCAAATCATTTCAACTTAATCTAGGTCAAGTTTTTTCTTTGTTAGGGGTTTGAAGTCTTTTTCTGTGTTCAATAAGGTCAAGATGGACCATTTTTTATGTGATTAGGTGTCATAAGGTTTATTGGTGCAATTTTTGTAAAAGTTGTCCAAGAAAGATTTAAAATTGCAAAATGCACTTTTTTTTTAGGAATTTCATAGGTCAAGGTAATTTAAGGTTGGAATAAGGCCATGATGGGCCATAATTTCATATTTTCAGCTTATTTGGTTTAGTGGATTCATTAGTGCTAAAAATTGCAAAGCATGCAAAATCTTGCATTTATTGTTAAGCAAGTTGCATGTTTCAATTATAGTTGGTGGGTTTCCATAATGGATTCAATGGAGTTAGTGGATATGTGCATGGAAAGTTTGTTAAATTCCTTGTAAAGGCTTTGTAGAAATTTTGTATTGGAAAAGACTTGAATAATATTAAAAACTTATATGCAAAACTCTATTCTTGCTTAAAAATTCTATATTTTCATAAAAAATCAACACTTTCCAATGATGGTACGAAGTTGTACAACTTATATTTTCTCAAAGGTCAACTTGATCTTGTGAAGTACAGAAACAATATTGTTTTTGCTCCATTTTTGTGAAGTTTCATTGAGTTTTATGCATCTAAGAGATAAATCTTTGACTGCTGGTTTGAACCTGAAATAAGGGTTTTTTTAAAGGCCTTCAACATGTAAAATGGCCATTCCAACTATTTTTGTAACTGTATCTTGTTGGAATGGCCATGGTAGGTTTTAATAGATATCTAATATGTGTCTATGTGGGTTTGAGAAGCTGAAAAGGTCTGATAAGTGGTTTTTTGGGTTGCCATGCATGGCAAAAACGAGTGTTTTTAGGTGAAAAGAAGTGGTTTAAACAAGCAAATGTCCATGAAATTTCAGGGAAGTAGAATTTAAGGCTAGATTAAGCTTTTTCAAGATTAATAAGGTGTGTTAGATGAGTTTTTAAGGTGTGGCAAGGTTGGGAACATTGATTTCCATAAAAACCTCATGAAAATTGCCCAAAATGAGGGTTTAGTGAAATATTGAATTGGAAGGTGTATCTCACCAAAAAAAATGTGGATTTGGTGGTTTGGTAGGATTTTTGGTGCTTCCCTAACAAAATATCAGGTTTGGGAAGAGTTTAGGTATGAGCCTCTTTGTAAAATAGGCCTATTTGGGGATCCAAGACAACAATAGGGTGCTATTTTGAAGCTTGTGTTTTAAAGGAACCTATTGAAGTTTTGTAGTATTTTTCTTTTGGGCATAAAGGGAATTTGAAAGTGTTAATGATTTCCTGGTTGAGTTAGTCCTTGTGTGAAAAGTGAGAAAAATAGGTTTGCAGACCTACTAGAAAGAGTAGTTGGTTGTAGTGAAGTGCACCCTAAGTTGGGTTGTGAACCAAGTTGTTGTTTGAATCCTCTTTAGTTGTGTTTGAGTTGATCAAAACCACCTAGCTCTTGCATCAAAATCTTAGTAATAATGTTTAGTGTGTCCTCAAAATAGTTGACACAAGCATGAAGGTCAACCTTGCACACTTAATGATAAACTATATATGTAAATTGTAATGCAATAAGGGTAATCAGATGATCGGCGGAACTAATGCTTCACCCTTGCCGATAATCAATTTTCTCCCTGATATGCTTCATCGGGCCATCGACGGGACGAGGTCTCCTATTCTCGCGATGGTCCGATGGGGATGTCATCGATGGAGTCTGTGCTTGTCGCTGGGACTTGGGTGGTGGTTCCAATGATGAGCCAATGTTCGTGTGTTTGATGTACTATTCGGCGGGAGTGTGACCTACTATTTTGGGTCTCACCGATTAAATGTGCTCAGTATTAGGATCTTGGCTGTAATTTTCATTTTAAAAACATTATGTAAAAACCTCGTTGAAACCTTATTTTCAAGCTGCAACTCGCCACTTTGTGGACTCTTGATTTGATTTCCAACAATCCATAATGCCTATTTGAACAAATTTTGGTTTTGATGAAATGTATTTTAAGAATTTATATGTTAATCACAAACTTACTATTCTATTTTTGGAGTTCGTACATGCAGATAGGAATGGACATTGAAGACTTTAAATGCTCTTGGCTTGTAGTGCAAGCTCTTGAATGGGAAAATGAGAGCCAAATTCAAAGACTATATGTATGCAGATAAGTCCATTTTCATTTGTGACTATCTGTGTGATTTTGCACTAGCTGCTTGTTGAATAATAGTGATTATGTTCTTTTTTAGGCTAATTATGGAAAAGTAGATCCATCTTGTGTTGCAGAAGTTAAGGATTTATATAGAGAACTTGGAATTGGGGTTTGTTTATTCTTTTCTTTTCCATTATGAGATGTTAAAAGTGATCTTTTCTTTTTGAAGTTTCCATTATCAAATTGTATAGTTCAGAGGAGAACTTACTTTTATCTATAACAATTATATTAAGGGACATGTAGATTGAGTTGTTTATAGAAATTTCAGAATTTGAACTCTTAAAATTAGCTTCCACTTTATGTGGAGGCATGCAAATCAGTTGAGTGTAAAAAAAAGAGTAGCATGTAAAGAAAAAGGATGAACAATAATAAACTGAAAAGTGGCTCTTCAATCAACCATGTATAGAACAAAAGAGATGAGCACAAAGATACCACAAACATGTGGACTTCCATCAACTCATCAACATACATACATGAAGGCCATCTTTTCCACAAGAGACAAACACATAGATACCATAACCATGAAGACTTCCATTAACACATCAATATACATACATGAAGACCATCCTTGCCCATGACAGGGGGCAGCTCACATTCTATTGGTTCTAAGGCTTCAAGCAATGCTAGTTTTGCTATTGCTTGGTTGGAAGCTGTGTTTCCTCAACTAGTTGAATTTTATGATGAACCAGTAGTTTAAAGACTCATATTACTGGGCCTGAAGGCTCATTCCTATGTTCCATTTGATGCTTCTATTGTTGGAAAATTGAAATCACTGAGAGGGGAGGGGGGCTGAATCAGTGATTTATGAAAGTCACAAACTTTTTCAAAAACAAGAATTTGTGTTTTCTTTTGTACCAAGAAAACAAATGATAGATATGTGAAGTGAAATTGACTTTTAATTTTGACTTATGGATGAATAATATTGTATTTGCATGAACCATAAATTAAACATGAAACATTAACAGAGGATGAACTTAATACTTTCACATATATCAGAGCTCACATTAATAATAGAACCTTTTATGCATGAAATGTGCATTAACAGATATGAATGATTGATATGAAATGTGGCATAACAATGAAAAAATATAAAAGACTGATAATTATGCATTTGACAACATGTCAAAATCAGACTGATAAGAAAAAGATCACACACATAAAATCACCACACAACACAAAATTTTGTCCTAAGTGGTAAACCCTTTAGGGGAATAAAAACCACTCAAAAAATATTTCTTTATTCAGATAGAGCACCAACTCTACACAATTCAAGAGCACCCACTCCCAGGAGCATCAACCCCTCACTAATTTAGATCGCCAAATCTAGGAGCACCAACTCCATTACAATGCACAAAAATAATGATAGTGTTTTATCAATACCCTAGAAGTGCAACATGCAATTCTAGAATTTCAATAGAAGACTATGAATATCCTTGTTAAGCACATTGAAGAATGTTGTGCATCAAAATATTCATTTACAAAGTATTTGAGATTTGATGATTTTCAATGTAAAGCCAATTCTTTATCACTACAAAGATAAAATCTAAAGTTTCACAAAAGCATTTTCTCTTCTCTCTTTTACCAGAGAAATACAACAAAAAAATCTTAAATAAAATGCATAAGAATTTATGCAAAATGGTTTAAAACTGAAATAACAAACTCTAGTTGAGTTTCCAGAAACCCTAAAGGGTTTTTCAACCATAATCATCAAAGATTAAGCAGTTTAACAAAGGTCTTGATGATAAACTCATCTGTAACAGGTATGGCCAATTGTCAAATAACTAAGAAACAAAAATGTTAACATTCTTGTGCATACAAAAACTTCCTTTCTTTTCTTTTCAAAAACACAAATAGTAAGATCCTCTTAATTCCTTAATAACTGAAAAACAACTCAGGTTAGAGTTTATTAACCCTAAACAGAAAAATAGTTACCCAAGTGATATGAGAAGCTCTAACCACATTTCATTTTTGCCAATAAATGTTAAATGTTTTCCCAAGTAACCAAAAAATTGATTCAAAAAATTTTATCCTTCAAAATCTTCTATGCCTTGCTTCTTCAAAAGAAATATTACAACCCAGAACAACAAAAATTCCTCACCTTGTTGTCAAAGACAAAGTCACCTGTAAAAATACCTAAAGCTGAGCTGAGAGTCCACTATCCAACTGATAAATCAACACTTCTACAATCGGAGCTCAAAAATTTAAACTATGTATTGCTAACCGATCTCATACATAGGGCTAAGTTTATAAAACCACTATGAACTATCAAGAAATCCAACCGTTATTGCAGAGACATGCAAATCCATGTCAACTAGGGTTTCAAAACAATACAACTACCCTAAAATTATTTCTTTGAAGTCTGTCGAGGAATTTAACAAATTCAATGATGATTTGAGGTCCAAGTAAATCAAACACAATGATTAATAAACTGCCATAATGTCTTAAAGTTTGTTGTCCAAGAAGAATGGAATTAAATCATTGCCACATACGCATTATCAATAATGACTATCGATTCCAAGTCACCACTTACTAATAGCAATCAAAAACTTAAACAACATTACCTGATACCTCATAATGCCCAAAACATCATTACCTTGTAAAAATTGTTCCAAATCAAAGACTTTAAAATATTGACATAGATAATGATTGAACCAAAAAATGATGATTGTCAAATATCTTGTCACTACCATGTGACATTCAAAAATTTCCAAGATTCATAGAATGTCGATGACCTTGAAATTTTAAAACAATGCAAGTCAATAACCATAATTCCCAATATCTTTTTCAAGGTAATTGCTAGTAATGCAATATATAAACAATGAACCAAATTTCTCGAAATCATACCAAGTCAACCAACTTCTCATAAGAATTGTCAAGACAATATGTCATGCTAATGGAAATAGCAATGCCACAACTTACACATTATAAACCATATGGTAAACCAAGGATCTCATTACCACATAAGATACCAATAGAAAACAATGAAATATGTGTATTGACAATGCCACCATATATACCTGAAACACTCTTTCTTTTGAACTAATATGAATGCTTTAGACAATAGTACTTCCCTGTCACAATAATAAAAGAGTCAACATCAATATGTATCAAGATCCTATCAAAGTGATAAGATGTTAACATCAACTTGTATCATGTAACAACCAAAAACTAGAACTGCATATCATGCCATCATACAAAACCCGACTTATAGCACCCATCTGCATATCATGGAAACCATTGATGAATATACACCATTTGCATCATGGAAACCACTGATGAATACACACCATTTTCATATCATGGGAACCACTGAATACACACCATTATAAAAACTAGTTTTGTCATCAAAGACAAATCACAAACAACTAAGAGTCGACAACTATTTCATTACAGGTATGGTATCTACCACAAATCTTCTAGCAGATTACCTAGGTCCTATATTGATACTCTATTGTCTGCCAGTTCTAAGTTGATTTTTAACTAATTTTTTTCTGGATTTTGAAATTATGGTCCAAAGCATTCCTTTTGGGAAAAAGTAAATGAAATGGTAGATCTAAAGTATTAAATTTCAAGGTGAAATCATATGTGAGAAGGGATTTTAATTATTAATGTATTAGTTGTTTCTTCTCATACCTAAGAAAGGGATTTTTCTCTTTTTTGTGTAGGCCAACATATCAACAAAAACATGCTAATTGTATTTTCTTAAGATCTCAATTCTAAATATTTTGGAAAAACAAATTTATTGACCAGGGATGGACATAGGTATTCATTAACACAAGAAGAGGATATTCAAAATAGTGAAGGTGTAAACTATTGTTTTTAATGTCTATTTTGCATTTTTGATTTTTTGATTTTTGATTGACATAATATTTTTAAAATAAAAAAAGTAAATAAACCCCATAGTTACACAAGAAGCACGAGATCAAAAAATGGTTGGTTGACATCCACCAAGAAGGTTCATAGAACAAAGAGACACCGAGGGGCTAGGCATCAGTCTCTAGCCTCCTTATTACAACTTTATCTCATATCAAAAAATAGGGAAATCATGATTCATTATCAATCTAGTTATCCTCCATTGTCTTTGCATTAGCATCTTCACTAGGATGACCTTTATCCTATGTCCCATAGCCCCACAATACTCCATCTAAAAATTTTGGCATGGGAATGCGTAAAGGTTCTCAATAATTTTGCTGGCTTCTTGCATAACTCCATGAGTGCTTTATGTCATACATGACTCCTCTATATGATTGGATAGGAATCAGGCTCTATATCACTTAGTTTTTGGTAATATAATAATATTCAAACAAACATCTTTAAGGGACTTCACCAATGTGGTGATCTCCTCCAATTACTAGACATTGTGTTGGGAGCATTCTTAGAATTAGTAATATAACTCATGCTAGGATACTCCTAGATTATCAACATTCAATTCTGCACTTTTAAACTAGTTTGCAGTTAGTTATACAAGGTAATGACATTGCTCCAAGACAAGCTTGGATCCAATGCACAGTTATACAAGTGCTCTACTTTCCCTTCAACAATAAACCTCTTTCTAGGGATATTGAATAATATATCCAAGGGTATATGTGGATGTAGCTTATAAAAAGTAACTAACTTATATGAATTACTTTATTTGAAGTAGTATTGTTTAATTATTATTTACCTTGATACCTTTTAGACCTGTCTATATTTTTGTTACTTATCTATTGCTTACTGGAAACTTTAGCAATTTTCCCTAGAATTATGTGTTGGTGGTTTTTATTTTTATTGGGTTATATTGAATTTATTAGTATACTTTAAACAAACATCTAATTTAATTCTCTGGTGCTAAGCATGAAAAAATCTATTTCTAAGCACAAATATGTATTTTCAATGTATATACAAAAGGTAACATGTTTTTAATAATTATGACTTGAATGGATAATGTTGTTTATGCATTTTGTTTGCTTTTAAATGAATATTTTAACATCTTATTGTTGATTTATTTTTCTTCAAGTCTAGGAGAAACATGGAATTTATGTTCATGCTTGTTAGGTAAATGTATCGGTGAAGATTAGTAATGTCTTTATCACACAATTGTTTTATTCTTTATTTTTTGCTTTCATTTTTAGTCATCTTTAGGTTTATTCTCGAGCATTGATATTGATATCTGAATGATACTATATTTCCCCTTGTTGTTATGAATGGCTATTTTCATAGCAAAGCTACACTAACATACACCATTGTAGAGCTCCCTAAAACATGGAAATGAGCTATTCAAGTAGCACAACTGCAATAGCTACCAAATTTGATGATTGTATAGCAATATTTATGTATATTTGCATCAAAACACAGTTAAATAATAATTCATATCATTTGGCCTTGCTTTTTATAGATAGAAATATGAGTAGATGGTTGTTATCATAGCTATTGTTTATATATTTTTGTTTATAGTGATAAAATTTCAATCTTTTTTTCTTGTTGTGATGGTTTTCAGATTCATGGTAGAAAGTGGGCTTTTCAATTTGCATATTTCATACTCTGCAACATTGGATTCCTAATACTTTCTGGGAGAGCTCTCAAGGTACTCTATTTCATTTTCCTTTTAACCTATATAAATGCAACAATAAGGCAGGAATTTCAATTTATTTATATATGCTACTAACTTAATTGAGATAGAATTTGTGATCAACTTTAGATCCCCATTTTGATATTAGGTGTTTTATCTTGATATTAGATGTTTTGTCTTGATAGCATGTCTAATCTAGGATTATTGTTGACCAGATATGTTGTGACTCTGTCCAATATGGTTATCTTTTTGGCTAAATGGATAGCATTGTATCTTTGTCTATAACTTGATGGGTATAATCCTATATTAAAACATAGATTAATTCATTTACCATGAAGATGATTTTGAAAAGAGTTATAGGTTATGGATTCGTTAAAGTCTTAAAGATGAAAGACATTGGTTAAATTTTTAGAAAATTCCAAAATGCTTAAAATACTTAAATAAAACCAAGACTCATCTCCAATTATCTTCTCAACAATTCCTAATTGTTGTAATCACAACCTTCATGTAGAGTTTGTCCCCATTGTAATTATGTATCAAACTAAGCTTATCCCATTGTTTAGTATATTGATCCTATCTCCATTTCCCAGTGATATATCAAACTAAGCTTGTCCCCATTACTTTGTGTACTCAACAATTCACAACTTTCCTTGGGGATAAACATAACTCAATTGATGAACCAGGTGGGAAATTATGTCCATAACATGGCAATATTTTTAGGAGGTCTTGTTGTGGGATTCATAAAAAGTTGGAAAGTTTCCCTTGTAACTCTAGCTACTGGTCCATTTATTGTGGTTGTAGGAGGAGTTTCAAATATCTTTCTCCATAAGCTTGCTGAAAAAATTCAAGATGCATATGTTGAAGATGCTAGCATATCAAAGCAGGTTTGAATAGGGGGGAGGATGTAGTTCGTATAAATTAACTTGTTAAGTTTTCGTATTTTGTTTGTAAACTAACTTTATGCTAATTCCTTGTTGACTTGTGGGTAGTTGCTATGATTTGGCTTTAGGTAATTGTTGATGGTTGTGTTATATTTGACAACTGTCAGACATTTTATACATGTTTTTCCTAGTTTGGGAAAGTAGTCCAATCTTGATAGATGTTTCCTAGTCTATAGTTTATGTACAAACATAACTCCTAATGAATAAAATAATCATTGATATTGGTCTACAATCTCCTGGCATGTTTGTTATATTTTGCTTACATAGCAATAGCTAATGTTATTGTTTGGTTGTAAACACCACTTCTGCTTATATTTATGTTGGCTTAGATTGATGGTAGTTTCTTTATTAGAGTTGATACCTTGATCAATTTTGTTTTAATAGCAAGGAAATATTCTTTTAATATGTTATGTTCATGATATATATTTAACAAATGAAAGCAATTTTAACTAATAATGACCCATGGAAGTCATTATCTTGATGTAAGTCATTAATATTTCTAGGATATGAACATGGTAAAAAATCTAAAATCTCCTTAATGCTTTGGTACTTTAGTATAGACCCATTGAATTATTTTAAATTTAAGGTTATTGTTCACACTAACCATGTATGCACTTTCCTTGCTTACATTTAGATTGGTTTTATTGATTGTAGCATTGAGGGACTCTTTTTTTCCTTGTGTAGGAAGGGAACATGTATGAAAAGTGCTTATGGAGGTAAGGGATGGGTTGGTGGAGGTGGTGGAAGAGTTTCCATAAAGAGCTATAGTAGGCAAGAGAGTTTGAATATCTTTGTGCATGGTTAGTTTGAATGAGGGAAGCCTACATATAATTGGAGCTTTATCACAATCATAGAATGAAAGTTCCTTTGCAAAGATGTATCATGTACTTATGCATTACAAGGGTAAGGGACTGTAGGTTATGTTATAAAAGAATAGTCATGCACAAATGAAAGTTAGAGGATCAATAAAAATTACAAGGCTAAGGGACTGTAGGTTATGATATAAAAGAATAGTCATGTTCCTATTCTTTTATAATTTGTTGAACAACATAAAGGCAAGGTTTTGGAGCAGATTTCAGGTAGTTCTTTTCTCTCTCAGCAATGTATTGTAATCTTTTCAAGTTCTTTCATGTTGGGACAACAAATTGTAACTCCATTTTCAAGCTTACACAACTGAATGTAATATCTTTTTGATTAATAAAATAAGCCATTTTAACCTTCTCATTATTGCTTTATTGTGCAAATATTTTAGATAGTTGATAAGTAATCTTTTTTATTATTGGAAACCAGTAAATAAAAATGACTAAATATATGACTAAATTAATGACTAAATATATGACTAAATCAATGACCAAATCAATGACTAAAATTCAATGACTAAATAAATGACTAATATAGTTTATTCATAAATTTGGTGGTGTTATAAATGACTACAAATAAACCACTAATAGTCACATGACTAAAATAAGTCATTTATATGCAATTTTTAGTAGTTTATTTAGTCATATATTGTTGTTTGTGTACTAGTGACTAGAAAAAATCTACAAATAAGACAAACACCTTCAACATCCCTCCCTTTTTCTAACCCTATCTTGCCTCTAGAGTGCCCCTTGTTTTCCTTCACATAATGAAAAAGAGTACAATCTCGTTGAACAACTCAAGAATTCTCCTGCTAAGATATCCTTATGGGACCTTATTCAAGCCTCCCCTCACTATTGTAACATGATTCAAAGTGCCTTACAACAAGTTCCTACCCCTCCTAATGTGCAACTAAATGACATAGAAACCCTAATTCAAGAAATGAATGTTGGCATTATTTTCCACCAAAGTGAGCTCCCTCCTTTGGAAATGCAAAAAAAATGAATCTTTCATGATAATAGTTATCTATAATAGGTTGGGAATAAAAATAACCCTCATTGACAATGGATCCACCCTTAATGTGTGTAGTGAGACCCTTTTGGATAGACTTGGTGTGGATAAATAAAAAATTCAACCCGACTGTTTATCTATTAAGGGATTTGACAATGTAGGAAAACAACTGCTTGGTGTGATCACTTTTCCTATTACAGCTGGAAAGGCCACATTAGAAACACCAATCCATGTTATGCCTCATGATATTTCATATAATCTTCTTTTAGGTAGACCGTGGATTCATGCAATGAATGGAGTGCATTCAACCCTTCATCATAAAATGAAGTATGTGTACAACAAAAAAGTGTATACAATCGATGTTGATCTTCAACCAAATAGTTGTTTGAACAGTGAAAAAGATAAGGAAAATCCTTTCAAAACATTGACACCGACTACACAAGTAGAACCCGTGCAATAGAAAGACAAAGAAAAACATATTGAGGAAGTCACAAAGTTATTAGAAGATGATTAGGGTTCCTTAGATTTCACATCATTCATGGGAGAATACAAGATCATCAACAAAGACTCTAAAAATGGAAAAGAAAAATTAGTAATGACAACACAAAATTTGGAAGACCCTTCGAAAGCATCCACCTTAAAAAATTTAGAAGAAGTAAGTTATACAATAAAATTTGACGAAGCTAATTATAAACGACCACCAAATCCAAAAGAAATAAAAAATATTAAAGGAAGAGGTTATGAACTTATGAAACAACTTGGGTATAGTGGAAAAGAATGTGGTGCTAGAGAACAAGGTATCTATGTCCCTATAGAGCCTAACACGCAAGGAATGACTAATGGTCTTGGTTATTGTCCCTCAAAAGAAACAAGCAAGCCTTCACTTAATGTCAACAATATTATAAATGATTCTTCTAATCCAACTTTAACATTAGTGCATCATGAACTAATAGAAACTAGTGGTCTTGAGTATTATCCATTGAAAGAAATGAAAGAAACAATGAAATCCTCACTTAATGTTAATGTCATCATAGAAAAACCTTATGATTTGAATTTGATAGATTTTACACCCTCCTGTCAAGGAGAGTACAAAATCTTACAATCTAAAGAGTCTTGTGTAAGTATGACACCTAATACTAAGCAAAAGATATCTTTGTTGGAAAAATAAAGAAACATCTTCTACCATCGATCAAGAGGGAATCTTGTTGAGACTCTTCCAAGATTGTTTGATATCTCTTCCTCCAAGAACATGAAAGAAATTTTACTATGCAAAAATTCATTTTATGCATATCATAGAGTTAATGGTCATTCTACTAATGAATGTAAGGCTTTAAGTGATAGAATTCAACATCTTAAGGAGTTTGGTACTCTTCCTTGTGTTGGGGCACCTAATTCCTCTAATTGATACTAGTTTTCACTCTAGCATGTTTCTCATCAATCATTTTGGCTCATCCTTTTCCTTCACTAAGTGGGGGCAAGGGGTTAAGTAGCCTAGTCCTCGTATGCCACTTATCATTTTCATTTTTCGATAGTTGACCAACTTTTATGTATATAGATGAGCAAGCTTGGGATGTGGATGACATGCCTTAAGTTGGCTCATATGTGAGGTACTAAGTTATACATTTTTGGGGAAACCCCTTCCCTTTTCATGATGTATCTTATTGGAAACATATGGCATGGAATAGGGCTTTCCGAATAAGCTCTCATGTCTTCTTCTACTTTAAAGAATTGCTCATAGAAATGGTGTTTGCAACCAATTTAAAGTGGGGGCATACATCAACACTCATGTTTCATTGTGTGATTTTCTTTTTTCTTGTGATGCATCCTTTTCTTGATGGTGTCATTGGGTTTTAGTTCCTCTAAGAGTGTCATATTTCTTTGACTTGTCCTCTCTTGGAGACATTAGGAATGATGTTCCCTAAGAAGAGACCTTATATGAACTAAGAAAAATCCCTTTGAATGTACCTTACACTATTTTTCATTTACAATTTATGTTATATGGCCACCTTGCATAACACACTTTGCTTTCCTGTGGTGCCATCCTCTTGTTCATGGGTTTCAAGCATACGAAGCTTTGCTTGCCTCATGGAGCTTGAAGATCATTGTTTTGTGGTGCCTTTACAAAGTTATCAAGAGGTATAGCTTTGGTATGGTTAGTGTATGATGAGAAGCCTAAACACGAGCATGAATTTCTCATTATACATCGAGAAGCTGACACAGAGGCATGACTTTCTCACTAAACCATCCTTTGGATACTCACCTAATAGACAACTTGAAGTTCCATTGCCTCAAAGTGAGCATGCATTTTTGAAAAAAAAAAATAGATCTAATCCACATTGCATTGGAAAAACGGTCAAGGCTTGATCCACCTCTTTTCATTTTCTATTGTTTTTGTTTTTCTTTCTTTTAATCATTTACATTGTATGTTTGTGTATCTTGATGTTGCATATCATACACCTTATGTGTGTCCATTTGTTCTTATGTTATTTTTTCATAGGATCTTGATACCGGGGCTTGTGCAACCCTCTTGGTCATTGGCATCCTATCTTGCTAGCATTGGTACATTGGGACCCCTCTTGATGTGATTTTGTCTACTTTAGTGTGAGTACGAAAGATCCTCCTCTCACTAAAGTGGGGGCTAAATGTGGAAATGGAAAAAGTATCCATTTTTCACTTGCTTTGGGAATGATTAATGTTAAAAGAAACCAAAAATCACTTTGATCTAGTGTTGTAATGTGTTTTACACATTCACATTGGGTTTAGGGCCCTTTTAAGCTAAATTGACCTAATTTTGCAAAGTGTATTATTTGCACCTTCACATTAAGTTTTGGGCCCTTGCAAACTAAATGGACTTAATATGCCTTATTTACGGTGTTGTAAAGTTTTTTCTTACACTTTCACACTAATCTAGGGTTTTCTTTATTAATTGGGCTTCTTAATGCCTTATTTGGCCTTATTTTGCATCCACAAGCCTTAGTTAATGCATCTTTCCAAGGATAATCCCAACATAAACCAAAATCTAATCATAATTCAAGTGTTTTTGGATTGTATTGCCTTGATTTAGTGATTTGGGACTCATACGCCACCTTGGGCGTATGGGTCCCACCTAATTTTTGGGGCCCTCATTTGGATTTCACATGAATATAAGATTTTCTTGAAAAATGTGTCCCATAGCCTAGCCTAGTGGGACTCATATGCCACTTCTAGCGTATGAGTCTCATGTGACTTAAAATTAAATTAAATTCAAATTCTTGGAAATATTTTATTCTCCTAGATCTGATGTCGACTTGTAGTGTAATTTGGGAAAATTTGGCAGAAACAAGTATAAATATAAGGTTTTTTCACACATTTTTAGGTAAGACTTTTAAGAGAGCATTCCTAATAGAAATTTTGTGATTACAAGACTTCACAAGAGTATTCAATAACATTCAAGCACATCTTTAAAGCATTCAAAGGAAAAAAAATTCATCATTTGATGTAGCAACTCAAGATCAATCTTCATGTCAAAGACATAGTGCATCAAACATTTTGTTGAGCTAATGTTGTTGATGTAGCATTGAAGATCCATTTGCAAGCATTATTCCACATCCAATTTGAGATCAAGATCTACATTTTTCATGGCCACTTCATGTTAGTTTGCAGATTTTTATTCCAAGACATCATCCAAGGTATCGCCATTTCATGTTTCATGTCCTTATTTCATTGTTTCACCATTTGGTTTAATCACCTAAACGGGGTTTGACCAAGGCCAACCCCTATTACCTAACAAAACAAAACTTTTTTCTCTCTTTGTGTGATTGCAGGTTTATAGGTTGAAGAAAAAGTGTATTTGAAGCCTTCAAAACTATCAAGATTGCAAAGTTGTAAAAGTTGCAAAAGTTGTCATGTAAAGTTGTCAAGGCTTAGGAAAACTCAGATCTAGAGAAAAATATCCAACCTATCTGCATGAAACTAGTGGGAAAAGGCTTCTTTGATCCATCTTCAGAGGCTCACAAAGTTTTTCTTTGAAATTCTACTCCTAGGACTCTTTGTGACAGAACAATACTAATATGACACTTGTGGAATATGAGTCCTCATATACCTATTTTTGGGTATTTTCTATAGATCTTGATTCAACAATTCTAGATTCCTATTTCCACCCAGAAACCCTAGTTTGGGACTAAATCGCCTAGACTAGTGTATGAGTCCTAGAGGGCATCAAACAATAGATTTTCATAGTTTTGGAGCTTGTTTTTACCTCATCACTCTCCTAGGTGCATTCTATACTTTCTCAATCTTTTATTCTACATTTTAGTTTCATTTCATAGGTCATTTAGTTAGGTTTTCCATGTTACTTTGCATATTAAAATCATTTCTTATCTTTCCAAGCCCTAGCTTGGTGGTGAACCCCCTTTTAGTCACTAATCATACCCTAGGACAACCTTTAGCGGATCTCTTTCCCTCATTCCATCCTTGGGTTCAGATCTCTAGGGTTTCCTTGAGTGAAACAAGAGTGTGAAGTAGGAAGCCCTTGTGCTCCATCTCCTCAAAGGTGGAGCACCCTATTTCTGTTGTTTCAAGAACATTAGATGCTTAAAGTTAAAATTTATTGTAAATAATCTAATGAGTGCATATGAGAGAGTGGGTTCGAATTCACACAACAAATATAGTATTTTCATATGGCATTTCATTACATCAACAATAGTAACAAATCAAACAAAGAAAGCTCTCCTCATTAGAAATACAAGTCAAGCATTAAAAATAAGTAGTAACAAGAGCCATCAAAAGATGTGAAATAGTGGAGGACCAAAATAGAAATGAATTATGGGCATTCTTCAATAGAATCCCATGGAAATATAAACTAATTTTTGAAGCCTTTAGATCCATAATTGAATAATTTGGGAAAAATAACACAAGGGTATCTCAGGTAATCAAAGAGATGTTGTAAGAAGGAGAATTGGTTGTTGAAACTATGAGCCACATCCAAAGCATTTTTTGGATATGGCTCAAACACAAATTTTCTCCAAATTTCTAGAGATGTATCCTCAAATTAAAATTAGTCAAAATTATTTTGAAGTGGAAAATCATTTTTATGTCAAAATAAATACACACACACAATTTTTTGTTGTAGAATTTACATTTTTTTTCTTATCATTATGATGTTTATATAATATATGTGTATATTTACATACTAATGATGTTTTTTAGGAGTGTAAGATACAAGATCTATCTAGATCTTCAAGAGATTTCATATTGAGCACTTTATATGTCAAATATTAGATGGTCAATTATTCTACAAGAAATTATTCTTGGATAGCACATGTTAACATTGTCGTGGCTTGTAAAATTTTCCAAATTTTCTACATATGGAGAATACACATACAATCATAAATGAACTAGTGAGATTTGGAAAATATAAAATAATGGCATATAGAATAAAAGGTGGAAAAGAAGCAAAAGGTTGTGAATTGGTGAGTGAAAATATACCACTGGTGTATTATTTTATGTCTATTTTTCAAGATAATATAGTGTATGAGTATGCAAGGAATTCCCATAAAGTTCAATGGTTGGACTTGAAATTCAAGCTATGCAAGGACACATTTCCACTTGGTACCATCATTTGAATTTTTTACTTTGTAGATAACTACACACTACAACCAAAGAATTAGGTACACTCATAGTATTACAACTCCATGTAGGTTGCTATATTTGTGTATATAGTGTTCATTCATGTACATGATAGTATAAAGGAAGACATGAAGATCTTGAGGGAGTATCACTTTTATATTAGTGATGATTGCACACATTCTACAAAGTTTGTAGAAGGTCGCTTTCAGATGTTCTACCATAATTTGGATAGAACAAACATATCATTTGGTCAAATAATTTTGCATCACAAATCAAGAGCTTTTGAATGTTCTATTAGTTGAGTAGGATGCATAAGATCACTAGTATTCATACAAGGAAAATGGTGTCCTTTTGTTCTCCATGTATAGATGGGGATTGGGATGAGTGTAAGTCAAAAGAGTTGGTTGATGAATGATGTACAAGAATTTTAAACCCACTTGAGATGTATCAATTCCCAATGACATAACAACTCATATACATGGAATCATCATTTTAATTTGAAAACATATTAGATCTAATTCAACCAAGTAATATCTATATGTATAATTTAAGAAAAATCAACATTTTATCTTATTTTGTAGTTTTTTGTATTGCTGACTAAATTCATCTAATTAGATGCACATATCAATGAAAAGTATGTTATTGTGGTTAGATGAAAAAAATGAAGGAGAAAATTATTATTTGTGTCATTGTGTTGAGGCAAAAAATAAATTGGAGGAACTTGTTAAAGATGGAGAAAATATCGAGTATCCTATAGGGTCAGTGGTTGTTACTAGAACATGGCTTATAAGGTACCCAATTAATAAGTCTAATTTGTGATTATTTCAGGAATTTGACATGCATCGAAAAATTATTCCTTACTCTAACCTTGTTGTGGCATAAAATGTTCATTTGATCAATGAACCAACAATTTTTGGGAGCTATGGCTCTCTTGCACTTATTAGGGTTTTTCACCTAAAAGGAGAAAAATAGACCCAAAAATTGTGGTGGTTCACTCAAACTAATGCAAGTATGATGTAAATTTCCTAAATGAAATGATCTAAATACAAAGAACTGAAAAAATAGATTCATTATTTATGCAAAACCTAAGAAATATGAAGTGTTTGAAAACATGTTGTGATATGTAAACAAGTATAAAAAGATCTAAAAGAAGCCCTCAAAATGTAAATAGAATAGAAAAAGAGTAATAGGAGATAAATATCATGCACTTGGAAACTCTGAAGAATTGAAAACAACTTTGAAAAACTAGAAAAGTTAACTTTTTTTACTAACTAGGACTCATCTGCCAACCTAGGTGAATTAGTCCTAGGTCAGGGTTTTTACCCATAAATTTTTTTTTGCCAAAAGGGTAATAGAATATATAATATATCCCAATAGACACCTATAGTAGGACTCATTCACCATTAGTGGTGAATTAGTCCATTTCCTATTTTCTGAAAATAGAAGTTATAGATCTGCACTTTAACACCTGCACTGCACTTCTAGATTGAATCCCAGACTTGAATATTCAAAAATGCCTGCAAAAAAAAAATTTGTTGTCTAATGGGGGGTTTCCCTTAGTCAAACCCCTAATTGGTATTTAAACTTTGGAAAGATGATAAAATTTGCATAAAACCCTAGCCTTAAGTGTGTCTAAGACTAAGAAAATCTAAAGTAAGGCAAAACCCTATTCTAATGTGCTAGAATAAGATTGTTTAACAAAATTTGAATGATGCAAGAATTCAATATAAGAAACCCCACAACATTTAAAAATATGTATTAATGACATGCAAACCTTAAATTTGAAGATAGAAAAAGAATGGAAGATGGAATCACTTTGAAAACAAGTCTTTAGGCTTGATTTGATGGCTAGTTGAATCTCCCCAACCTAGATTTCTCCATGATTCTTTGTAGGAATCCATGATAAACCATTTTCAATGTAAGATCTTGAATAGGAATTGAGCTTGAAGACCTACAAAAAACCCTAAATTTTTTTCCTAAAGCTTCAACTTTGTTGTAGAAAGATTATGAATCTTCATGTGGAAGATATTCAAAACTTGACTTTTGAATTTTACTTGTTGAAATGACTAAGAGATATGAAAAATGACCTAAAAAAGCATATTTATAGGTATAAATACCTAATTTCCCATTATTTAGACCTAAGAGGTCGACATCCACTGAAAAATTGAATTTAGTCAGTGAGTTTCCCACTTAAAATTGAATTTTTCCCTAAAAGGGACTCATTCGCCGCCCTTGGCGAATGGGTCCCACATGTGGTTTTTGGAGGTTGGTTTTTGAGATATGAATGAATTAAGTATTATTTTTTAGGACTTGCATGATTTTCGAGTGAACGGGGCCTCAAGATAAAAATATAATGGGTCTTAGGGGCCTATAAATGTTGTTTTAAAGGATAATTAATGCAAGAGTGCTCAAAAGTAAGTCCAAATTAAGCATGAAATTGTCTCTTTATCTAAGAGCATCCAATTTTATACGCTACATTTAGCCCCCACTTTAGCATCCATATGACTTATGTGCATATGTAAGGTAAAGGACTCTAAACAATACACTTTATTTCATAAAAGGATACTTGTTCAGATGACGGGAGAATGAAGCCCCCAATGTAGTTATCTGTAAGAACACAACATTAGGATCCATGCAACACAAATTCATTAGTTGTCCAAAAATCATTTTATCTAAGTTCTAGGAATCAAATTCAAGGGTAGATGTATGCCCCCCCTTGATTCCACTTGCTTTATAGAGGTGGAATCAAGGTAGCAATCTAGCCACATCGAATAGGACCAATCACATCAGAGGGAATTTACAAGTACCATGCCACATAACGATTGAAAATAAATGATGTGGGTGAGGAAATCATGATTCCATTGCAATAAACGACATCAAAAATAGAGTTCACTAGCTCACATTATGTTGATTTGAATAAAAATGACTTTTTAACCCTAATAGAGTAAAAATGCCTAATTTTAAAGATAAGAGCTAAAAAGTAAAGCAACTAGTCACTTACTTTTATCATTTTACCTTTGTGTAGCTTGAGAGTGACTATAGGATAGGAAAGGAGAAAATTTTGAGCAGATGAGGGTACGAGCTTGTGAGACTGGATGTGCTTTGAGACCAGGTGGCACACGACAAGTGGCATCATGAGGTGAGTTGATTCTATGACATTCACTTAGTGTTTTCATAGTAATTTGATGATATTTAATGTATTTAGAGGTTAATTTAGGATCTTGGAAAAATAGTTCGCAAAGTTTCCCCTTTTTATGTGAAGTGTCTCATTTGTTCACAAAGTGTCTCGTTTCTTCGCAAAGCATCCCTTTTCTTTGTGAAGTGTCCCAAAAGGGTTCTAAAGTGTCTAGGGCCTTTATGAAAGCACACTAGAACAACTTTAGTACACTTGCATGATGAATAATGTAAAAATTAAAGATGTGAAATTGTTTATAGAGCATATTTCTACATTTTTGAAAGATCCCCACCCATTCGCAGCAACGGCTAGGAGGGAGGCAGTTGAGCTTTCTCAGAGATTTAGCCCAATCACTTATAAGAGAGAAGACAAAGCACCTGTAGGATGTGGGTATTTACTAGGCTTACCTCATGCTCCCATGAGGTACCATGATGCAATGTTGATGGCGCTGTGCGAGCACTAGCATGCAAATACCTGCACATTTCACCTTCCAACAAGGGAGATAATGATTACCTTAGAGGATGCACACTATATTCTCTGAGTTCCTATTCAAGGAGAATGGGTATTCTTCTAAGGAGATTGGTCATTCCACGAGTGGAAGGCCAACATGTAGTACTGCCTTGGCGGGCTGATGCATGATGAGTGCGTGAGGGCATGAATCAAGCTACCAATGCTACTATATTCATGAGCTCCAATGGTGAGATAGATCATGATGCACATGGTGACACTAGTACTCAATCCAGATGGTTGAGCAACACACTTAGATGGAGGATTAGTCCACTTGATTTGAAGGATGGTAGAGCACATGATAGTCTATGGTTGGGGATGTTGTATCCTAGCTCATTTGTATTATGATCTAGGTCGGTTTGTGTTTTAGGAGATAAACAATATGGTGGATTGTACACTGCTACAAGTTTGGTGCCTAGAGCATATCACATGCACCAAGCCTATTGGTTTCCCATGTGCTACAACCGTAGAGTATCATTGGGATTTTAGTTATCATCTACGATGATTATGACAGTATGGAGACTTGCATTTTTGGAGAGTGAGATTTGACTGACTGGAGGAGGAAAAGATACTTTAGAGACCTTATCAGTTGATACTTCAGTTTCCATATCACATGAGACAATTGAGGAGGATGCAACTAGATAGATTTTTTGTTGGTCTTCATCACCATGTAGTACATCCCTTCTACTATGGTCGAGTCATGCAGTTGTTTTGACAGGTTCAGACACCACTGAGGGAATTCCCCTTTCTTAGGAGATCAGTGTGGAGTGCCTAGAGATCAGTTGATACAGTAAGATCACTATAGACCATGTGACCTAGAGTGACTCTGATTTCTCAGATCATGATTAGCCACCAAACCTCAACGCTAATGAAATCAGTAGCACAGATGAGTATGAGGAGTGGTGAAGAGCATCATGACTTGCTCCTCTATTTCCTATCAATGATCCTATAGGTGATGTAGGATCAGTTCTAGATGAGGGGGATGAGGTAGAGGGCAGGGCTGAGGAGATACGGTATAGGGCTACAAACATATTCCCAGATATTATAGATGATGAGTATGATGAGGATGTAGATCCTAATTATGATGGCCAAGATGGAGGAGATGAGGATGATGAGGATGAGGAGGAGGAGCCACCCTTGAGCGAGGGTGATGAGGTAACGACTGAGGATTGAAAAGAGTGGCGAGAGTCCTCACACATTCATGTGATGAGATGATGTGCAACAGCCACAAAAAACATCAGTACCCATGGTGATGGAGATGCTAGCACATCCTTCATGCCCCCCACAGAGGAGGAGGTTGATGTTACTCAACATGCCAAAGATATAGGTGATGATATTTAATTTATGCAGTTACTTTATGCTAGTGTTTATTCTCTTGTTATATATATGATGATGAGATGTACTAATTATTTATTATTTCTACCTTACAGGAGCCTTGAGAGACTATCGAGAGCTCTACCGTTAGGTAGTTACAAAGATAGTTCCAACATCTATTGATGAGGAGGAGATGGACTTAGATTATGTGCCCCTACCTATTGTGGAGGATGATCCAGAGTCACTGAGACCCTTAGCGAGATTGTAGGAAGCATATGAGAGTGTGAGGAGATGACTCTACCAAGCAGAGACTACAGGGCAGTCATCCTGGACTCTAGTAGAGTTTGAGAGGCTAGAGGCAGAGGTAGCACAGTTACAGGAAAAGAGAGATAAGATATTAGGGGAGAATCAGCTAGCCCTTGGATGGATATAGGGTTTAGAGTTTTCACTCAGATTTGATAGATCCTGATCACAATCACATATGACCATCTCCCATGTTTGGCGATCGGGTCATGAGTACCAGCTCTTGAGGGAACAAGCAGTCATAGACCATAGTGATATTGTATATTTAGATGAGATGTACATTAAAACTTTGATATATATATATGCATATTTGATGTTTTATTATTTGGTGTAATGTGTTTAAATGTTAAATGGCAATATGATTAATTACATAACCTTTTGTAAAAGTATTTAATCAATGTCTACATGATTTAACATAATTTATGTGATCTAATTTAAAACATATTTCAATTTTACTTAGATACAACATTGTTGTTTTAAGAAGGTTATGTTAAATTAAATTCACCTATAATCTATATAATGATCTAATTCAACATAACACCCTGAATAGTATGAAAGCTAAAGTAATTATAAAAATAAATTAAATAATCACTTTAGTGTTCAGGACAAACACATAAGCATTTGTCGAGAATGAAGCAATGTGAAAGAATTTAGGATGTAACCCAATAACTTTAAACAACATTGTTTTATCATTCATACTATTCAAAGAGACTAGAACTAATACTGACGTAGCTGTGTGGCATTAATAGGTTCCTTAAGGGGTGTACCATCAAGCTCTGTTAATATGTAAGCACCAAACCCATAACCGGTATCAATTATGTAAGGTCCCAACTAGTTAGGGCTGAATTTACCTTTGTCAACATAATCAACATTAGTGTTGTGTTGATTCTCATAGAGAACAAAATCACCCTTATTAAATGTCTTAGGAATGACCTGATTATTGTGTTTTCATTGTAATTGTTTAATGTAAACCTGGAGATGCTCAAGAGTGTTGATGTTCTTTTCATTGAGCATCTTAAGGTGGTGCAATTGTTGTTCTTTATAAGTAGCATCATCAATAAGGTCTTGAAGAGAAATCCTTAGTGTAGGAATTTCTAATTCGAAGGGAATGATCACTTTGGTACCATAGACAAGGTTATAGGGTGTGGTTCCCATAGATAATCTAACACTCGTTTGATAAGTCCATAGTGCATATTTTAACTGCGTATGCCGATCCTTATGATGTTTATTGATAGTTTTCTTTAGGATTTGTTTGAGGATTTTATTAGTACTCTCAACTTGTCCATTAGACTGTGGATAGTAGGCTATGGGAAAAAAATGTTAAATATTAAGTGTATCAAGGAATTTCTTCGCATCATTATTCTTAAATGGGGTTCCATTATCATAAACTAATGTGGAAGGAAGACCAAAGTGAGCAATAATGTGTTCCAATATGAAACGATAGATTACATCAACACTTGTAGATTGAATAGGTATAGCTTCCACCCATTTTGTGAAGTATTATATAGCTATAATGATGAAGGTATTCCCGGTAGATGAAGGTGGCAAAATTTTTCCAATTAGACCCAATCCCCATACTGAAAATGGCCAAATAGGAATTTGGTCTCGAAGCTCAAAAGTAGGAGCATGAATCAAGTTGTTATTTTCTTGACATTTGTGACATCGTTTAACATATGCAAAGCAATCTTTTTCCATATGTCACCAATAGTATCCCATACGGATGAGTTTTTGCACTAATGATCATCCTCCAAAATGACCTCCAAAGGCACTAGCATAGGCCTGGTCAAGGGCTATAGGAATTTTAGAGTCCTTAAGAAACCTTAATAAAATGCCATTGAAAGATCTTCGATACAACACATCGGCAAGGATTATGTATTTAGTTGCCAGTTTGCATAAGTAATTTTGAATATTTGTGGTTGTTAGTTTAGGAATAATACCATCTTTTAGATAATTATATATTGTATCATACCATTCATGTGAGTCTTCTTTAGTGGTTGCTAAAACTTCTTTCGATTGGATATCGATCGAAGGTTTCATGATTGGGTGAATGATGAATGTGAAATTTGCTTAAGTATCTTGTGGGGGTATAAGAGAGGTGGCACTCACCATTGCATTTGCATGTCGATTATCTTTTCATGGGATGCTATCTATGGTGAATGATTCAAACTTCTCTAACAATTTCATTGTAAGGTCCTTGTATTTTGATAATTTGTCATGCTTAGTTTGATATACTCTATTTATTTATTTAATTACTAATTGTGAATCACCAAATATCTTGATATCTTTGACACCCATGGTTCAAGCAGCTCACAATCCAACAATTAACACCTCATATTCAGCTATGTTATTGTAAAAAAAAAAATTAATCGATACGACAAGGGAATAGGATTTCCTATAGGTGGGATTAATATAATCCCAGCACCAGAGCTTGTTCTACAATTAGATCCATCGAAATACAATTCCCATGGTTTAACATCTATTGTCAATACACTGTCATTAGGAAAAGCGTCATTACTAGATAAAGCTAGAGGAGAAGGAGCATCAACTAAGTGATCAGTCAAGGCTTGGCCTTTGATTTCCTTTTGTGAAACAAACTTAAGGTCAAACTCAGTCAACAACACCACCCACTTAGCTAAACATCCAGATAGTTCTATTTTATTAAAAAAATGTTTAAGAGGATCAAATTTTGTTATGACTTGTATTTTCACATTTAGTAAATAATGTCACAACTTACTAGTGGTGAATACAAGTTCCAAGCATTGTTTTTCAATTGGTGTGTATCAGCTTTCATAGTCAATTAAGGTTTGAGTAATATAAAAAATAGGATGTTCTTTCCCAATATCATCTAGTTGAGCCAGCAATGTTGCAAGAGCATCGGTTGATGTAGCAATATAAAGAACGAATGGTTTATTTGGCATAGCAGGTTGTAAAACTGGAGGAGTTGCAAGGTATTCCTTCAAACTCTCAAAGGCTTGTTTACAATCTTTATTCCAATAAAAATGCACATCCTTTTTGAGATGTGTAAAGGGTAATGTACAATTAGCTAAAGATGCAACAAAATGACAGATAGCTTTAATTCTTCCTTGTGATGTGCACAATTGAGAAATATTTTGAGGTGGCATGTTAATAATGGCATCATTTTTCTTTGTATCCACCTCGATGCCTTTGTGAGATATGATAAACCCTAAAAGTTTTTCAAATTTAATTGCATGTTGTATTTACGCATTTGTTCAAAAATATTTCGAAGGACATTCACATTATCTTGTTGTGTGAGGTATTTAGCAAGGATTTCATCAACATAATCTTTCAAGATTCTATATATGTAATCATGAAATATCAATGTCATTGCTTGTTGATAAGTTGTTCCAGCATTCTTTAATCCAAAAGGCATCATAACCTAACAAAACGTTCCCCAAACAGTTGTAAATGTTGTCTTGTATTGATCTTGTGGGTTGATAAAGATTTGATTAGAACTAGACAATACCATCATGAATGACAACACAAAATGTCTAGCAGTTAAAAAATCCATGATCATGTCAATATTAGGAAGCAAAAATCATCCTTTAAAGAGGCTTTATTCAAGTCACGAAAATATGTACATATCCTAATACGATTATCAGGTTTAGCAATTGTGACAATGTTTGAGGTCCAAGGAGAATAATCAATAGGTCGAATGAAACTTGCATCAAGGAGTTTTTCAAGTTCTCCTTTAACATGGAAGGCTATCTTAGGATGCATTTTTTGTATCTTTTGGTGAACAAGTTTAGCATTGTCAGTAAGGACAATGTTATGTGTTACAATTTTTGGGCCAATTCCTGGCATGTCTGAATATTTCCAAGAATTTTTTTTAGGAAAATCATGAAGCAACATTGTAGTATCCTCTTGTTATTCTTCATCAAGGCACTTCCCAATCTTAATGACCTTGTCTTTACCATCAATTTCCATTGGTATATCAATTGTATCTCTTAAGGGGAGTGCATTTGACCTAGGTAATTTAGGATCATATGGTTCCATGCTCATATCTTTCTCATTAGTATAAATTTATTTTTGCTTGGTACTAATCATAGCACAAGTAACATGTTGCATGGGAGGAGTATAGGATGGTTTATCATAAACTCCTAATATTTTTTTAAAGCTTCATCACTTACAACATACTCCCATGATGGTGGTGAATCCATATCAATAATTCAAGATGTTTGATTGTAAGAGTGTGTCTTGGTTGACATGTCATAGTTTTGATGTTCAAGGATGGTCGTTGAGTAGATTTCATTGTCTTAGAAAAATAATTTCCCAAGCCATTTTGTGTCTCTTGCATGGTAGGATCTATAGGAACTCAAATACCTTGTTCATTCTTTCCACATACTTTAACATTATATCCCAATTCTTTCACAAACTCATAGCCTTTCCCATAAAGTCTTTCCATTTCCTTTGGGTTAGGTGGATGTTGATAATCTATCTCATCAAAATTTGTTGTATATGTTGTATTTTCTTCCAAAGTAGGGGAGATAGATGCTTGGGAAGATTCTTCCGAATTTTGAGTTAACATAACTATTTGTTGTTCTTGTTTTTCTCCCTATTTTCATGTAATTATATATTCACCCATAAATGAAGGTGTGAATTCTAATGATCCCCAATCATCACCTATCAATTTAGAGATAGGTTCTTCTTCTTGTGTGTTGGTCTCAAGGGGTTTTATGTGAGATGTTGGAATTAATGTACTTATAGGACTTGTTGTTCCTTTTTCAAGTTGTAAGCAGCTTTCAGGCTCAGGGTCTATTTCAACTTGATAAACTTTGTTGTTATAGACATATTTCATTATACGATGAAGGATCGAAGGAACTACATTCATCTCATGAATCCATGGTCTTCCCAAAAGAAGGTTATACGAAAGATCATAGGGCATGACATGAATAGGATTTTGCAAAGTATCTACTTTGACTATAATAGGAAAAGTGATTACACCAAGCGGTTATTTTTCTGTATTGTCAAATCAACGAATGGATAAGGAATCAGATTTTATTTGTGACTTGTCAGTGCACAATCAGTCAAAGAGGTTCACACTACACACATTAAGAGTAGAACCATTATCAACAAGGGTCCTTTTGATACATATTTGATTAAATTGAGCTATTATCATAAAGGCTTCATTTTTCTTTCGTAACTCTAAAGGAGGGAGCTCATGTTGATAAAAAGTAATGTCTAGATTAACTCTATTCATTCCTTGTATTAAATTTGACACATCATTTGGAGTTTTATCTAGAGGAACTGTGATTTGTTGCAATTTTTGAAGGATGGTGTGATAATTTGGTGAATTTTGAAGTAAATCCCAAAGAGAGATCTTTGCAGGAATATTCTTAAGTTGTTCAACAAGATCATACTCCTTGGTATGTGATGGTAATCGAGGAGCACTAGGTAATATAGGATTAGGCAAGGGTAAAGAGGTGGGGGTTGGTTGTTGTGGTTGTGGATTGTTTTGGGTATTGTATGTATGAGAAACAATAGTATTACTTGATTACTGCAAGACAACAGTTTTAGGTTGGTAAAGAGTAAAATCCAGTTTATTTTAAGGGTGAAGTTTATGCGAAGGTGGGTAAAGAATGAGTTGAGGTTGAATTACATTAAAATCCTTTATTTGAGGTTGTTCACAAAAAACCTTAGTGGATGACTTAGGTGAGATGAAGTTTTGAAGGGCTTCATCTAACATGTCAAAGTCATCACAACTAAAAGGTTTGAGAGTTAAGTTATTGTCAATTAGTTTAGGTTTCTCATGGCAAGCCTCAGTGGATGAATTGAGTGAGAAGAATTCCTAAAGGGATTCATCTAACTTATCTAAATCATCACTACTAAGAGGCTCAGATGAGATGGTCTTTCTAAATTGAAGCATTTTATGTAAAGATTGGTATGATGTTTGTGTTTTATGTTTTCATTTATTAATGAATCTAAAAGGAGTAGGAACTAATGTTGAAAATGAAACTTGCAAAAATCTAATGCTATCCATAATTGCCATGAAAGAAAATGATGCTTATGCTAATGACTTGAATATAACAGAGATTAACTAAACTAAAATAGAAAAATAACTGATGCAAACAGAAGCTTAAAAACTAGAAACCGAATGCTAAAAATAGTGATGTAGAATGTGTACTGGGGTGAATCAGTCCTAGTAAGGTTTTTTTTGAATTTTTTTTTACTTTTTTGGATTTTTTCTTTGTTTCCAAGTTTGTACAATGCAGAGAACTAATTGAAATGCATAATTTTGTTATGATGTGATGAAATGAAGTGCAATAATGACATTTATATGATGTTTTCACTAATGCAATTTTGAAAACCCTAGGATGCAAAAATAATTACAAAACCTAAAGTAATGGTGATGCAAGCTAACCCTAGGATGCAAATGCAATGGAAATCAGAAGTAGAATGTTCAAAATGCAGGTTCACCAAAATGAACCAACAATTTTTGGGTGTTATGGCTCTCTTGCACTTCTTAGGGTTTTTCACCTAAAAGGAGAGAGATAGACCCAAAAAATATGGTGGTTCACTCAAATTAATGCAAGTATGATGTAAATATGCCTAAATTCAATGATCTAAATACAAAGAACTAAAAAGATAGATTGATTATTTATGCAAAACCTAAGAAATATGAAGTGTTTGAAAATGTGATGTGATATGCAAACAAGTATAAAAAGATCTAAAAGAAGCCCTTGAAATGTAGAAAGAACAAAATAGGAGTACTAGGAGATAGATATCATGCACCTGGAAACTTTGAAGAATTGAAAACAACTCTAAAAATTAGAAAAGTTGACTTTTTTGACTAATTGGGACTCATTCACCAACTTGGGCGAATTAGTCTTAGATTAGGGTTTTTACCCATAAATCTATTTTTTCCAAAAGGGTATTGGAATCTACATTTTGTCCTGATAGATACCTGTAGATGAACTCATTTTCCATTAGTGGTGAATTAGTCCATTTCCCATTTTCTAAAAATAGAAGTTACAAATCTACACTTTAACACCTGCACTACACTTCTAGATTGAATCCTAGACTTGAATATTTGAAAATGCCTGCAAAAAAAAAAATGATTTGTTGTCTAATGGGGATTTTCCTCATTCAAACCCCAAATTAGTATTTAAACCATGGAAATATGATAAAATTTTCATAAAACCCTATCCTTAAGTGTGTTTAAGACTAAGAAAATCTGAAGTAATGCAAAACCCTATTCTAATGTGATAGAATAAGATTGTTTAAAGGAATTTTAATGATGCAATACTTCAATCTAAGAAACCCTACAACATTTAAAAATGTGTATTAATGACATGCAAACCTTAAATATGAAGATAGAGAGAAAATGGAAGAAGAAATCACTTTGAAAATAAGTCCTTAGGCTTCATTTGATGGCTAGTTGCATCTCCTCAACCTATATTTCTCCATGATTCTCCATAGGCCTCCATGATCAACCCTTTTAAATGTAAGATCTTGAATAGGAAGTGAGCTTGAAGACCTGCAAAAACCCTAACTTGTTGTTCTAAAGCTTCAACTGTGCTATAAAAAGATTAATGAATCTTCTTGTGGAAGATATTCATCACTTGAATTTTTAATTTTTCTTGTTGAAATGACTAAGAGATATGAAAAATGACCTAAAAACACATATTTATAGGCATCAATACCTAATTTACTGTTATTTACACCTAAGAGGCCGACATCCACTGAAAAATTGAATTAAGTCGGTGAGTTTCTCACTAAAATATTTGAAATATTCCCCAAGATGGACTCATTCGCCACCCTTGGTAAATGGGTCCCACCAGAGGGGACTCATTCATTCAAGGTGGTGAGTGGGTCCCACATGTGGTTTTTGGAGGTGGGTTTTTGAGATATGAATGAATTAAGTATTATTTCTTGTGATTTGCATGATTTTCAGTGAAATGGGCCTCAATATTAAAAATAATGGGTCTTAGGGGCCTATAAATGTTATTTTAAAGGATAATTAATGCAAGATTGCTCAAAAGTAGGTCCAAATTAAGTGTGAAATTGTCTATTTTTCCAAGAGTGTCTAATTTTCTGCACTACAATCAAATATTGGGGTATACCATTTAATAAGAACTTATGGAAAGTTTGCGAGTTTGACCATGATGCAATACTTGACACAGTAAAGAGTAGAGAAGAACAATATGGTTCCTTGGATTGATTGTAAATGAAAATGTAAAACCTCATCCTGCAACCTAAAGGATGATGCAACACTACGAAAGCACAACTAATTTTTTTTCTTAAAAGGTAAAACAAGATGAGTAAAGTATCCTACTCTAACCACATACATCCTCTAGGCTATGCAATGCATCTACATGTGAACACCATTACTTATAAAATTTAAACCAACCATAGCATATGAATATTAAACTCAAGATACAACATACAACAAAGCATTAAACCATTGCAAGATAAATCTAACACGTAGAAATGTATTGAACATATTTCCACAGGTACAACACCTCAAAACATCCAATACACCATTAAATCCAATAATTAATAGATCATAAATATTATTACAATTACATCACAAAGGTTCACCTCAATACAAATGAGGTACAACAATTATGCATAATGATCCACAGTTACAATGAAGAAAGAGAAGAACAACTCCAGAGAACAACACGAGCTCCTCGAACAAGAAGATCCCACCATCACAAACAGGAAGAGAACTCAATAGTATAAGATGTACGCCACCCAACCATATGGTACCTATAGGCCCAGCCCCCATGCTAGGAGATAGTATAAGGTAACCAAGAAAATCCTACTACCTCTAGACACATGCCATATACAAAAAACTCACAATACAGGTAAACAAGAACTATAGTCACATTGCTTCCAGAATCACTAAATCAATTACAAACATAATAAAAATAAACCGACTATTGTCAAAGGAGTAGTTTCATCACAATGGTTTCATTGGTTATCCAAAGGAGATCTTCCTAGGTCTCGGCACCCCTCTAGGGTTATCTTGGTAACCTCTAACGAACTCCAACCCCACATGCACACCAGAGCGAAATCGATTATCTTTTAAGAAGACAAGATAACGATCGTTCCATTCCAGGACTTCCCGACTCATCTCAAGTCTAACACAAGCCCTTGAGCCAATGAGTGTTGCTAAATTACAAATTTAATGTATTAAGCTACCCATTCCCTAAAAATAGGTTATTTAATTTCCACTAGTTAAACTGACTCCCACACGAGTTGTCCTGGGATCACTTTGTTTCATGACCCTCATTTAAAAGCCACTCCCCTATCAACAACACATAAAATCATACCACACCTAAGGGTAGACAGTGCACTAAAACTAACCCCACATAATCAACATGCCTCAAAAGGTAACACATCCCTATGGATGTCCAATACTGAATCCCAATATGTGCACTACCCAAGAAAACTCAAAGGGTGAACTAAAGTTACAACAACCCCTTTTCACAAATTACAACTCTAGAAGACTTAGACTTTCCACAACATCAAATACTCCCCCTAGTACACAATTACAAAAACACGTGCTTTTATAAATACAACTCTAGCAATTAAAGAAATGATGTCATTCATATTTCCTAAATCCATTACAATAAATTTCACATATTTAAAATGTACCATTAAATATAATTCCAACTTACAATTTCAAAAGCGAATAAAACTAATTGTTTATCTTCTAGTTTTCACAAGTGCTCATAAAATTAACTCAATTTTCCTCAATAAAAATAAATCAATCATATTTATTTAGCTAACCATGTTTACAAATATCTATTGTAAAATTCAAACATTAAATAAATATATTTAATATGTATATATATATATATATATAAATATAAATATATTATTTAATTATTAAATCACTTATAGGTTAAAAGCACCCCATTTATTTAATACTACAAATTCATTTCCTCACAAATTTATTTTATTGATCATATATAGCATTATATTAAAAATAACATAAATATATATATATAATATATATATACATTACATATAACACATATATATAATATATATTATAAATATAACATATATTTTAATTTCCAAAAACAAGAAGTATGAAAATCATAGTGGCCGTGTTTCAAACTCTGTGGACTGTACAATTACTGTAGCTGTGTGTTGTACAACCTTCCCCTCATGGAAAACCATGGGTAAGACAGGGCAGCGTTTACTGCCTCACAGTGCTGACCCTCCCTTAAGCGGAGTTGGCGCTGGGATAGCCAACGCTTCCCCTTAATACATATATAAAACTTCCATTCCAATGAAAAAAAGTCGAGAATTTCACCGTACGGCGATTCTGTACAGTTTCGCTTAAAATAAAATTCCCTCAAGAAATTTACAATGTTTAAAATCAAATACAATATTTATAATACATATATATATATGTATATGTACATATATATTTAAATATATATGTATATATATATATATATATTTATTTACATATAAATTAATCCAAGCACTGGTTAAAATTGGGCAATAATTTTTCACATAAGAAGTTTTCTACAAAAAAGCTCAAAGATTTCATTTTCCCAACAATTAAAAGAAATAGGGAAACGAAAATAAAATGAAGGTTTTTCTATAGAGATCTATAATTTCCTTTTTTATCAATCTATTTCAAATGATCAATTTACATAGAGGATTTTTAATTGTTTTCTACAGAGGTTCCTCTTTCACAAAAATCTTGTAAAAGAAAGAAACAAGAGCTTCTATAGTACTGAAAATATTTTCCTAAACATTTCCAAATTGCATTACAATAATATAAACAACCTTTCAATTCAAAATTCACAAAAACAATAAAGGAACCTGTTCTAAAAGAGCTGTTGCCCCAAGAATTGTTGCCGAGCTTCTCTATAGCTTCAAAATGCCAATGTTTCCAAAGCTTCCTCCAGTAATTTTTCCACTTCCATAAAACACAACAATACCACTACTAAGAATTCTATAGCAAGATTCTAAAATAAAATCCTCAGAGTGATCCACAAATTCCTCACTAATTTTCAACAAAAACCAAAACTCTTCCTGTAAAACAACTTTCTTCCCTTCTTCCAATATTTCCCCCGAGAATCAATTTACAACAATAAGATAACAAATTTCTAACTCACAGTTATCCCAATCAAAATATCTTTTCCCTCAACAACCCGAGATATTTTCCAACCTCATGCATTTAAAATAAAATAAAACAATTAATATATTTCAACAAATTTAAATAATCTTATTTATTTAATTCCCATATAATTTAATAATTAAAAGCTTTTAATAACATAACTAAATTAAATTAATTAATTTTTTTATTCTAAAGCCTTCACAACAATAATTCAATCAATTAAATATTTAAATCAAATTCACATTTAATCTACCAAATTAAACTTGCACAATAATAAAATACCCAAAACAACAATGATAAGGCTAAGACTAAAACTCAAATTGAAAACAGACTATACTAGGGTAAAGGTATGACTAGGTAGCCTATTGCTATCTCCCAATATTACTATTGAGTAGTGGACACGCTCAAACCTGTGAAACTAGGCGAAGCTGTTGTCGTGTACCTGCAAACCTACAACACAAGCAAGAGTCGTACATGTATACAGATAGTAATTCATACACACCATGAAGAGGGAATCACGGAAATCACAGGGCACTCGCAAGTGAGTGATGCAATACGATTGTCTTCACCAATATAATGTCACATCAACTGATGAGATAATATATCAATTAAACTACAATAAGCATATATAGCAATTTCATCACAACTAAGCATCTATACAAACATAAAGCATATTATACATAATCACCATGCATATAATGTGTCATCACATCAATATAGTCTATCATCACTTCACTGTCAGCGATAGAATAATAATAACATAAAATAAAATCTAACAAATTATCTGAGCTGTCAAGAAAACATAACAAATCGAAGGGGTGTCACATCCTCCCCCCCTAGGATCAGGCTTACTCCTAGAAGCATACGAACAAGTAAGGGTAGAGCTCCCTCATCCTGGTAGCATCCTCCCATGTAGCAGAAGTGTCATCTCTAGGACCCCAATGGACCCTCACCTGCTCAATATCTCGACCCCTGAGGGCGAGTCTCTTGTGTTGGGTAACGACCACGAGCCCCAAAGCTAGCTTCACATCCTCTACCTGTAAAATAGTCCAATCAAGGATATGAGAAATCTTTGGATGATAAGGTCTAAGTACAACAACATGGAACACATCGTGGATATGGGAGAGATTGGGTGGTAAAGCAAGGCAATAAGCAACTAGCCCAATCTTCTCTAGAATTTCAAAAGGCCCAACAAAATGAGGTGCAAGCTTAGAAACCTTTCTGTAACGGATCAAACTCTTCCTTGGTTGCACTCGCAAGAAAACTCAATCACCTACAACAAACTGGTGATCCACACGGTGTGCAACCATGTACTTCTTTTGTCTATCCTATACAGCTACTAAATGCACTCTGATCTAAACCACCTGTTGCTCCATATCCTATAACATATCTGGACCCAATAAAATCATGTCCTCCAACCTGTCCCAACTCAATGGAGTCTGACACGGCTATCCATACAAGGCCTAAAAAGATGCCATGCCAATAGAACTCTAAAACCCGTTGTTATAAGCAAACTCTACAAGATAGAGATAATCCTCCCATCATGTCTGCTGGTCCATGACATACATGCAAAGCATATCTTCGAGGATCTGCTTGACCCTCTCAATCTGTCCATCCATCTCTGGGTGATACGTTGAACTAAAGTTCAACTATGTCCCCATAGCATGTTGTAATGATGTCCAAAGAGCCGAAGTAAACACAGGATCCCTATCAAAAATAATTCGATGCGAAATACCATGCAACCTCACAATGTCCTCCATGAACACTCTAACAACTAACGAAGCATTATAGGAGGAATAGATAGGTGAGAAGTGTGCCACCTTCGTCAACCTATCTACCGTCACCATAATCGCATCGTGTCATCGCGAAGAGTTGGGTAAACCAACAATGAAATCCAATGAAATGATGTCCCATTTCCACTTAGGAATCAAATGAGGCTATAGAAGACCAACCAAATGTTGGTGTTTAGCCTTAACTCACTTCCACTCCAAACACCGTGATACATAATCAGCTATATCCCGCTTCATACTTACCCAGAAATAAAGCAGTTGCAGATCAACATACATCTTCTTCACTCCAGGGTGAGCTGAGTAAGGTGCCTGATGTGCCTTTGTCAAAATCAAGGTACAAAGCCCTTCCAAAGATGGAACAAATATACATCCCATGTATCTCAATAACCCATATGTCTCCAAAGAATATCCTGAGTACCTGCCATCCAAATTCCTTCTTGACTCAATCTCAGACCTTACCTCCTGGTACCAACTATCTGTAGGAACTACGATAAGAATCTGACTCCTCAAATCCATAGTAAGAGTCATTTTAGACAGTTTGTGCCTCCGTCGACTAAGAGAATCGACCACTACATTCTCCTTCCCCTAGATGTACTTCACCTCAAAATCGTACTCATAGAGGGACTCCATCCATCACCTTTTCCTAGCATTAAGGTTAGGCTATGTAAAGATATATTGTAGATTCTGATGGTCACTGTGTAACTAAAAATGGTGATACAATAGAAAACATCTCCATTGAGTCAAGGCATGTACTATTGTAGCTAACTCAAGATCATGTGTAGGGTAGTTCAACTCATGATCTTTGAGCTTGTGCGACTCGTACGCAATGACTCATCCATTCTGCATCAATACCAATCCTAACCCCTCTAAAGAAGCATTATCACATATAACAAAGTCTCCTGTAGAATTGGGTATTGCAAGGATCGGTGCACTAGTCAACCTCTCCTTCAATGTCTGAAATGAAGCCTCGCTCTGCTCTGACCAATTGAAATTCTCCCCTTTCCTCTAAAGAGAAGTAATAGGGTGTCCTACCTTAGAAAATTCCTGAACAAAACACCTGTAGTAACCTATTATCCCCATAGAGCTACGTATCTCTGCCACATTCATGGGTGCAGGCCAATCCATGATTGCCTAGATCTTTGCAGGATCCACTATAATTCCCTCTCTTGATATAACATGACCAAGGTATTTGACCAAATTTTTGAGGAACTCACACTTAGACAAGTTGGCATACAACTTATTATCCCTTAGACACTACAATACCTGCCTCAAGTGTTCTGCATGCTCCTCAATAGTCCTGGAATAAATCAAAATGTCATTGAGGAATACCACTACAAACCTATCTAGGTACATGCAAAAACTTTGTGCATCAGGATCATGAATACCGATGGCGCATTCGTCAACCTGAACCATACCACTATGAACTCATAGTGGCCATATCATGTGTGAAATGTTGTCTTATGAATATCAACCTCTACAATCCGCAACTAATGGTATCCTAACTTAAGATCAATCTTAGAAAAGATTGTTGCACCTTTGACCTAATCAACAAGTCATCAATCCTGGGTAGAGGGTATCAATTCCTGATGGTGACCTTATTTAACTGTTGGTAATCTATGCAAAGATGAAGAGACCCATCCTTCTTCTTCACAAAGATCACTGATGCTACCCAAGGTGATACACTAGGGTGAATCAACCCCTTCTCCAACAACTCCTCAAGCTGTAGGTGGAGCTCCTTAAGCTCTTGAGTCATCATGCGATAAGGTGCTCATGAAATGGGTTCAGAACCAGGCAAAAAATCCACCTTGAAGTCTATGTCACGCTGAGGTGGCATCTCTAGAATATCCTCCAAAAAGACATCCGCATACTGCTATAGTATGGGGTGGCTATCTATGGACAACTTCTCCTCTCTATCCCCCATCTCCAAATCATCTACTATAACAAAAAATAACTAGCACCCCTATCGAACACACCTTTTCAATTGCATAGCTGAGATCATTCTTAGAGATATAGGCCTCTAGACCCCTACTAACTCTACCTCACTACCTGATGCATTAGTGCATAGTATTGACTTGCATCGACAATCAATCATGGCCCTATGAGCATCGAGCCAATTCATCCCTAGCACTATGTCATAAGAAACTAATGGTATAACATGAAGATCTGCAATGGTGTGGAAAGAACCAATCTCCAGTCTACAATTCGGTACAAAGGAATGTACTACAACCCTAGCACCAGATGCTAACTCAACCTACCACTTACCCTCTTGCCTCACTACTCCTAGTCTATCACGTGCCACAACGGATGATGAAATAAATGAGTCGGAGGCTCCTGAATCAAACAATATGGTAACTTGGTTACCCTACAACATACCTGTAGTCTCCACCACTGTACTCTGGTGGTCAGCCTAGCAGTTATCAACCATAGAAAACACCTGGTGTCCCCTGCCTACATCCCCTACAGTTAGCTCTGACATCTTTGTCCTCTGTGTATATCCTGACATGACCTTATTGGGACATTATCGAGCTATGTGACTGTGTTGGCCACAAGCGAAACACCTGGTAGCTCTACCATAGCCCCTGCCACCAGAAGGTGCACTGAACTGTTGAACACTACCCCTAAAGGTAGACTGAGAACACTACACTGGCTGTGCATTACTGAAGTATTTAACACGCCTCCAATTCTGATCACCCCTGTCTAATATTTATCATTTTGTCTAGGTGGAAAATCCTTTCATTTTCCTTGAGAATTCTAGTACTATCCACTCTATGCTAGTGTCTGTTGTGTCCTAGGTGGTCTAGATCCCTGTGGCTGAAGTGCTATCCACTTGTACTCCAACATGACCACCTAAGGCCATAGCTAAATTATCCTCAATAAGTCTGGCCTTATCTACCGCCGCCTCCATGGTCTTGGGTTTGAAAACCTACACATCTCCACTGATTCATGCATTTAAGCCCCTAAGAAAGTGCTCCACCAACATGCCCTCATCATCACCTATTCCTGCGTACTGTTTGGGCTCATAAAAATGATGCTCGTAGAGCTCCATTGACATAGTCATCTATCATAGAGTATGGAACTCATCCCCATGGCGCTGTCGCCAATGATCTGAGATAAATCTGGCATGGAACCTCTAAAAAAAAATTGCCCAAGATATGATACTGATATCAATATGGAGCTTTTTCTCCTCCAATCTCCACCATGTGGAGGAAAATCCTCTCAGGTACATAATCGCACATCTGGCTCTAGTATTGCTACCATATGGGTGCATAGCAAAGCATTTTTTCAGCTCAATCAGCCAGGTCTCCACCTCTAAGCCGCTGTCTGATCCATAAAATATGGGGGGTTGAGCCCTAAGTAAATCCCTCATATGTGTAGCTACAACTGCATTTGACTGAGCTGGTACATCCCTCTCTCTAACAACAATCTAATCTACCTCATGCCTTGGCCCAAGATGGGAAAAAGTCTCCTCCAATAACTAATGCAACTGTGCGCCCTCAATCCCTGGTGGATCTAGATCCTGAATACCGCCTCCCAGAATGTATTGAGAAGCATGTTGCTCCTCACAGTCAAAATCATGAGAAACATGCAGAGGTGAGTTCTACCGACTACCCTCGTGTCTACCTCCACGACCATGACCACGACCTCAACCTCTCCTAGGTGGCATGATCCTACACAAACACACCAAGGTGTAAGACAAGATATGCAACTTAAATCCTATGCAAAAACTTAATGGTTCCAACATTAACCCAGAGTACCCAGTGTTTAAACCTAGAATCTGATTCCAAGTGTAAAACCTCATCCCAAAACCTAGAGGATGATGCAACACTACAGAAGCACAACTAATTTTTTTTCTTAAAAGGTAAAACAAGACAAGTAAAGTATCCTACTCTAACCACATACATCCTCTAGGCTACACAACATGTCTACATGTGAACACCATTACTTATAAAATTTAAACCAACCATAGCATATGAATATTAAACTCGAGATACAACATACAACAAAGCATTAAACCATTGCAAGATAAATCTAACACATAGAAATGTATTGAACATATTTTCACAAATACAACACCACATAATATCCAATACACTATTAAATCCAATAATGAATAGATCATAAATATTATTACAATTACATCACAAAGGTTCACCTTGATACAAATGGGGTATTACAATTAGACATAATGATCCACAGTTACAATGAAGAAAGACAAGAACAACTCTAGAGAACCACATGAGCTGCTTGAACAAGAAGATCCCACCATCATGAATAGGAAGAGAAATAAATAGTATAAGACACATGCCACCCAACTATATGGTACCCATAGGCCCAACACCCATGCTAGGAGATAGTAAAAGGTAACCAAGACAATCCTACTACCTCTAGACATAGGCCATATACAAAAAACTCACAATACAGGTAAACAAGAACTATGGTCACATTGCTTCCAAAATCACTGAATCAATTACAAACACAATACAAATAAACCAACTATTGTCATAGGAGGAGTGTCATCACAATGGTTACATTGGTTATCCAAAGGAGATCTTCCTAGGTACCGCCCCCCCTCTAGGGTTATCTTGGTAACCTCTTACGAACTCCGGCCCCACATGCACACCAGAGTGGAATCGATTATCTTTTCAGAAGACAAGATAACGATTGTGCCATTCCAGGACTTCCCGACTCATCTCAAGTCTAACACAAGCCCTTGAGCCAATGAGCGAGGCTAAATTACAAAGTTAATGTATTAAGCTACCCACTCCCCTAAAAATAGGTTATTTAATTTCCATTGGTTAAACTGACTCCCACACGGGTTGTCCTGGGACCACTTTGTGTCCCGAGCCTCATTGAAAGCCACTCCCCTATTGACAACACATAAACTCATGCCAGACCCAAGGGTAGACAGTGCACTAAAATTGACCCCACATAATCAACACACCTCAAAAGGTAACACATCCCTACAGATGTCGAATACTGAATCCCAATACATGCACTACCCAAGAAAACACAAAGGGTGAACTAAAGTTACAACAATCCCTTTTCAAAAATTACAACTCTAGAAGAATTAGACTTTCCACAACATCAAATACTCTTCCTAGTACATAATTATAGAAACACGTGCTTTTATAAATACAACTTCTAGCAATTAAAGAAATGCTATCATTCGGATTTCCTAAATCCATTACAATCAATTTTGCATATTTAAAATGCACCATTAAATATAATTCTAACTTACAATTTCAACAACGAATAAAACTAATTGTTTATCTTCTAGTTTTCACAAGTGCTCATAAAATTAACTCAATTTTCCTCAATAAAAATAAATCAATCATATTTATTTAGCTAACCATGTTTACAAATATCTATTGTAAAATTCAAACATTAAATAAATATATTTAATATGTATATATATATAATTAAATGTAATTATATATATACATATAAATATATTATTTAATTATTAAATCACTTATAGGTTAAAAGCACCCCATTTATTTAATACTACAAATTCATTTCCTCACAAAATTATTTTATTGATCATATATAGCATTATATTAAAAATAACATAAATATATATATTATAAATATAACATATATTTTAATTTCAAAAAAAATGAAGTACGAAAATCACAATGGTCGCATTTAAAACTCCGCAGACTGTACAATTACTGTAGCCGCGTACTGTACAACCTTCCCCTTACGAAAAAGTGTGGGTAAGATAGGGCAACGCCAACTGCCTCACAGTGCTGGTCCTCCCTTAAGGGGAGTTAGCGCTGGGATACCCAGTGCTTCCCCTCAATACATATACAAAACTTCCATTCTAATGAAAAAACATCATAAATTTTGTCGTACGACGATTCTGCACAATTTTGCTTAAAATAAAATTTCCTCGGGAAATTTACAATTTTTAAAATCAAATACAATATTTATATAATATATATATGTATATTTACATATATATTTAAATATATATATATATATATATATGTTTACATATAAATTAATCCAAGCATTGGGTAAAATTGGGCAATAATTTTTCACAAAAGAATTTTTCTACAGGAAAGCTCAGATATTTCATTTTCCCAACAATTAAAATAAATAGGGAAACGAAAATAAAATGAAGTTTTTTCTATAGAGATCTATAATTTCCTTTTGTATCAATCTATTTCAAATGATCAATTTACACAGAGGATTTTTAATTGTTTTCTACAGAGGTTCCTCTTTCACAACAATCTTGTAAAAGAAAGAAATAAGATCTTCTATAGTATTGAAAATCTTTTCCTAAACATTTCCAAATTGCATTACAGTAATATAAACAACCTTTCAATTCAAAATTCACAAAAATAATAAAGGAACTTGTTCCAGAAGAACTGTTGCCCCAAGAATTGTTGTCGAGCTTCTTTGTAGCTTCAAAATGCCAATGTTGCCAAAGCTTCCTCCAGTAAATTTGTCACTTCCAGAAAATAAAACAATACCATAGCCAAGAATTCTACAACAAGATTCTAAAATAAAATCCTCAGAGAGATCCACAAATTCCTCACTAATTTTCAACAAAAACCAAAACTCTTCCCATGAAACAACTTTCTTCCCTTCTTCCAATATTTCCTCCAAGAATTAATTTACAAAAATAAGATAACAAATTTCTAACTCATAGTTATCCCAATCAAAATATCTTTTCCCTCAACAACCCCAGATATTTCCCAACCTCATACATTTAAAATAAAATAAAACAATTAATATATTTCAACAAATTTAAATAATCTTATTTATTTAATTCCCATATAATTTAATAATTAAAAGTTTTTTTATAATATAACTAAATTAAATTAATTTATTTATTTATTCTAGAGCCTTCACAAGAATAATTCAATTAATTGAATATTTAAATCAAATACACATTTAATCTACCAAATTAAACTTGCACAATAATAAAATAGCTAGAACAACAATGATAAGGCTAAGACCAAAACTCAAACTAATGACACATTGTACTAGGGTAAAGGTATTACTAGGTAGCCTATTACTATCTCCCAATATTACTGTTGAGTAGTGGACACGCTCAGACCTGCGAAACCAGGTGAAGCCATTGTCCTGTACTTGTAAACCTACAACACAAGCAAGAGTCGTACATGTATATAGATAGTAATTCATACACACTGTGAAGAGAGAATCACAGAAATCACAGGGCACTCGCAAGTGAGTGATGTAATACCGTTCTCTTCACCAATACAATGTCACATCAACTGATGAGATAATATATCAATTAAACTACAATAAGCATATATAGCAATGTCATCACAACTAAGCATCTATGTAAACATAAAGCATATTAAACATAACCACCATGCATATAATGTGTCATCACATCAATATAGTCTATCATTGCTCCACTATCAATTATAGAATAACAATAACATAAAATAAAGTCTAACAAAGCATCTAAGCTGTCAAGAAAACATAACAAATTAGAGGGGTGTCACAAAAAAAAATTATAAAGTCAAGTTGATTTGTATATATGTACTTCAAATTTGTATATTTGTACAAGTAAAATTTTGTGCCTTCTCTACAATCATGTCTCTTATGAGATAATTATTTGCAATACTTTTGTTTATGTATATGATTATTTATATATGTGCATACCTGCATGACCTTGTCATTCAATAACTTTATATAAAGGGTATGTGCAGGATCATGATGGGGCAAAAAGTGGTGATATGATGGGTATGTGTAGGGTATGTGGCTGATGACTTTTTTTTAGCCCAAAATTAATGAAACGAAAAGGGTTTTTAAAGGAGATTTTCAGCTTTCCACCAATATAAATTATGTTTTAATTTGAATTTAATAAATAATTATTATTCATTTTCTATTTGAATTACGACTAAAGTCCTGATTGATAGGTTGATTGAAAAACATCTATAGCTTTCAAACAGTATCACACTTTTTGAATTCGAAACATGTGCCACATTCTATGCTTCGCATACTATAGGATTAAAAAAATGAAATTTCATGAAGTTTTGACCAAGTTAAGGTGGTCAGACATTATTAAAAAAAAATAATAATTAATTATTTACTTGAAAAAAATTTATAAAAAAATATGCATCACATCAAGACATGAGTCCTCTACTTATATCTAAAATTTTATAAAAAAATATTATCATTTTATTGTGGTTAGGGTGGTCAGACACCTCTTATTTTTTCCCTAAAATTTAAGTACTACTACATTGAAATTTCAAATTTTCACCAAATAGATTTTTTAAAATAAACTTAGTAGTTTAGAAACTACATTCAATTTGCTACAAATTCTATTCTTACATATTTTTGAAATAATATAGATAACTTATTCAAATTTTTACGTTAAGTTACCTAACTCTTATTTTTTTGACTTTTTTGCCACTTAAGGGCCTATTTTTTCCATGATGATCTTGCACATACCCTACATTTTAATGAGTTCTAAAAATTGATGTGTCATCCTTAGTTCTAGATCTAGAAAGATTCTTATCGTCACCTTCTTGTGTATTGGTATTCCTAACTTGTGTTTGTTTATATATTAATTTTTATTATGTTTTCATGGAAAACATGAATTAACTTTTTATAATTATGGGAAGGTTTCATATAATTTGTGTATGAAAAAATCCTATAAATTTCACTCATGCGATTCTACATTAGGTTTGATTAATTTGTATGTTATTAATTCATAACTTATTGAATCAATAGTCAAAGATTGGGACTACTTTAGATCTTTTCCCAAATGATCAAGTACCTTGTTTCATGTTTGATCATTCAACCTTCAAGATAAGTTGATGAAATGAGGAAGATTAAAATTATTGTGTGTGCTTAATTTTATGTGAGACTAAAATTAATAATATTTAATAGAAAAATAAGTCTATGAGTGTTTATTTCCTAATATACGGGGAAAAACACACTAATGTGGGTATGTTTGGAGAATAGGTGGTAAGGTTCACTAATAAATTTGATAATGATAATAATGAAATAAATGATAAAAAGGTAATTTCCAAGAGAGAGGGGGAGAGTTTCTTGTGAATGATTCAAATTTAGACATTGCTTTTGCATGAGACTCATGAGTGTAAGAATAATGAAAAAAATGTAATCTATACAATTTATACCATTACAATTTGTGCATAATCATGTTATAAAGAAGGTTATAGGGTTTTCATTTAATTTTAACCTCCTCTAAAGGCTTATTGAATTTAGAAGAATGCGACCTCTTATATTCTTTTATAGATGTGAATAATGGTGATGGTTAATTTATGTGGCTTTGATTGTTAATTATATAATAAAGAAGCATCCAAGTGCCACTAAAAATCTATAAAACATCCAAATACTCACCCTATATTCATACAATTATACCAGGAACCCATAAAAGTTAAGTCCATATTTTCCATCAGCCTCTCATTTTTATGATCGCATTCGTTCACACCTTCATCAAGGAAAAACTGAAGTTCTTACATTCAGGACTAATGTTGTAACTAGTTAAAAGTCTTTCCCTTTTCATGGTTGCATTCATTCCTATCATCATCATGCTAAAATTTAATTGTATACATGCAACTCATTATTTTACAATTCGTAGAATGCACAAAGGGTTAAGAACATGTATTGTAAAATTAATGTCCTCACTTGCCTCTCTTTTTAATAGCTGCATTCATTGACATCTCCTCCATGTTAAATTTCATTTATGATATTCACAACTAATTCTTTCCTAATCTACATATAGCCAATCTTTCTTGACACCTACTGATAGATGCATGAAAATTCATAAGATTTTAAGAAAACATCTTATAAAATATTTTCCCTCATTGACCTCTCATTTTCATGACCACATACATTCACACCTCCATCATGAAAAAAATTGGAGCTCCTACATTTATGACTACTCCTATAACTAGTTAAAAGTCAGTACTTTTCATGATTTCATTCATTCCTATATTCATCATGTTAAAATTTACTTTTGCACATGCATGACTCATTATGTTACAATCCTAAGAATTCACGAATGGTTAAGAATTTTTTTTGTAAAAGACCTATCCTCATTTGCCTCTCTTTTTTAGAATTGCTTTCATACACACCTCCTCCACAGTGAATTTCATTTATGATATTCATAACTAATTATCTCCTATTTTCTGTATGGTCATTATTTTTTGACACCTACTGATAGATATATGAAAATTAATAAGAGTTAAAGAACATGCCTCATAAAATATCTGCCCTCATTGGCCTCTCTTTCACATGATCACATCCATTCACACCTTCATCATTAAAAAATTGAAGTTATTACATTCAAGACTACTCTTGTAACCAATTAAAATTCCTATCCTTTTCATGATTGTATTCATTTTTATCACCATCATGCTAAAATTTAATTTCATGTACATTTAGGACTCGTTATCTTACAATCTAGAGAATGAATGAAGAGTTAAGAACATGTTTTGTAAAATTCCTATCCATTTCATGTTTGCATTCATTCCTATCTCGATCATGCCAAAATTTAAGTTTTTGCATGCAAGACTTGTTAGCTTACAATATAGAGAATGCACAAAGGGTTAAGAATTTTTTTGCAAAAGTATTGTCATTTTCATGACTTTGTTTGTTCTTATCTTTTGTAGCATCATAAATTGTCACCCTTGACAATTTCACACTAGGTTTATCCCCCCTCTACGTGCTTGGACCTAATCGTGTTTTTAATTTTCTCGTTTTGTGGTAACATATGAAAAATCAAAGTTAAATTGGGATTATCAATTAATAATTATTTAACAACACTCAAAGCCCCACAATAGGTCTAGACTAGGTGTCAACACTTCTATCCAATTCTTTTATCCCCAATTCAAATATGTTAGTGTCAAAATTTTAACATTTAGAAAAAATAAATTTACTTGTCGATTGTTGGTAATTGATCTTGTGGAAAATTAAAGAAATGCATGAAATGCATATAAATACATTTTTTTTTTCACCATTTAAAATTCTAATTAATCCTAAGGAAATTGAAATCATAATGAACCATCCTAAAAATTAGTCAAGGGAAGAATTAGTAGAATTATTTCATTTTAGTCAAGCATCATATTAGAAATGCATCAATTTTTTATAGGAGTTTTTTAATGTACCATATCCATTTATTCTGTGAGTACTAACACTTTAAAGACTTTAAATAAAGCATCCAATTCTCCTTGAAGGTGATGATTACAATGACTTCAATCCATCAAGGAATGCATATATGAGTGGTAAGTTGTAACAATTATAAAATTTTCAATTGTTTATCCATTTGCCTCTACCAAAATGAGGGTAAGCACTATTTTACATCATCATAGCCATTGTGGAGGTAGAAATACCAAAATAGGGTTGGAATTAAGCAAGCCCCTATACAACACAACCCTTTCCCCTATTTCTTGTGTGCAGGTCACAAACCTGAAGTGAATTTGAAAAAGGATTGAATAAATAATTGTTCATTCAAGCATACAAGCCTTACAAGTCAAAGAATTAGGGAAAGTGGAATTTATTAGTGACAAACAACGTTTTGAAATTGATTATAGAAAGGAAGAGCCTATAGGTAGGGACCAATTGAGATCAAAATTATTTTTTTGAAGGTATACATTCTCAGTTCGAGGGTTCCAATGCCCTTGTTTGAATAAATCAAGCTTAAATTTACATGCCAATTTCCTCTGTGTTTGCACTTTGTGCTCTATAATCTATTTTTGGTTTCTATTTTGTGTTTTCTTGAAACCATAACAGTTTACTACATTTTCATAGTTGACCTAGGTGCATATTTATATTATCAAATTAATTCAATCAACAATCAATAAATTAGTACCAAATCATCCCCCAAAGAAAGAATCAAAACCATGATCCACCATTCTGGCTCTTCCATTGAGGTAGTAGTCAAGTGGGTGTTGATATCAGTTTTGGTTCCTTCCATTGTGATATAGGAGGTGTGATTTAAACCCTAGATCCCCTTTTCCTACATCATATTTTGGTGAACCTGATGTTTGTGCACTTTAAAATATTTTGAAATCTTAATTAGGTTAGGTTAAGATTTAAAAATAATCTAAGAATGTTTGAAGTCATTTATACATGCATCTCTTGTTGACAAGAATTGAAAAAGTGAATATTTACATTGTGCTTGTCATTTCAAAAGATACAAAAAATTTGATTTCTAGATTTGTCAAACTAGGTTTAGTTGTTTATTAAATTTTACAATCTAAAAATTTCATTTGGAACACATTGCATTGTTTTAAAAATATAAAATTGTATGCATAATTGTGTATTACATATAGCAAAAATTTGAGATTTTATGCATTTACTAAAATTTGTCTGCATATAGACATAAACATCTTCAACTTTAAACTTTCAAACATTATAGTTTAGTTCAAGATTTTTAGAGCATTGAAATTTAACTCCTCTAGTCTAGGACATTGGTGCCCTTATCCAACTTATTCTGGACTAGTTTTCAATGAAAATAATATCTTTGAGTTGTTTTTCCAGATCTGTTTCCAATTTTTATGCATCACTCTATAACAATTCAATATATACATATAATTTTCTTACTTGGTGATAAAGAAATTTTAAAATGACTAAATTCTTTGGAAAATTAATTTCTTCTTTGAAATTATTGGTTGATGTCTCATTTTATTCTTTTGGTAATGTTGCTCTAATAGATGATGATGCTCATGTTTTCTTCTCTCTTAATGCATGCCCTCCTAGTGAGGATATCTTCGTGAAAGAGGAGAAGATCATGGATAACTCTCTAAAAAATACCTTACCCACCCTTCAACCCAACATTATCCTCAAAAACATGGCACCCAAGAATGAAGAATCCATATACCATCCTTCGATCTTGCCTCCTCACCTCAACCAAAAGTCTACCAATCCTATCATACCTTCACTTGACATGTTTTATCCCCCTCCCAAAGAGACTCCTTTACAATTCATTCCTCATTTATTGTGTATAAATTCATTTTCCAATTGCAATAAAGATAAACCTTGACCTAAATATAATCATTCATCTTGTGAAAATGACGCCAATAATAGACCTATTGATCTAGATAAATGCTATTGGCCATGGATTTAAGATCCTTGATAAACAAGTTTGTGATACAAATAATGAACATGAAATCCACACTCTCCTAGAACATACATATATTCCTCTAAACCAAGTATTGGCTATCAACACCCTCCACTTTTTCATTAGACATTTATTCCAACATCTACCCCACCACCAACCCATTGTTCAATTGGAGATGGACTTCTTCCTGCACTACATTCCTTGTTTGAGGTAGAAGATGCATTGTGCTCACTTTTGAAAATAGAATTAATCACCCTTCCACCTCCCCATGAGAGAAAAAGCACTCAAAAAATACAAAATAATTTACCCTTTTGTGCATTCTACTGATTAGTGTTGCTACTTAAACAAAAATTGCTATAGTTATTTATGATATATAATATTAATGTAGACCCACATAAAATAATAAATTAATTAATATGATGGTGATCCTTTCTATATGGAATTTGTAGTATCATATGATGCTTAGGGGAACCAAAATATTTTGTGTAACCATATTTCATCAATGAGGAGCAACATGATAATATCCAGATATGGTTGTCCTTGTCAACACACTTGGGTAGAAAGGATAACTTTTCTTTTGTGGTGTGTATCCTTTCTAAAGGATCCTCTCTTCATCCATTATCTCCTTAAAACATTAGTGTAGAAAGTACACTAACATTATAAGGGGGAGCATATCCCCCATCTATTATGGATCTTTCTCAAGAATTTAAGTCATGTTTCTCTTTAGTGGCGGTATTATGCATGATTTCCCCAAAGGTGTGGCCTTTCATGTTAATCATGTGCCCCTTTAGTGGTGGTATTATGTATGATATCCCCTAAGATGTGTCCTTTCAATCCATGCGGTGCCCCTTTAGTGGTGATATTATGCATGATATCCCCTAAGGGGTGGCCTTGCAAAATTGATTCATGTGCACCTTTTGTGGTGGTGTCATTTGTAATTCCCCTTGAGGCATGAATTTATGTTTCATTCCTTGTGATGTTAAAAATTTTAACACCCCCTAAGGTGATTCATCCCCAATGATGTTAAACTCTTACACCCCTTGATGTGATTTCATCCCTTGTGGCATTAAATGGTCCCCAACGATGTTAAACTTTTGTACACCCCCTAAGGTGATTTTGTCCCCTATAATGTTATACTTTTATGTGCTCCCTAGGGTGTGATTGAAAACAAATTCCATGGATTTGGCTTACCATAACTTGTTGATTCCTGTACTTGAGTATTTTTACATGGCCACCTAGCATACTACAACTTTCTTTCTAGTGGAGCCATGTGTTTCATGAGACAACTAACATAACACATCTTGCTAGCCTTGTGAAACCCATCATATTGCATGTATACCTAGCATAATACAACTTGTTATCTAGTAGATCTACGTAGCTCATGAATGACTTAGCATAACATAACTTGATAGTCCTTATGAGAGCACCATTTGTCTAATACCTTATTCAAGGAATGATGTTTGGTATTTGAGACAAATTTAAGACTAAGGTCTATTTACCTTACCAACTCGAATACCTTTTTAGCATATTAACCTTGTGTTTGTGATTTTTTATTTTGTTTTTCCTTGTTCCTTCATTGTGTTCGCATCATGTAGTGTTTACATTATGTCTTATTTTTGTATTATGTTAGTTGTTGTGTCTTCGTTGTGTATGGTTTGTGTTTGTCATGCTACTTTGTACCTCATGTGTGTGTTCCTTTGTCCCTATATTGTTGTGTCATAGGATCTTGAGTTTGAGGGCTAACGCATCGCATAGATTCAATGTAGCCCTATCTCTTCAATGTTTAGATAAATGAACCCTTCTTGTCTTATCCTTACTTTACTATGAGCATGAGCATAATTTCATACTCTCACTAAAGTGGGTGTTATGAACCTTTTTCCCAAAAGTGAAAATAAAGTTATGAAAGAATTAAAGGTGATATAAAAATAAAGGGTAATATGATCCTTGGGTTAAAATGGAGATAAAATAAGAATATTTATGAGAACTATTTTAAAATGGAGGAATAATTATATTTATTAAATAATAATTATTTAAGGCAACCTTTGTGAAAGGGTGTGATGGTTTGAAAACTAACCCTTAAGGCTTATATAAGTCATTTATGTGAGACTTGGAAAGGGGAGAGAGAACACTCAAAGAAGAATAAAGTGGTTTGGTGGGGCCGTAGGCATTGGAGAAGGGCCACAAAGAGTGTGGCCAACTCAAGGTACAAAGTACATGTAGGATTTTCTTGGCTAGATCTTTGTGCCAGTAGGCATGGTGCAAGAAGGCACACATTGTGTTTTTGCATATATGTCCTCCAAGTGTGCCATAGTGAGAGCCAATACCACTAACATCTTCCTAGGGTGAGAACAACCTTTCCAAGACCTACGATGTAGATAAGTACAAAACTCAATTCCAAGATATTTTTAATTATAAATGAGATGGAGTTGATTTAATTAAACTCTTTGAAGATGTTATTTCTTCTCTTTTAATCATATTTATATTGTTCAATACCAATTTATGTATTATTGATGATTTTTTTTAATATGGTTAAGTCTTAAACTAGATAACATTGATTAATTAACATTTTTATGCATTTGTTTCTAATTTATAGAAATAATTTATAATATTTAAACTTAATTAATAACACAAATAAATTTGTTGAAAATTTTATATCAAAATTATCTAATTTTATACTTGGAGAAATGTAGCATTACATTTTGGTATCAAAGCCTCATTCAAATTGAAATTTGCATATTCAAGATAGAATCATGTCAATAACTTGATGATTAATGACTTATTAACCAACTTAATGTTAAAAATAATTTTAATGTTATAAAGTTTTCACTAGAACCTTCCTTGTTAATAGTACAATGTTTATAAAAGATGTGAACTAAAAAAAATCAGAAGTTCGTATATATAATATACAAAACAAATATATATAAAATACAATTATAACAATCAAATAATAAAATATAAAATATAATGATTTACGTAGCTATGAATAGATAGAATATAGAAAAAAAATTGATTATAATATATGAACAATATGTTAGGTTCTATATGTGAATCAAATGGTATGAAAAATAGAATGCAACCCTATGCACTGGGAGGTATGTATCTTTATGGAAATCGTTGATGAAATGGACATTAAATGTATTTAATCCCATGTCAATATATTTTTTACAAGTCGTCGTTCCAAATTTGGCACCCATTTAGCTATATAAGATGAGAAGGATATTATTTGAAGATTCATCTATGGTTAAGGAGGCCATGCTGAAGTTTATTAAAGAACCTCTCAATCGTTTGGCGTATTCTAATATTATTTTACACCTATGCTTTATTGAGTACTTCCACGATACTATTATTTTTTTCAATTTTTTAAAAATCCACTCCTTTATTTTAGTGATATTTTTAATTTTGATTTAGTTATAACAAGTGAACTTTTTTTTATCGATTTTTTAGATATTAAATTTGTCTATGGTAGTGTGTTGAAGTTGTAAACAAGGTGCAGATTGGGGTCTTATTTTGACACAATAGCCTAGGAAAATTATAGAATGGTAGTATATTATCAACTACATAGTGGTAAATTAAATGACAATCAAGAAAAGATTCATTACAAAAATGATTGACAAAATTTAGATATTGCAGATAAAGTTAATAATCATATTTTATTTAAGTTAAAGTGGTATGTTTTAATGTAAAGGATTGTTGTTAAAAATTAAATAAGTTTCAAGTTTCATTAGAGACAATTTAATAGGAATAGTGGGTAATGTGTAAATGAGATAAACCACATACATTAGGAATATTATAAATCTTAAATGTCAATTCAATTCAATACAAAGGTTAACAAGATCACTTCAAATGAATAAGCACAAAAATGGTTAAGACATGAAATTTTTAAAAATCTAAAGACTTGTACTTTTTAAGAGAACTTTAAATGTGTTGTAATCAAAATAGATACCAATGCATTTGTATATAGCCTTAGCACCTTCAATAGAGTCTTCTTAGGCTTCATTTTTTTTGTAATCATAGTTTAGAATATTCTTAGGATCTCAAGAAGTGTAGTAAGATATCCAAGAAGTGTAGTAAGATATCCATGAGAAAAATGAATGTGTTTGTTCTTCTTAACTTGCTTAAGATATAAAGACTTACAAAAGTATTTGTGTCTTTCTTTATATCTTTGAATTAATATAGGTGAAATTTGATATGATCGCCATCAACATGTTGACCCATAATAAGCTTTATTTTCAAGAAATTAAAATTTAAAGTTGAAAGTGAAAAGGGTGTATGGTCACACGGTTAGATTATTGGGTTCTCATTGTGAAAATCCAATTTTGAGTTCCCAAAGTCACATTTCAACATTTATGTACATGGTGTAGTAATATAACTATGGTGGAAAAATTGCTCTTTGGAATTGATGACATATTTAGTTGTATTTAGTCCAATTATTTCTTATATTTCTATTTTGGCTTAGTATTTTTTATATAAGAACTTGTCCTTGTAGTACTATTTAGTGATTTAATATTTGTAATGGTGAAATTTGTATTTGGTTTTGTCTCTATTTTAAGAAAATAATTTTATCATTCTTTTTATGTCTAGTTAAAATAGACACATTGATTTGTTTAATTTAGGTTACATTATGGGCCTATAACCCACAAGTCTTAGGATGATTTTTATATATTAGAATTGCTAAAGTATTATGTTATTTGAATTCATTGGTCAAAATAACTCTATGTTATATGATGTAAAATTCAATAATTTTTAATATGTATTAACATGGGGACATACCAAATTTTTATAGGGGGAGAGACAACCTTTAAAAGTCAAAACCATTTCTTAGATTAAAAAATCATACAAATAATTTTTTATCACACAATCTAATAGTATCAATTTCATTTCATGAGAATATCTCCAACAATAAATAATATGGTACGTTTCACTTTTTTGGGATTCCTACATAGTTATCAATGTGAGGGTATTGTCATAGTTCTAGCCAAATAATTATATCTCAAAATTATTAAAAAAATTGTAATCCCTAAATTCAATTAAAATTGAATTCACCTAGTTACTTACAACAATGAAATTTTAGACCTAATTTTTTTTGTGAAGTGCTCTAGAGTGGTAATGGCTTGCTAATATTTTTTTCTTAAGATGTCTTATGATATTTTATATTCAATCTTAATTTTATTGAATTTTATTATTGGACTTGATCAACCAAATAACTTCATACATGTATTTTTAAAGTATTGTACAAAAGTGATATACATAGGATATTATAGCATAACATTACTGTACCCATGAGTCTACAATACCATATTGATAGCAATAAAACCAATTTGCATTGGAATCCTTATTGGATTCTAAACTTTCCCAAAAAATTTATCTGAGTTATTGTGTGAAATGATATCTTTTAAATTGTGTACTTATCTCCATTTTATTGTATTTGGTAGAAAAAAGAGGACACTCATGTAGTATCCTTAGAGAATGGATTGGTCTTTAGAAATATATCTTAAATTACTGACTCTATAACCTTAAATGCACTGGGACCAAGTTGCTAACGACTTTGAAAATGTCACAATTGCATTTGTGAATTTCTTGTAAATTTTAGAGGTACAACTCCCTTGTATGATTTAATTAATGATCAATGTGTTTTTAACTAGAAAGAAGTAAAGGTAGATAACATTAGCCCATATGACTGAAACCAATGCGAAATGAAATTTGAGAAACTCATTAACCGGTTAGCACATAGACTAGGATGACGAATGATTGTTGAAATGAAAATAGAAAGGCTTCATAATTGCAATAAATGAATTAAATGAAGTAGAGTATATTTCTTATAGAAAATATTCTCTCAAGATGTACATGACACATAGATCAATATGATCAACATCACATTCAAGACTTGGAATTCACAGATTGTGAGTTATTGCAACATGAATTAAATATAAACTGAAATAAATTTTTCCTCTCTTGGCTACAACACTGTGCACGAGCTCCAAAATTTTGACCCTCTATGAATTGTTATCCCCCTAGATATAGGGATGCCCTTTCCCCTCTTTGAAAGTTACTAAACATAGCAACACTTTCTTTTCGTTTAACTATCTATCTTGAAAATTGATAGATGGGAAATAATCAATGACCAGAATGATTACATTGCCAATGATATGACCACTAGATAATCATTGAGAATTTCTTGTTTTAATTTCTATCCTATGGCTACCAATTCTTGTGCAGTTAGCATGATGTACAAACTACACATTAAATAGCTATCTCAGAGGTGCAATATGATCATACGTGAAAACTATCCAATCAAAAGATCAATTAGGAAAATTAATTGGATCTTGGTCACATTAACAGTTAATGTCGACCACATCGCCATCCTATCAGTATTAAATAATACCAGTCCAAATGTCCCACCAAATTTCTATAAATTTAGTAGGAACAACCACACTTCACCATCCTAAAGTATCCAACATGGCAAGTGCTCAGAGTGACATAGTGTTAATGAATGACTTCATCATCATTGAGGAAATTGAGTGCATTCCCTTCTTTAGGTGGCTACTCAACTAGCTGAGAGAGGTATTTGTTGCCTAGAGTGAGATAGAAGAGGAGGGTTACATAGTATATTGGGAGAAGAATTCTTGAATTAGGTGAATGTACACAATGCTATGCTTCTTGAGCATTTTGTGTATACCGTCATTCACACCTTTTGATGTCAAGACTAGGGAATGAGGCTAGTGAAGCACTTGGTTAGACTTGACTTCCATCATAGAGTTGAAATGATAGAAATAGTGTACCCCACCTTTTAGGGAGATGGAGCACAAGCTAGGGTTTAGGACCTAGACCTACTTCCCTCAAGTTTCATTCAAGGATACCTTAGATATCTCAATTTAAAGGTAGAAAGGGGGAAAGAGAACTTGCAATAAGGTATCTGAGGGTGTGATTAAGGACTAAAAGGGGGGTCACCACCAAGCTAGGGCTTGGAAATACAAGTAACATGCAATACCTAATAATCAAGCCTAATGATGTGCAATACTTGAATAAATGAAATAGAAATGAATGTAAAACAAAATAGTAAATTGGAAAAGTACAAAGGGGCACCTAGAAACCTATAGAATCTTGAATGAAAACCTAAAATTCTGAAAATGCTAAATTTAATGCACACTAGGACTCATATGCCAGGTTGGGTGATTTAATCCAAATTAGGGTTTCTAGGCAGGAACAAAAATCTGGTAGTGACATGTTTGGAACTCCCAAAATTTGGAAAAATGACTATACTGGGAGAAATACACCAGAAGTTGTGTATCAGTCCTGCTTAGCTTTTTTAGAGGATCAAGATATGAATCTTCTCTTCTATCTCTACTCTTCCTTCTCAACCTTATTTCTTGATCTAAAATGCTGATTTTTTCTCTGTAGATGCCTTTTAGTGATCTTGTAAACAAGGTGACAAATTTGACAACTTGACAATTTTTCTCCAATATTGTTCTTCAATGTGTCTTCAACCTAGGTCTACAAATCACATACTAAAGAGAGGGGAAAATTCCATTTTTTTAGTAGAAAGGGGTTTACCTTGGTCAAACCCTATTTAGGTAATCAAACCTTGAAATGAAATGGAATAGAAAGGAGGAATGATGAATGAACATAATGATATGTTGCAACTCACCAAACCCTAGAAATAAAGTTCTACAAACAGTATGAAATGGCTCCAAAGGATGTAGATATTGACTCTTGCTTGAATGATATGGATCTTGACTTGAATACTTGCTTGAATCATGAAACCCTACATCACAAATGTTAGCTCAAAAACAAACATGATGCATGTTGAATTTTCCATGATGTTCGATACTTGAATAATGCTCTAAAACACTTGATAATCAGCTCTTGAAAGCTCTTGAATTCTCTTGTAAACACTTGTATTCTCTTGTGAACTCCAATTTTCTATTAGGAATGCTCTCATGAAAGTCTTATATGAAAATGAGTGAAATAACCTTGTATTTATACATATTTATGCTAAATTTCCCAAAATTGCAACACTACAAGCCAACATGAGATCTAGGAGAATAAAATCTCACCAAGAATTTGAATTTAATTTAGGTTTAAGCCACATGGGACTCATAAACCAAAAGTAGTGTATGATTCCCATTAGGCTAAGCTTTAGGACACATTTTTCTAGAAAAGGCTTAGATTTATGTGAAATCCAGATCGAGGCCCCAAAACTTAGGTGGGGCCCCGAACCTAGGTGGGACCCATATGCTCAAGGTGGCATATGAGTACCAAATCACTAAATATGGGCAATATAATCCAAAAACACATGAATTATGATTGGATATGTTGGAAACAAGCTACACTGAGAGAGAGGGTGAATTAGTGTTGTGCAAAAATTAAATTAACTACTCTGATCCTTAATCCACTTAAAGAATTAATTCATGAGAAAACATACATTATCAAAAAATAAACATCCACAACACCATAACATAAGAATTTTTACGTGGAAACCCTATTAGGGGAAAAACCATGGTGGATGGCTAATCCACAATATTAAATGAGTATACTTAGAAGAAAATATACAATAGGGGAATACACAAGCATTCAGGCTCATTGCTCAAAATGTGAAGGCACACTACCTTCCAAAAAAAATTGGATTAGATCCAAAAGATGAACTGAATAAGTAGCTTCTCCAAAAGCCTGATTACAGTTTCAATGAGGCTCAATTACAATCTTTTTCCCTTCTGACAAATATTGCACTTCTACTTTGGTTCGCTTCTCACAATCTATAATGCATAAGTGAAACTGTGCATGATATCTCTCACTCGCACTTTTTCAGGAAACACACACATATACCTACATGTCTATCTATTTATTCATTTACAACAACCCTTCTTATATATTTGAAACAAGTAATTTCAATTACTTCAGGTTGGCATCTCAAAAATAAAATATCCTCCATAAGTTGGCTCCAAACAAGAATAATTCATGATGTGCACCCACGCAAGTCGACTTACACTTAGATTGGACCAAAACAAAAATCCTCGAACACAAAAATGATTATGCCAATATGCCTTGTACATCTGCAACACATTACACAAACTATGTCAGCTTCCAAAATTTGATGAACCAAAAAATAGACCAATCATATTTTCAAACAATTTCTCGGAATGATATGAACCATAAAGATTTTTAGGTCACATAGTGGACACCATGAAAAATCTTCAATTTGATCCACAACTCAAGAAGATAAACAATAGGCATTTGGATCACCAGATAGATGAGATACTTTTTTCTTCATATCCTATTCTGGTGAAATACTATCCTAAATATTATTTGTCGGTATGAGCATATAGCAAACCGCGGATCCCAAAAATGGCTTAAGTTGCCATCAATGACAACACTAGTAGTGTCTCTTTCCAACAATCTCCCCCTTTGGCATTGATGGAAACACTTAGTGAAAAATGACTAAGTGTCGGACCAACAGAGAAATGCATTGCACTTCCAAAATTGCAAAAATGAAACTCCCCCTATGAAATTTAACCATACACATTTCTCTCTCCCTTTTTGAGTGACATGACATTTTTCACTATACACTTCTCCCCCTTTGACATCAATGGAAAAATTTCAAAATGTAAAAATTGTACATACCTATACCAAGACTCACAAAAAATTGAAAATATCTGCAAAGTCATTCTTCAACACATAAATTTGAGCTCCATACATCTTTGTAGCTCATGAGAATGGTAATGTGACCAGTCAAGAAATAGGATAGAGCTTCTGCAGCTTCTAGATTCTGTGGATCGGGGGTAATAGTAGCATCTTTTTCCTCATTTATGATAATTCCAAACAGTTTAATCTTCAGATTGATCTGACCCCTGAGTTCACACACTCTCCCAATAATCTTTTCATTCTCCAGTTTCAATTTTTTTATCTTTTCAAGAAAATGCATCACTTGCTTCTCATGCTTACAGACTTGATCACTTAAAGGGTCAATAACATTAGAGATTGATGCCAACTGATTTTCAATATCCTTCACTTCCTTGTCATTTGCTTCGGTGAACTTTGGAAGAATCAAACAGGACTTTTACATTTTTTCTCCTTCAAACAAAGAATTGAGAGCATCTTTTATGCAATCGGATAGTAGTGCCTTGTCTCTAGCAATCAATTCTTTCAAAATCCCAAATCTACCTTCCCTAAACTCCTTTTTCACTTTAATTAATGTTGATTTCTCAAAGGATTCAAAATGTGTACTTACAAAATTTAACAACTTGTTCAATTTACCGAAAGAAGAGTCAGATGGTTCCATGTGATGAGTGGGCATCAACTTCTGTAATACTCTAGATGTAAGATTTAACAATTCACTATCCTCCTTGTGAGATTGTAGAATTCTCTCAGTTGCTTTGGTCTAAGCAATTTTTGCAACTTTCATCATTTGAATGGGTGACAAGGTAGATAGATAGATTAAACTCTCATCCAATTCAACATCAGAATCATCCTTTTCCTCTATCAGAGATCTCTTCACTACCTTGGCAGTGTCTCTTGCCTCCACTTTTTCAACCTAATCATCCTTTTCTTTAGACAATGCTACCTTGGGAACCTCAGTATCCATAGCTGCTTTGGTATTTTCCTTATCTGGTATGGGTGGAGTATCCTCAAATACATTCACATTTTCTTCATTAATCAAATATTCTTCCACATTTACTTCCACATTCTCCGGAACATTTTCAATGTTCATTTCCTCAAGGTTGACTTTATTCCTTGATAGAAAATCCTCAAGAATTTTCTTTGTTTCTTTTACAACAACATTTTTTTCTCCAATCATTAACTTTTCCACCCTTGACTTACTTTTGAATTCATTTTTAGCCTCTACAAGTAATGAATCCATTTCGTTTAACAACATTTCAGGGCATAAATCTGCAAGAATTCTTTTTCTCAGATTTTCCTCTTCCAATCTAGCAACATCTCTCCTATACTTCAGAATATTGTACAAATTCTTTGGTAAACCAGATGCAATCTCAACAAGAACTTTATTAAAGATATTCAAATGCTTTATTGTTGCATCTTCAAGAATTCTCTATCCAACTTCAAAAAAAGTTTTATAGGACTTATAGAGGGGGTTGAGATTACCATCATTAATGGCTGCATTTACCACTTCATCCAATGTCATTGCAGGCTCATCAACTTTAGCCTTCTTTACTTTTTATGCTTTCCCAAAAGCTTTTCCTTTATTCAATTCAACATATTGAGCATCAAATGCTTTTACCTCTCTTAGCACTTCCTCTGAATTTGTTTCTTCTTCTTCTCCTTCATCTTCCGAGGCAGCTCTATAAGATCTTGTGCTTTTTTATTTCTTTCTTTTCCAGAAGCTTTGGTATGAATTGGATAGGCCGAAGAGGCACTTTTGGTGGATCTGGTGTGTAGTGAAGGGGTTTCCTGTATAGAAATTTTTTATTTTTCCTTTTCCTTTTCTGCTTTAGCCTCCTCTCATTTTCTCCTTGCTTCCTTTATCTTTTCCACCAGTATACCCATTTTCTCTACAAAAGTTTCTACTTCTTTTCTTACTCTTCTAGTAGATTCTAGTCTTTTCAGGTCCAAATGAACTTGCATACTTTTCTCAAAATAAGTACCGAACCTTTCCTCTTTCTAATCAAGAGGTGATTGAAGCAAATGGTCTACATACAATTTCAAAATTCTCTCATCTACTTCATAGCCCATTGGCATTATCCAAATTGATCTTGGTTTAGTTGCTTCCATATTTCATTGATCTATGTCTACCATGAAGCATATAGTATCCTTGTATTATTCCACAACTAAAGTGGGAATCCTTTCCCGAGTTTGCATCCTTTCTTGTAATTTTGTGAAGTAACCCCAAAGAGTGGCATTTCAAGCTTGTTGATCACTGAGGCCAAACAAAAAAAATATTATTTGGAGACCTACTGGCTCATCATTTTTCCAATGAATTTGACCAATTCCTGGAACTTCTTTCAAAAACTAGAAAAACAAACATACCAGTAGGTTTCCATACTTGAAGGAATTCTTTCTGTCTTTCTTGATTTTTACCAAATTCTCCATTAACTGGCTTCTAAGAAATTCATAGAGATCATATTCTATATTGTGCTTCACCATTTCGTATGCAACATAGATGATTGTAATAGATACATAGTTATCCTGACTCAAGTGATAGATCTTGTATCCAATCACCATTGAGGGAAATTTTACATCAGTTTCAGTAATATCTGCAATTGTCATTTCCCTTATATCCCATTGAGAACCTGTTGCCTTCGTGACTATATCATTCTTCATGGATTTCAAGACTGGAAGTTTGTCAAAAGCATTCAATCCTGTCACTACCTGAATAGCTTCTTTTGTGATTTTGAAAGGTATATCTAGCCACATAAATTCATCATGGACATGACTTAGCACATATCTAACCCATTCATTTTCTTCGAATATCAAAAAAAATTTGAATTGCATGAACTTCTTTTCTTGTAGGGTTTTGAACTCAGGATTAATAGTGAGATCCTCTTGTATTATTCTATTTGAATACAAATTCAATAATTGAGAAGTTCCAAGATCTTCAATGATCGTATGCACATAAGGCCTAACATCTTCTATGTATAACACTTTGTACGGTACAAAAGAAAATGCGCCCAAGTGTTTGATTTCCTCAGACTTATACGAATGCCATTTAAATTTAGGTTGAGGCCTATCCTTTACTTCTACAACCAATGGTGTCACCATTTCCATGAATTCACAGGATTTCTAGGATTTCACAAAATGTACCTTTTTGCCAGACCAAAGTTCGCACGCCAAATTTTTGACTTCAAGAATTGCATAATAATCTCGCCACAAATCTCCTTTGATCACCTTAGAGTGCTCCAACTTTCTTTTTATTCAAGATGCAAAGTGGTGAATGAATAAAAAAAAGCTACTTTTATCGTATGCACAACTAACCTTTTTTTTGCATTAAATGCCTTTTCCCTAGCACATTCAGTTACCCTATTTCTTGTATATAGAGAGACACAGTCCTTCTGCATACCTCACAAACTGCATGATACAACCTCCAAAAAATTGCAAAATATCTAAAAAACATCAACATACCTACCAAGCTTATCCACAATCCAATGTTGGTTACCAGTGAGGGGTTTGGATGATTTTTCTTTTACTACTCCCCTTGGGCCAGAGGCCATAGACTGATTCCCAGATGAGTTTCCAGTAGAAAATTCAAGTGCTGGTGCATTTGTTTTGACAGAGGGATCTTTCTTAACCCACTTCTTCTGCATCTGTCTTCTAATCTCATCAATAGTTATTTTTCCTTTTCCTTTAACATCTTTTTGTATGTTTTGTCTTACCGGACCTCTTTTTTTCCAGTAGGAACGAGCAGTGTGACCAAATTTATTGCAATTGTAACACACTATGCTTTTCTTTCTAGGCCATCCATTCCACTTATTTTGTCTTGATCTGCATTGCTTGGCTATATGTCCTAGTTTGTTGCAAGTATAGCATCTAACTTCATTATGAAAGTTATTTATGACAATTCTACACTCACTTGAATTGTGACCAAAATTATGACAATTAAAGCACTGGCCTGAGAATGATGATCTATTTGGATTCAACCTACTTCTGCATTGAGAAGCCATATGACCAAATTTTTTATAGAAAAAACAATATCCATCAAATCTCTGAGCATTTGGCTATCTTACTGGATTTGTTCTGGCTCCATTCATCTAATTTCTTTGTATGAATCATCCTTGTCCATGATTCCTATGTTTAGAATTTCTTTGTTGAGATCTTGAACTCTCTCCTTCTTCATATCCAAGACCTCTTCTGTCACCATCAACCGTTTTTCCTCTGATCCGTTCATCAAGTTTAGTAGAACTGGCTTTGAATTTCTCCTTATACTCATTTGCAACAACAAGTTGTTCTCTAAGCTCATCAATTTGTTTTTCAAGCACCTCTTCATGATTCTTAGATTGCTCCAATTCATCATTCAGCCAGTTGCATTGTTCAATTTTTTCTTTTAGAGATTGTGCCAACTTTTCCTCATTCTTCTTTCTATCTTCAATTTCTTTGGTCATTTTCATCATGACAGATTCCATTTCACGTTTTAGGGCAACATTCTCTCTGGACATCTTGTCACACTCTTTTGTTTTCTCCTTCAGGGAAACTTTCAGCTGTTCATCTTCCATGCTCTTGCTCTTCTTGATTTGGTCACACAATCCTTTCCTTCTCTCCCTTGATTCATTGATCTTTTCTTTCAGGGACCCAATGAATTTTTCTACACTAGCAAGGCTTTCCCATAGATCCCAATTCTCAAATTTAGTCTGATCAAGATCCAAAGCCACCACAAGTTGCTATTGAAGACTGCTTGTATCCATTTCCAAGATCTCCTCAAGCTGTCAAACTTCTCTAGAGGAACTAGCTCTGATACCAATTGTTGGAAACAAGCTACACTGAGAGGGGGGTGAATTAGTGTTGTGCAAAAATTAAATTAACTACTCTGATCCTTAATCCACTTAAAGAATTCATTCATGATAAAAACATGCATGATCAAAAAATAAACATCCACAACACCATAACACAATAATTTTTATGTGGAAACCCTGTTAGGGGAAAAACCACAGTGGATGGCCAATCCACAATATTAAATGAGTATACTCAGAAGAAAATATACAATAAGGGAATGAACAAGAGTTCAAGCTCACTGCCTAGAGCTCACTACTCAAAATGTGAAGGTACACTACCTTACAAAAAAATTAGATTAGATCCAAAAGATGAACTAACTAAGTAGCTTCTCCAAAAGCCATATTACAGTTCTGATGAGGCTCAATTACAATCTTCTGCCTTTCTGATAGGTACTGTACTTCTGCTTTGGTTTGCTTCTCACAATCTATAATGCACAAGTGAAACTGTGCATGATATCACTCACTCGCACTTTTTCAGGTAACACAAACATATACCTACATGTCTATCTATTTCTTTACTTACAACAACCCTTCTTATATAACTGAAACAAGTATTTTCAATTACTTCAGATGAGCACCTCAAAAATAAAATATCCTCCATAAGTTAGCTCAAAACAAGAATAATTCATGATGCTCACCCATGCAAGTTGGCTTACACTTAGATTGGACCAAAACAAAAATCCTTGAACATAAATATGATTATGCCAATATGTCTTGCACATCCGCAACACGTTACACAAACTATGTCGGCTTCCAAAAGTTGATGAACAAAAAAATAGACCAACCAAATCTTCAAACAATTTCTCAAAATGATATGAGCCATAAAGATTTTCAGGTAACATAGTAGACACCATGGCAAACCTTCAATTTGATCCATAACTCAAGAAGATGAATGATAGGCATTCATATCACTAGGTAGATGAGATACTCTATTCTTCATATCTTGTTCTAGTGAAATACTATGTTGAATATTATCTACCAGTATGCGCATATAGAAAATTGTGGATCCCAAAATTGGCTTAAGTTTCCATCAATGACAACACAAAAAGTCATCTGTAGTGTCTCTTGCCAACAATATATTGGTAAATTTCAGGATTATCCTCGGAAAGATGCATTAATTAAGGCTTTTGGATGCAAAATAGGACCAATTGAGGCATAAAGAAGCCCAATTTATTAATGAAACCTTAGATTAGTGTGAAAGTATAAAGGTACACTTTACAACACCCTAAATAAGGTATAATTAAGGTCATTTAGATTAAAAGGTCCCAAGGCCTAATGTGAATGTGTTAAACACATTACAACACTAAATGAAGGAAACATTAGGCTTAATTTAATAGGGAGGGCCCAAACAAGTGAAAAAATGTAAGGGGATACATTTTTCCATCATTACAAGAGTTAATGTAGCCATCGTCGGGCTTAGAAACTACCCATGAAGTGAACTAGTTGGTGACACCATCTGCATCATTACTGCAACTCAAAAAGAAGCCATTGAAGAAGTTGCAACCCTTCTCTATGTAGGACTAGTGAGGAATGGCATGGGGCTATTTTCCCAATTCTTGCAGTCCCATGAAAATCTACTATCACTCACCCAGATAGATCACCTCAGGTGGCGGTGGAAGGAAATTGTGTGCTTATGTTTGTTCTCTATGTCTAAAGAATATCATTTTGATGCTCTCAAATTTTCAATCGAACAATAAGTTTGTAATGTCCTTGATATATATATATATAGCATTTTGATACTTTGGAGTTTACATTTTTGTGAACAATTTTATCCTTAAATTTCATTTCTATATCTTGATGGCATCCATTGGTATTCATTTCTGCATGAATGGGTTATTTTTTTGAAATTGAAATGCATCTTAACAAAAAAAAACTGCACTATCATTCCCTAGTTTCTTTTGAAAAATGTTCTTGAGGTGGTAGAGTGGGAGGTTAAAAAAACTAATTAAAAAATCATCGATGGCTTTAGAAACCACTCAAACTCCTGCCCAAACTTGAAAATTTTGAAACTCTATCCCTGATCCAGTCTTTTTGGCCAGTTCATAAACTTCGCGTACATACTGCCAGCCATCAAATTCAAAGAACTAGAGTACTCAGGAAGTTATACCACAATACACCATCCATGAGAAAATAAAGAACAAATTAAAAAAAGGTGGTAAAAGAGAAAGTTATTTGAACTAGGAAAAACACCACCCAAGTTAGCAAAACATCATGAAACACTACTCGACTTACAAACTTAACCAAAAATGGGATAGAGGTGTTAGTTTTGAGAGCAATGACCAAAATTAAGCTAACAATGGCTTTGATTGGGGATAATGACTGAAAAGGACGTATCAATAAACCTAGGGATGTCATAACCAATATTATATGCATTGGGCACAGATTCGAGGAAAAAAAGGAACCAACAAAAACCAAACAAGCAAAACAAACACAATGAAAATGACACACCAAAACACAAATATGTATAGGGTAAGATGGGACGTACCAAAGGAAAAGAAAAGGACTACTCACATGAAACCATTGACAGGTTGAGAGAAGAATGATCTAGACCTGAAAAGGGCTATCAATGCATGCAACTTCTAAAGTAAGGCAAATATTAGATTACCCAAACATGGGTGTCGTAGAAGAAGAATCCACCAATTTTAATGCCCCCAAACAACCATTTTTCATCATAGATCTCTTCTTGATGCAAACAATCCCACATTGAAACATTTGGACTAATTCTGGCTCCTTCTTGAAACTTAATCATCTGAATAATCTCCTGCCCTTGTAACAAACTTAAATCTTTCAAGATTGTTGTGACATTACAACTTTTTAACTTGCAAGTCACTATATCATTACCACAACTACCCTGTGGCTTTGTTGCATTTCAATCCTCCACCATTGTAGAATCTTCCCCTTTACTATCAACTAAAAAACAAACAATCTCTCTTGCTAGCGAATCTAGGAAACAAAAATCTAAATCCTCAAATAGAAAATTATCATGAATTTCAAAAAAGTCATCGAATATGAATAGATGATTGGAATTGGTCAACCACTTCACTCCACCTTTTTCATTTTCACCTGAAGGATCTTCATTATCCTTCTCAGTTGCACATGTTGTTTCATCAAAAAAAAATTCAAAAGTAAAGGCCTCATATTCCAGGATGAAGAGAGAGTCTGACACTTGACCTTCTCCGACAAAGTTACAAGGAAATGAATTATCCTTAAGGGAGGAAGGAGAAGTCAATTGAAGTGTGGGAGAATACCTTCCTCATGGAGACACACCCTTATCATCACTTGATGAGTTGAGATTATCTTCTATTTCAATTGAAGTATTTAAACTATATGCCTGCGCATACCAAAACTAACCTTCCTTTCTTTCATCTTCTTTTCCCTCTTGCAGGGAGTGTATGCCATCCGATATTGTCAAATTCATATTTTCAGTAGTAGGATGGGGTTGATTTATAAAATTTAGGGATCTAGAGAATTTGCAAATGGGTGGTGGGAAAAAAATAATAGGCTTATTGGCATCATCCAGCTTCCATTTTCCCACAAAAATCAAATCATTTTCAATATTTATTGCTTCAAGCTAAGCCTATTCAATCCCATATATTTTATCTATTTTTAAAATTAATTAGACATTAGAATCAAGTGTGGAAGTAAATGCATGAAACTGAATTATCTTGCTCGGTTGTTCTGGTGTGGGAGTCCATCGAAGAGATTGATTAAAATGACATACAAAATATTTCATAGGCTCTTTTCTTTCTTTCACAATTTGAAAGAACTATTGTAGCAAGGTAGAAACATCAATAGGACCTTTGAGGATAATCCAACTAGTTATACAACCCTTCTCTAGTCCTCTAAACCACTCAGCTACTTTTCAACTAAATTATCAACAAAAATCCTTACAAAGATGAACTTTCTTCTTGAACTCCCAAAATTCCACTTACTATAGTCATGGCTAGGATATGTTCCTTTGGGTCTTGTGTGCCTTTACTAGAGAATTTGGGATTTTTTCCTAGAACCATGTGGCAAGTCATTACATTGTGATAGGGTGAAAGGTCCAATACAGTTACACCAAGGAATTGAAGCCATAGGTATTCAAAGTTGCCAACTCCTAACAAAGTAAAGGGGGGTACCCCTAGGTTAATCCATAGGTGGCAGTTGAGCTGGAGGTAGATTTTTTGGCTAGTTAGGGTGCTAAATCAAATGTTGATTAGGACGTTGATTTGGGAGTTGATTGGGATGATGGGGTGTATCGTCATAACACTCAAAAACAAACCTTGGAGGGCGTTTAATCATAGGTCTAGGTGGATGTTAGGCTCACTCTTCTTCTTTCAATACAAAATTGGCTTGCATATAATCTGTTGCACTCCTTTACCTCCAAGAAAGAATATTTAATTGTGATATAATATCCTCTTGTTCTAGTTGCATCCAAACCAAATCAGGTTGAAGTACATGAAATACATTATTATGGAAAAGTACCATCTTGTTGCATGACATGATGGTGACGTGTTAGAAACTACAATCCATTTCCCTAGTGGAGTTTCCAAAAATCTATTAGCAAATGGATTGGTCTTTAGAAATATATCTTAAATTACTTACTCTATAACCTGAAATACACTAGGACCAATCCGCTAATAGCTCTGAAAATGTCACAATTGCATTTGTGAATTTTCTCTAAATTTTAGAGGTACAATTCCCTCATATGATTTAATTAATAATCATTGTGCTTTCAACCAGAAAGCAATAAAGGTAGCTAACATCAGCCCATATGAATGAAGCCAATGTGAAATGAACTTCAATAAAATCATTAACCAACTAGCACATGGACTAGGATGATGAATGATCATTGAAATGAAAATAGAAAGCCTTCATAATTACAATAAATTAATTAAATGCAACAGAGTAGATTTATCATAGAAAATATGCTCTAAATGTGTACATGACACATAGATCGGTATGATCAACATCACATTCAAGACTCACAATTCATAGATTGTGAGTTATTGCAACATGAATTAAATATAAACCAAAATAAACTATTCCTCTTTGTGCCACAAAAACTGTGCACTCCTAAGAATTCAAACCCTCTTTGAATTGTTCTCCCCTAGATACAGGGATCTCTTTTCCCCTCTTTGACAGTTACTAAACATAGCAACATTTTGTTTCCATTTAATTGTCTATCTTGAAAATTGATATATGCGAAATAATTAATGACCGAAATGATTACATTGCCAATGATATGACTATTAGACAATCACTGAGCATTTTTTGTTTTGATTTTTTCCCCGTGGCTACTAATTATTGTGTATTTAGCATACTTTAGAAACCACACATTAAATAGCTATCTCAAAGGTGCAATAGGATCACGTGTGAGAATTGTACAACTGGAAGATTAATTGGGAACATTAATTGGATCTTGGTCACATCAGTAGTTAATCTCGACTGCATTGCCATCCTATCAGTCTCAAAGATAACCAATTTGAATGTCTCACCAATTTTCTATAAATTTAGTAGACCCAACCACATAGTTTCACCATCCTGAAGTATCCAACATGCTGAGTGATCAAAGTAATGGAGTTTCAATGAATGACTCCATTGTTATTGAGGAAATTGAGTGCAGTCCCTTCTTTAGGTAGCTATCTGATTAGCTGAGAGAGGTCTTCATTGTCCAAAGAGAGATAGAAGAGTATGTGTTGCATAGTATACTGGGAGAAGCATTCCTGAATTAGGTGCATGTACACAAGACTACACTTCTCGAGCATTTCATGTATATCGTCATTTGCACCTCTAGACATTGAGACTAGGGAATGAGGGCAGTGGAGCACCTAGTTAAACCCGAGTTCCATCATAGAGCTAATGTAGCCATCGTTGAGCTCAACAACTACCCATGAAGCAAACTAGTTAGTGATTCCATCTACATTGCTACTATAACTTAGAATGAAGCCACTGAAGAAGCTATAACCCTTCTCTATGTAGGGTTGGTGAGGAATGACATGGGGTTGTTTACCCAATTTGTGAAATCCCATAAAAATTTAGTATCACCTGCCTAGATAGAGTGCCTCTAGGTGGTGGTGGAAGGAATCCGCATGCTTATGTTTATTCTCTGTGTCTAAAGAATGTCATTTTTATGTTGCCAATTTTGTAATTGAACAAAAAAAAATGTAATTCCCTCAATATATATATTAAAATTATAGAATTTTGATACTCTAGTGTTTACATTCTTTTTGAACAATTTTATCCTTAAATTTCATTTATATATCTTGATGACATCCATTGGTCTTCATTTTTGCATAAATGGGTTTGTTGTTTGAATTTGAAATGCATCTTAACAAAAAAAAAAATACACTATCATTCCCAATTTTCTTTTGAAAAATGTTATTGAGGTGGTAAAGTGGGACATTCACAAAACTAAGTAAAACAACACCAATGGTTTTAGAAACCACTCAAACTCTTGCCCAAACTTAAAAACTTAAAAACTTTGTCACTGACAATCTTTGCAGCCAGTTCACGAACTTCTGGTATGGACCGCCAACCATCAAATTGAAAGACTTAGAGTGCTCGAGAAGTTATGACAATACCACAATACACCACCCATGAGAAAATAAAGAACAAAGTAACAAAAGGTGGTAAAAGGGGAAGAAAGATGAAGTAGGAAAAACATCGCCCAAGTTAGCAAAACCTCATGAAACACTGCCCGACTTACAAACTTAACCAAAAAATAGATAGAGGTGTTAGTTTTGAGAGCGATGACCAAAATTAAGGTAAAAATTATATAATGCATGAATATAATCTTGGAATATAAGTGAATTCATAACATGTGTTATTCATGTCATCCATTAATCATCTTCTATGTAAATATGATATACTTAATAAATTTATATTGAAGAAGAATAGAATATTTTATTTTACAATAAGAGTTTACATGAATGAGAAAATTATAGAAGTTATAGGATGGAGTATTTAGTAATATAAACTTGTAATGCTTCATGCAAAATTTTATCTATAGTTTTAATCATGTTATTTATTAGCAAATAATTTTTATTTGATATAATTTTGAATTAAAACAATTCATAAGATCTAGAAATTGTGGAATGAAATTATAGGGGAAATTAAAGATAAATAGATTTATTTTGACATTGATAGTGTTACATCCACACTTATTTAACTAATTATTTTTAGCGAGTTATTACATGTAGATTCAACTTAAGCTATTGAGGACATCAACTAAATTACAGGGGGGGAGAAATGTTATGAAAATTTTTCCCCAAAATGAAATTAAAGTTATGAAAGTATTAAAATGGGAGAAAAATAAAGGATAATACGATCCTTTGGTTAAAATGGAGATAAAAGAAGAATATTTATGAGAACTCTGTTAAAGGGGAGAAATAACTATATTTATTAAATAACAATTAAAGTTAACCTTTGTGAAAGGGTGTAATGGTTTGAAAACCAACCCTTAAGTCTTATATAAGTAATTTATTTGATATTTGTAAAGAGGAGGGATAACACTCAAGGAAGAATAAAGTGGTTTTGTAGGGCTACGGGCATTGGAGAAGGGGCACACAAAGTGCATCCAACTTAGGGTATAAGGTACACTTGGGATTGTCTTAGCTAGGGCTTTGTGTGAGTAGGCATGATGTGAGTATGCACACATTTTTGTGTGAGTAGGCACAAATTGTGTTCTTACACAGGTCCTCCAAGTGTGCCATTGTGAGAGCCAATACTACTAGAACATCTTCCTAGTGTGATAATGACCTTTCCAATTCCTATGGTGCAGATAAGTACTAAGCTCAATTCCAAGAAATTTTTAATTATGGGCGGGTGCATGAAGATGGGTAGCCAATTTGTGGCCAACTTTTTAAAAAAGTTTTGAAAACTCATAACGCAAGTGCATTATAACACTCTCACATTATGGCTTGGTGTGTCGAGCCTGAGGCTCAACCACAATGAGCCCATAATGTGAGTGCATTATAATGTGCTCACGTTATGACCTATTAAAAGAAAAGAAAAGAAAAAAGAAAATTGAATTCATTCTTGCATTTTACTGTGTTTTTTCTCTTGCCCGTGTCCAAAACCCCAATTTTATGTGCTCGCATTATGGGAGGAGCTATTTTCCAAAATTCTTCAACAGTTGTTGTTTCATCATGAGAATACTGCCACATCAACGAGGAGGTGTGAGAGGTAAGGATTGTTTTTTTTTGTTTTGAATTTGTTAGTTTTAGGTTATTTTTTATATTTATTTTTTGAATTTGTAGGAGATATTAATCAACCTGCAAACCCTTCTCAAAATCATCAAGAAAAACAACAAGAAGAACAAATTCTTGAACAAGCACAAAAAGAACAACAAAAAAATCCTCAAGTTAATCAACTACAACCTCAGTCTCCTCCACCAATCCCTCAACATCCTCCTGACACTCAACAAAACTTAATGAGGGAAATTGAGAACAATAAAAAACAAATTGAGAATTTAATCAGGAGATTGAACAATCCAAATGGTTCAACCATAGAAAGAATGACCCTAGGAACTTCACTGAAAGAAATGTTAAAACATGTAGATTCAATCAACAAACAATTAACTCGTTGGAAGGATAAGAGGCAGGTGGCTAGGGCTTATTACCAAGATAAATTATCATATAAAGATGTAAAAGATTTAAAAATTACAAAAGGTGATTTGTGCACATTATTCACTGACCCATGGTCAAATGGAAATCTCTCCCTCAATGCGAAGAGGTTTCCTATTCATTGGTGCCACCACTAAGAGATTAGGAAATATTTTTTGGATAGGTGGTACATGGTTTTTGATGACCCAACATGCAAAAATTGTGAAGTCCTACATTATTTCCTTAGGAAACTATACTGTGAGTTCATCTTGAACAAAATCCCAAATTATTTTGATATGAGGGACTTCCAGTGGAGAGGTGGGGGGTCAACTCAAGATAGACCCGGTGCACTACAGGGTCCTACACGACAAGGGAGATGACCTCTCACTAGGCCACCTCATGAGCACATCGTCATCCCTTCCTTCGTGAAGGAGAGTGCTGACATAGAGACTTTGCAGGCCATCAACTCTTTGACCTAGAGTGTCATCCAACATGCCAACCCTCTTCTACAACACCATCCAAGGGATTCTTCAAGTGGTGGGCTTCGATCCCATGTGTGTCAATCTTGCGGGGTGACTTGTTCATATGATCCCACTGACACTCAGGAGGCTGCTACAAAAGATCCATCTATAGCTATGGAGATGGAAAGGGAAGCCAACATTTTGCATGTGGCCTATGGCATTGATTCTTAGGTAAAAGTTAGCATGTTCGTTGAATTTAATTTATTAAATTTTAATTTTGAAATGCAAGATTAACTAATTTAGTTTTATAATTTTAATAAAATTGCAAGGTCATAGTGTTGATACTAGATACACCATCCCTACACCTATTGTTGAGGTATGCAACTAGTAAACAATTATAAATCTATTACATGTTAATAGCATTGTTTTATGAATGGTATTTTAATATGTGATTTTGGATGTTGAATAGGCTAATATTGGAGGTTTTGAGGGAACACCTCCTAGTGCCAGTGGATTTAGTCAAACCTACATGTAGGTAGTAGAATAAAGAGTTTAACTAATGAATTGTACTTAATAGATTTGTGTAGTTTATATTCATATCATTGATTACGTTGCATTGCACATCATTCAAACTCAAAACATTACTTCACATTGCATAACTAATAACTAGATGTCGATAGATGAAAAAATTTCAACTACAATATAGTTGTTTAGAAATTCAACATAAGCAGTGATGCAATTACTTCACAGAGCATAAGTAATAAGTCTAAGAGCAGCTTCCAATTGCATTTGCTTGTCATGGCATTCCATGAGACCACTTTTTACTGAGGCATCTTTTCAAACAGTTCACTGCCTTGTCTATGTTATGGATGCTTGGAAGGAATATATGAAAGAATAATAGTAAGAAATAGCACAGACAAGGCAATGAGTTGTTTGAAAAAATGCCTCAAAGAAATGTGGTCTCATGGTGATGTCCATCACCATGAGACCCAATTTCTTTGAGGAACTTTTTCAAACAACTCACCGCCTTTTCTATACTACTACATTTTTCATACATGTCTAACAAAGCATTTTATCAAATAGTTCATTTCCTCACTACTATGACTAAAATCTTAAAAAAGGTGCTTTCCAACAAACTATGGATGCTTGGAAAAAATCTATCAAAGCATAATAGTAAGCAATAGCATAGACAAGGCAATTAGTAGTTTGAAAAAATGCCTCAAAGAAATGTGGTCTCATGGTGATGGAATGGCATTCCATCACAATGAGACCACATTTCTTCGAGGAATTTCTTCAAACAACTCATCACATTTTCTATGATACTATATTTTCCATACATGTGTACCAAAGCATTTTATCAAACTACTCTCTTCTTGGTGATGACTTGTTTGAAGAAATGCCTCAAAGAAATGTGGTCTCATGGTGATGGAATGGCATTCCATCACCATGAGACCACATTTCTTTGAGGCATTTCTTCAAACAACTCATCACTTTTTCTATGATACCACATTTTCCATACATGTGTACCAAAGCATTTTATCAAACTACTCACTTCCTTGCTGTTATGGCTAAAAGCCTAAAATAGGTGCTTTTGAACAAACTATGGATGCTTGGAAAAATTTCTATCAAAGCATAATAGTAAGCAATAATACCATAGAGAAGGTAATGAACTGTTTAAAAAAATGCCTGAAAGAAATCCATTCTTATGGTGATGGAATTCCATGATGTGCATTTGTTTGTAATGGCATTCCATCAACACAAGACCCCATTTCTTTGAGGTATTTTTTCAAACAGTTCACTGCCTTCTCTATGCCACCACAGTTATCGCACATGTCTATGAAAGCATTTTATCAAACAGTTCACCAACTTACTGCTATGGGTAAAAGCCTAAAAACACGTGCTTTCAAACAAGAAATAGATAGGGAAAATAGTAAGCATGATAGTCAGAAATATATAGTTTAATAAGTACTCAAAAAAAATTCATTATCTTATACATTATAAGTCATGATGTGGATCACTATTGTAATTTTTGTGATTGAATAATTTGTTGTTTAATTTTCAGATGTTGCAAGTGGAAACACCTTCGAATGTGATGAGAGCAATGGAGATTGGTGTTTCCTTTGCTATAGAGTCCTTGATGGCTCTGATAGGGGAGGTATGAGGCAAATTACTAAATTTCAATTTACATTCGTTGTTATAGATTTTAGTTAGTGAAAAATTAAACCATTATTGATTCGTAGTTTAATTTCTAATTGGATGGTTTATACAGGGCTTTAGCATTCCTCAGCATGGGTGTGCGAATATTTACCTCATGGAGAGTGATCATTAGATGGCGGTAAGTGATTATTTTGTTAAACATATCATTTTTTATAATGTAATTTCTATATATTAATGTCTTTACTTCTTATTGTAATATATAAGACTTCACCAAGAACTAAACACTAGGAGGAGTAGTAGGAGCACTCCTCGAGCGTAGCATAAATGAGTCATAGACATATCACCATTTGATCGACAAGCAGAGGGAAAGAATTTATTTCAAGAGCATGGAGAGCAATGACTTTTGATTCCAGAGCCCTTTGTTGTATGCCTACATGGCAATTTTGTACATATTTTGTATAGGATATATTTGACATTGTATGCCTAAATGGCATTCTTGTAAGCCTATATGGCTATTTTGTACCTATATTTTATACTTATATTGACATATTGATGTATGCCTACATGGATATTTGTTTAATACAAATATTTTTTATCGATGGTGTCCATATTTGCATTATAAATTTATGGTTCAATAGATATGAGTTATGTGTATTCAAGTGTATACTTTACAACTTACGTGTAAACTTTGTGACTTATCTGTGTTCCAATGTATATTTTGTGACTTACATGTTTTCATGCATATACCCTATATTCAAGTATATACTTTGAATTAATTTTTGTATACCATGTATTCATGTGTATACTTCAAGGCTTACGTGTTTTTGAGTACTTGTGCTTCCCTTATTCAAATGTACATGGTTGACTTATTCACATGTATACTTATTAATTGGTCAGCCCTAGCATTGATCATTGTTGTCCTTCATGGTTTGTCTTGAATATTAATTGATTGATGCTAAACAACATTATCTAAAAGAAAAAAACACGTTTTCAATTGGTATTCCATGAAATGATTTATAAAAAGATTCCAATATATTTAATCCTTTGATTGGAACAATTGAATTAAACATAGGATACATAATCTTCACAACACTTGCAAAACATAATATTCAGAGTAGATGAATTAGTTAACTTCTTGACACATTATCATACAAACATTTATCTTGAATGATCTTTAAACATTTTCACAGCATAATCCTCATAGTGCAAAATGAATTGTTATGTTCTTGATTCGTCACCATATAAACACGTCAAAGATTTATATGTCAAATTTTTGCAATATTATTTCTTGTATAGGAAATGGACTCAGGAGAAAGCAAGTTATAATTTATAATGAAAATAAGAAATGGAATCAATGGTGGAAACTTTATTTATCACACCAAATAATAAATGTACGTGAGAGCATCACTTGTTTCTCTTAGACTCGAATTGTTAAGCATAGAAAATCATTTCAAATGAAAATGACAATGTTTCACAACCAAAGTTGTTAATTGAGGAAAAATAAAATGTTTTGAAGTTCCACCATTGTACACATTTACAATTGGTTGTATATTGTTGTAAGGGCAAGGAGGATAATTGGAAAATGTTTTGTGCTTTCTAGACTTGAGGATGATTGATGCAATGACAAGGAGGCCTTCAATCCACTTTCACCATACAAAGAACTTCCAACCACTTTTCTTCCCCCAAATCACTATCCTGGCTTGTTTTCAGTTTTTCACCTAGTCTCTCTAATAGGTCAGCAGACCTACCTGTCTTGACATAACTTTCAAATTTTCTAAACAATCTCTCCAACCCTCATTATTTTTAGACACCCTTTAACACATACTTTCACATGCCTCAAAATCCCATGAGACTCTTTTGAAACAAAACCCTCAACCTAGTGCTTCAACGATATCCTAGACCCCCAAATAGGCCTATTTAACAAAGCAACACCCTCTCAATCACTCTTCCAATTACAAAACTCCATTAGGAAGCATTTACCAATTTGAAAATACACAAAATACACAATTTTTAGGGTGTGATTGGCCCTCTAACCCCACTATCCTCTAAACCCTCACTTTTCTCAAATTTCACTAGGTTTTATTGAAAACCCCATATCCAGACCTCATGCAACCTCAAAACCTCTTCCAACACTCTTCATTTTTCCTGCACAAACTTAATTGACCACCAAATTATGTTGCCCCCTGAATTTACCCACTTTTACTCCCTCAAACCTCTCTTTTTCATTCAAAACCCCTCTTTTCCCAACTAGGGCATCATGCCATAACAAAAATTTGATCTCCCCTATCATTGCAAACCTTTTGAACACATCAAAATCCAAAAATTTACCCTATTTCCAACCTCTTCTAAATTATTCTCAAGCAATTTCTTCTTTTCACCTCTTCTAGCCTTGCTTTTAAGGCCTAAATTCTGAATTTTCAATAGGGGCAATGTTAGTAATCTCTTCCAATGCCTTTACCAATGATATTTTATTATTCCTACTCCCTATCCTACTTACATTAGGCCCATTCCACCAAGACACGACCTAAACAATAGGTGGAATGGCCTATTTCAACATATTGCACTCAAACACTTGTATGAGCAAGTTCAGACCTATTTCAGAAATCTACTTCTAAGTTGCTTGGAACTTAATAGAATTCCACAAGAATGGATTTTGATCAAAGCTAAAACTATTCTACAATAGATTCAGATCACCTTAGAGAAAATTCTTGCTGTACAAACCCTTACACAGGCTAGAAATGAAGAAAATGCATAAAAATTAACAAAGAAATAGAGATATTTGATTGATATTCTCCTTCAAACTCTTCAAAAACCACTAAATTTAAGTTTCCAATGATCATATGTTTTTTGTGTGAAAAACTTGAACTTCTCAACCATCGTGTGTATGTTTCTCTTTTTGATTGTTTTGCATTCCATCATAAGGGATCAAACCGGTTGAACATAGCTCGAAGCAATTCCATGTGTTTGGGTGTGAAAGAAGACCATGCCTAGCATAAATGTACCTATAAAGACACGTTAGAATTATTTTTTTTCTCACATGAATTGTAAAATGAAAGTTGCACCACTTTGCAACTTTACATTGCTTGCATTTGACACTATTTTCATCAAGTGAAAATTGGACACCATAGGAAAACACCTATGAGATAACAAAAACCGAGAGAGGTTATTGTAGAGGGGACTATCATGATTCTGTAGGTTCAGATAGAGAGTTTGTAAGCATCATGGTTTCTAAGTAATATCTTGTGAAAAATTGCTTCCCTTTTGCACTTTGGATCCTTAAGGGATTGATCTGGTTGAACATAGCTCGGAGTGATTTCATCTCTTTGGGTGTGAAAGAGGACTATGTATAGCGTAAACGTACTCATTTAGATGCATTGGAATAGTTTGTTTGGTCACACAAGTTGCAGAATGAAAGTTGAACCACTTTACAACTTTCAACTACTTGCATTTGACAACTTTTTCCCCAAGTGAAAATTCGCCACCACGCAAAAAATTCCTCCTAAATAGAAAAAGATGAGAGAGGTTATTGTAGATATGCCCAACACAATCCCATAGGATCAGACAAGAAGTTTCTAAGTATCATGGTATCCATGTAACAACATGTTGAAGTTTGCAGTCATTTTGCACTTTGGACCCTTAAGGGATCGATCTAGTTGAACATAGCTCAGAGTGATTCTACGTGTTTGGGTGTGAAAGAGGACCATTTATAGTGTAAAAATACCTATTCAAATGTGTTGGAATAGTTTGTTTGGTCACACGAGCTACAAAACGAAAGTTGCACCACTTTGCAACTTTCAATTATTGCATTTGACAACTTTTTCCCCAAGTGAAAATTTGCCACCACGGGAAAATGCCTATGAGATAGAAAAAAATAAGAGAGCTTATTGTAGAGGTTCCCAACATGATCCCATAGGATCAGACGAGAGTTTTTTAAGCGTCACAATATCCGAGTAACAACATGCTAAAGTTTGCAACCATTTTGCACTTTGGACTCTTAATGGATCGATCCAATTAAATGTAGCTCAGAGCGATTCCATGTGTTTGGGTGTGAAAGAGGACCATGTATAGAATAAAAATACCTATTTGGACATGTTGGAACAATTTTTTTGGTCACACGAGTTGCAGAACAAAAGTTGCACCACTTTGCAACTTTCAACTATTTGTATTTGACAACTTTTTCTCCAAATGAAAATTCGCCACCACGGAAAAATGCCTCCAAGATAGCAAAAAGAGAGAGAGGTTATTATAGAGGGGTCCAACATGATACCATAGGATTAGATGAGAAGTTTCTAAGTGTCATGATATCTGAGTAATAGCATGGTAAAGTTTGCAGTAATTTTGCACTTTGGACCCTTAAGAGATTGATCTGATTGAATGTAGCTTGGAGCAATTCTGCGTGTTTGGGTGTGAAAGAGGACCATTTCTAGTGTAAAAATACCTATTTGGACATATTGGAATAGTCCATTTGGTCACATGAGCTACAGAATGAAATTTGCACCACTTTGCAACTTTTAACTACTTGTATTTGACAACTTTTTCCCCAAATGAAAATTCGTCACCATCAAAAAATACTTCTAAGATAGAAAAAACTGAGAGAGGTTATTGTAGATGGGACCAACGTGATCCCATAGAATTAAATGAGAAGTTTCGAAGTATCACAGTATTTGAGTAACAACATGTTGAAGTTTGCAGCCATTTTGCACTTTGGACTCTTAAGGGATCAATTTGGCTAAATGTAGCTCAGAGCGATTCTACATGTTTGGGTGTGAAAGAGGACCATTCATAATGTAAACATACCTATTTAGATGTATTGGAATAGTATTTTTGGTCACACGAGTTGCAGAATGAAAGTTGCGCCACTTTGCACTGCTTGTATTTGACACTTTTTCCATCAAGTGAAAACTAGACACCATAGGAAAACCACTTCGAGATAACAAAAACCAAGAGAGGTTGTTGTAGAGGGGCCCAACATGATCTTGTATGCTCATATGAAGATTTCGTAAGCACCACGGTTTCCAAGTAATACCCTGTCAAACATTGATGCCCTTTTTCACTTTGGACCCTTAATGGATAGAGTCGGTTGAATGTAGCTCAGAGTGATTCTGCCCTAGCATAAATCCACAACTTTTGGTTCGAGGTTGAGGTTGGAGATGTTGTACTTAGAAGAAGATCAATAAAATTCATTGTTTCCTTGCAATTTTTTATATTTTTACCAAAAATATGATGTTTCCTTGAACTGTACGGTTTCATACAAGATGATTGTGCTCTCTTTTGGATGGAATTCAGTGGGAAGTAGACTTAACTCCATTTTAGTTTTGGTTTGGTTGGATTTCAAGTGATTTTGTGCTTTTAAAAGCCAATTACTGAGGGTCGGTCTATATACCCTATTTTAAGGGCATTACAATGTCATATTAAGCCTTCCACCCACTGTATGCTTCTATAACTCAATGGAAAGGCTTAGTTAGGGTTATAAAATATGTGTGCAAATTTTTGTGTGCAAGGGAGGTGAATAGATAGGTTTTAGGTGATTCCCTAGATGTCAAATGGTGCATTTTTTAGTAGAAAATGATGGTTTAGTGCTAGGGTTTGAAGAAATATTTGGGGCAGCAATATCTCTTGAACTTTTAATCTTGTACAGACCTTTTTGAAGGTGTTTCAAGCTTTGGTTGGCTATGGGAAGGTTTGGAGTATGGGTTTTTAATAAACCCTTGCCTAACTTGTGAAAGAAGAGGGTTTTGGGGTTTGTTAAGTTAGAGGGATTATCATGCCCTAAAATTGGAGGAATTGATGGTTTTGTAGACTGGTTAATACTTCCTAATGGTGGTTTGCATGTGATAGGAAGAATAAAGGGGGGTTGCTTTGTTAATTTGGCCTAATTGGCCTTGTGGACAGTGTAGTTTGCTTGTTTTGTGAAAGCTGATCCAAAAGAGTCTTATGAGGGTTTGATGTATGTTGAAGAAGGCTTAAGTGGGTGCCTAAAATGGTGGTTTTTTGTAGAGGTTGTTAAGGAATTTTGAGATTTAAGGTGGGAAAAATAGGTTTGCAGACCTACAAGAGTGACTAAGTGACAAGTTGAAAATAAGCCAAGATTGAGTTTTGAGGGAAGGAAGAAGGTTGGAATCCTTTTGTATTGTGGAAGTGAGTTGATGTTCTCCCTGTATTTCCATTAGAATCACTTCCTATCAGAATCACTTCAAGTTTACATTTTTTTGCACTTTTTTCACATTGACAATTTTTCAATTTTTGCAATTTTACATCATTTTGACAAATATGCAACATGAACTCCAAAATGACCCCAAAACAAAATAACATGACTTATTAAATTATAAATTGGTCTAATATGACCTTATTACATTGAAAAAACTCAAAACACAAAACTAATTTAAGACCTCCATGAACCAAATTTGCTCAACAACCTTGGTGCCCTTGCACCAAATTTTAATATTTGAGTAAATCTCATTACAAGTAAATCTCATTACAATGTCTTAGGTACTCTATTCTCATAGATCTTTTACAATGTCACTCATACATTCAATATTCTCTTATAATGTCTACATCATAGGTGCTCATTATGAGGTTAACTTCAAATGAGTAACTTGAGAGTCCCTCGCTAAGCTTCACACACTCTTTTATAATGGCTTCAAATTAGAATTGAGATTTTTCAAGATCATCAAAATAAGGATGTTGCATTGCTTTTTTGGCCGAGATTCTCTTCGATGGCTCATAAATCAACATTTTCTACAAGGAGAGACTAATCAATTTTTAGTAGTTTACTTACAAATACGCAAAGTAAAAGAAGAAAAAGAAAGAGCATCCAAAATGGAAATGAAATGAAAATAGATGGAAGGAACTTATAGATAGGCATGCCAATCTCTCAACTTAGTCACTCCTAGTCATACATCTTCACTGGGAGTTCCAAGATACCTATTGCACACAACACCTCTCATGAATAGAATAACTTGAAATTCAAGATGCTCTTATAATGTCTACATCATAGGTGCTCATGATAAGGTTAACTTCAAATGAATAACTTGAAATTTCTTCAACAAGCATCTCACACACCTTTGTAATGCTTAAAATAATAATTAAAATTTTTCAAGATCATCAAAATAAGGATGTTGCATTGCTTTTCTGGCTGAGATTCTCTTGGATGGCTCATAAATCTACATTTTTTGCAAAGGAACCCCAATCGATTTTTAGCAGGTTACTTACAAATAGGAAAAGTAAAATAAGATGATAGCATTGACATCAAACAAATTAATGTGCATACATACAAATTAATCCAATGAACCATCTAGGTTTGCTCTACTCTTTCTTGTGTCAAGTATTGCCTCATGGTTAGACTCACGGACCTTCCACAAGGTCTTGTTCAAAGGTCTACCCCCATATTTATTCAAAAGAACATTGGATTCCATGACAAAGTTCAATTAATGAAGAATATTACGATGCGTGTCAAAGTCCTAAAATAGCCAATGTTTAACACTCTTATGTGGGTACCTTCTAAGCCACGTTCCAATAACAACAACTAAGCCTATAGGGTATTCGATGTTTTCTCCATGTATAGTTGGGGCCTCCAATTTATTTTTGGCCTCAACACAATGACACAAGTAATAGTTTGCTCCCTCTTCGTTGTCTTCATCTGCAATTGTAAACACGTAAAATGTACCGATTGATGCTATACACTTGATCCTAATTTCACTAACTTCACTTTGTCCCGAATCATCCCCTTTTCTAAATATTTAATCGAATAATATTTGTTTGCTAAATTCATCAAATTCCTCTCTTAATTAAAAATAAATTAACTTTATCTGGTTAAGTCATCATCTCCCATTAATTAAATAAATCATTTTATTTAATTAATACTATAGTCCCTCTTTTAATTAAATAATTCACTTTATTTAATTAAATCTCTAAAGTCGTTCTATTAAATTAAATAAATTAACATTTATTTGATTTTCTCTAACATCATCCCCTTTTAATTAAATAAATCAAAAAATTTATTTAATTAAATCTAAATAATCATTCCTCTCAACTTTGATTTATTTAAATCCTAAAATCTATGTCAAAATTGTCAAATCAACTAACCTCCTCTAATTTAATCAAATCCTGATTAAGGCTAACTCTAATCCATGTCCCATCCTCTAGCTTTTGCAACTTTCTCATGAAAGTCATTTTAATTGATTTATTAAATCTTCAATTACTTTCAAAAAGGCATCAATGTTGGAATATTCTCCAAGTTTGAAAAAACCCTCCAAAAGGGTTTGTACATCCAACAAGGCATTTAAACTTCTTACATGTCCTTTTTCCTTGAGCCAAGTGGCATTAACTTCATATTCTCCTCCCTCCAACTTGTCATTTCACTAATTTCAAATTCCACCTAATATCATTTATTGTGCACATTCATCAAAATGTGCTCCATTCACATCTTGACAAGTGGCACTTGGCCATTGGATGTTGAATGATCCCACATTCCTCCATTTTTTCCATTCTCCCGTCTTGTTCTTCTATAAATAGAAGGATTTCTTTCTCATTTTGGATCCAAAACTTAGAGTAAAGTTATTATCTTCACATTGATAGCTAATTTCATCCATTTTCATTGCATTTTCCATCATCTTAGCTAGGTTATTGCAGATTTCATCAAGGAGTTCATTGTTCATCATCATCAAGTGGAATCTTCATAAATCACCATCAAGCTTGCAAAGGAGTTGTGAAAGGGACATTTTCCACATCAAAATGACACCAATTCCCCATGGGATTGAGAGTTGGATCATCTAAATAGGATTTAATAGATTCTTTCATTGTGTTCATTTATTTCTTATTTTTGATGTTTCTAATAAATTGCATGGGGAATCTTAGTTCTAACTTGCATATGGATCTAATTGTGTGTTTGTTTCTCATGTTTGTGTAGGTCTAGGATTGGGGTTCACATTTTGGCACTAGGAGGGAAAATTAGAATATTTAAACACATATTTTTCAAAAAAATTGTGGCTTTCTTGAAATTTTCCATGTCTACAGGAAACTGCACCGCTATTAGTCCAGCGGTGCCATACATCGTCGCTAGAAGTCCAGCGATGCTTGAAACTCCAAACTCTTCCATTGTTCCTTTCCAACCTAGAAGTTCAAATTTTCAAACTATGACACTTGACCATTTCTTCAGTTGACCAAAATCCAAACTCCAAACTGCGTTGCTAGTTGAAATAGCGCTACAATCGTGCTCTTTGGAATTCTATAGTCCATCGTTTATCAGTCAAGTAGCGCCATACAACACCGCTAAATTTCTTAAACAACACCGCACCCACAGACTTGTTGATGGGTGTTTTTACACATTTTCTCAACACAAAAAGTGTGTATGTGCACAACCTCTCTTGAAAGGAAATCTTCCAACAAAAAGTTGTTGAAAATCTCCCCAAGGTCTCTCGGGTGTTAGGTCATGACTTACATGGAACTCCTTAGTTGATGTTGATGTGATTTTGCTGGTAATCATAGGGAAAACTTACGCAGCTGGATGCAGAATGGATCTTAAATTTTGAAGTTTCTGAAGTGGGAGTTACGATGCCATTTGCTGTAGGTTCAAACAACAATCTAAAACTTCAATGTCTTCTTTAAGTTTGGCTTTACCATGTGCAATGAACCTTGACATGGACTGTTTCTTAAAAGAAGAAGGAAAATGAGTAGGGAAGAGAGAAGGTTTCTGGATCTACAACTAACTGTGAACGGTGATCATGGAGGTTCTACTATGGACAACTCCCTTCAAATAGAATTCCACTTAACCAAGAAATCTATAGTATCGTGAAATCTGTGCTATCTTCAAAGGTCTGCAAATATTTTACCATTCATCCACCATTTACATGCATGAATAAAGATAAAGATTTAAATATCAACTTAAAATTTCAGCCCAGGCTAACTTTTCAAGGCCATTTACCAGTAGTAAACAACAAAAATTATGGGCTGGAAGGCATCAACATAGTAGAAATTTCCATAGTCATAGAACAACATGACTAAAGCCTATCTAAGCACTTTGAATCTAACTAAAACAACAATATAAATCTAACTAAAGCATTTAACAATGGAGATTGAACCATGAAACATGTGGAGAAATCAGAAAATACACCAAGTGAATATATTTTCATTATAAATTTCAGCAGCATGTCCTTACAACAACTCAACTCCCCTTGAAAATGAGAGGAGATCCTCTATTTATAGTGTTCAAAAAGCTAAATGAATGGCCAAGATTTATTTTCATTGTGTGGCCAAGATTCATTACAAAATAGGGTTTCACCTACTCCAAATATATTACAATTTAAAATTACATTCTTAGTCTTTTCCCTATTTTTTCTTTTAGTGACAACACTGTAGCATTTTGTCTTTTGCTAATTGCTCTTTTTGCTGTAGCTATTCCTTCAAGAGCTCTTCAATGATAATAGGGTTTCCCTCCTACTTCTTCAAAGCTTCATATTCCACGAATTTCAAAATCACTAGTCAGAGTTTGTCATCCTCAATTATCTCGGACCGCAACATATGATAACTCCATTCTTTCAATTTGTCCTCAAGCTTTTTCTAGTCTTCATCATACTTCGCAGCCTGATCCCGAAACAGCTCCAACTCAGCAAAGGAATAGGTCGAAAAACTCATGAAATCCATGGTTATTTTATTGGACACCCCGTCCTCCATCCTCTTCTAGAAATAAGGCTTTATTTTCTCTGGATCCATCTACATCGTGGGCATGTCATACTTTATTATCAGCTTCAGATATCGGCGCAGTCCATCCTAATTTCCTTGACCCACTCGATGTCCAGATTCACTTTATCCATGATTTGTTCCAACCTCTCCCTTTTGTTATTGAAATCCTTCCTCCATACATCCACTAGCCAGTGATCATCTCTTTTGAATGTGAGCTCCTTTTCCCGTGTGGCCTTTGGTAACCAAAGGATGGCCTCAATCTTTGGATAGGTGGAATCATATGTTGTAGGGAAGTAGATGCAGAGCTTCCTCATCCTCTCCAGAGATTGCTATAGATCCAAGAACTTGTTGGTTGTCTGAACAACCCAACCGATACCCATGCTCCCGATGTATAAGACTTGTCAGAACCAACTCTCTATAGTCTTTACCAAGTTCTTTCTCTTCTCTAATTTGTCAATTTGTTCTCTAGACAACAGTTGGGGTGGAGCTATGGATGTGGTAGGCATGTCATCCACTGAAGACCATTGTTGGATGTAATCAGTCAAGGCAGCCACCTGTTCTTTAAGTTCATCCTTTGAGACCTTGTCCTATCGTATCAGGTGCACCACTATAGCTACTAATTCTTCAAGATTCCCCACCTTCTGCTCTCTAGTAGCAGTCCCCAAATTAATAGTGGAAACATTATAGCTTACACCCTCCTGGCCTACCACGGGTGTTGCTATCTGTATGGTTCGGGACCCAGAAGCATCCATTGTTACCTATGATCTAATTTGGGCTTCTTCTCCTTCATGGTTGAGATTTGTGCTCAGGCTAGGATGACCTCTAGCCTCGCTCTTGGGTCCTTTAGAGCAGGAGTCTTCTTCTCAAGCTACCTCTCCAACCACTTGGGCATGGAAGACTCTCCTTCTGGTGACTCTTGATCACCTTCGCCTTGCCCCGTTTGGACTTCCATTTGTGCACCTTTCATTTTGGTGTTGTCTCCCTCTTCCTCATCAGAATCTTGGATGAATGTGAGGCATTTGATGAGAGGTTTAGTAATCAATTTCCCTCGGGGACTTCCTTTTGTCTCAATTTCCTTCTCCTTTATTTCTTCAATATGTTCATCCTTGTGCATGTACTCCTTAGGTTTGTCTTCTATATCTTCTTCTTCTCTAGGAGGCAGTGGCACAATCTCCAGTTGTTTTTCCCCTGTAGGGATCTCTACATTTTTTGTTGTCTCGTCACCCTCATGCCCTTCTCCAGGAGGTGACCTTTCTGTCTCTTCTTCATCATGTTTTAGCTATCAGGCCATATCTTCTTCAAGATCATCATCAAAGTTTTGTTTGATGATCTTACTACCAGCATCCCCCTCCTCATCACCACTCTCAGAAGAGCCCATTCCTTCCTCTTCATAGGCCACCCTGTCAATTTGCCAATGTTCATACTCTGGGTGTTCATGGTACTCATCGACCTCCTCTTCAATTGGTTTTGGGGCTTCTTGCTCCCATCTCTCCAATTCTTCAAAGATCAGCATAGTGGCCTCCATTGCTAGTGGTCTTGTTGGAGGTTGCGAAGGCTTAGCAGTAGCAAGGACTTGCACTAAGGCAACTTGAAGGGTGAGGTCCATAAAGATTTGGGAGAGCTCAGAAGGGAGATTTTGCATGTGTTTTGAGAAAGCCTCAGGTAATGCGGGAGTGGGAATTGGTGTTGTTACTATGGCTAATGGGAGTGATATGGCAGGTGACATGGTGCTGGAGGAAAGAGGAGTAGTTGTAGCGGAGGAGTCAATCACTATTACGGGCCTGACCGGAGGTGAAGGGGCAAGATGGACTGAGATATCAACTGTCAGTGGGGATGTGGCAACCATGGTCAAGGAGACATATTATGGGGCAGTCGAGATAGGGGGAGCTAGAAGGGGTTCTAGATAATTTTTCCTTTCTTCCTCACCTTCTTGGATTGTGGGTTGTTCGGAAACACTTCCTATTTGTCTAGGTCTCTTGGAAGGTGAGCCCCCTGAATCCTTTCTGGTGTATACCTTGGGATCTAGAGATTGCTTTATTTTCATTCCTTTCCTCTTCTTTGATCTAGTGATTGGAGGAGATTTGGATGTCTCACCCATTGAAATTGTAGTGGAAACATCTTCGGTGGCACTATGCTCACTTTGGAGTCCTTCATATGCTAGGACCACTCCTTGTTGCTTTAGCTGGGCCACTTGCCTTTTCTTCAGTTTGGGCCACAATGGGTTTAGTCACAATGTCAAGGATGTCGACCTCTTTTTCATCCTAGCTAGTTGTAGGCAGCGGCAGATTGGAGACTGTGTTATATCAGGGATCCATGATGGTGCTTTCATCTTCCTCAACTTGATCCGGTATAGGGAACAGTTGCACCTTTCTTATGAAGTACGCAGTCATCCTCATGTAGTGCCTGGCACTAACCTCTTTTTTGTCCTAGAAGTTTGCCTAGAAATCCTCAACATGATGCAAGTGGGCATACTCCAGTCCCAATGCTTTTCTCACATGTCCATACGGGTCCATCTATGGGCGAGCTGTGTGTAGTTGGAAGTATTATGCCAGTTCCTTTTCTGAGTTCCTAGCACACTGAGAAGTTTTCAATTTATACATGCCCTAATCGAAGGTCAAGGGATAAGAGATCCCTACCAAATTTTTGTTGTTGAGGATGGTGTGCACATGCTATAGCTGTCAGGAGAGTTCCAATAGTATAATCTGGTCATTGGGGTACCGGGGCAGCTTTTTTGGTCTTTCAGTGAAACCCTAGACGTGAATGTAGGTGAATTTGGGAAATTGCAGGAATAGGAAAGTGTACTACTTTAGGAATGCCTGCGCGCTATGAGATACCCTCCTCTCAAAATCCCCTCCAAGTAATTAGATGATGTGACCAATTAAGGCGTCATTGACCTTGCAATATTCCTTCTTAAAGTTTCTAAATTAGAGTTGGGGATATCGGTCATAGGCCTTCAGTCTCTGGCTCGGCTCCTCTTCAGGCTCCACAAATAGTCCACTGTACTGCCTTTGGTCCACCAGTGAATAGACCAGATAGGAGGTCATGTAGAATTTGGAGCTCTTTTTTACATTCATAAACTATTCATGGAAGCAGTTGCTAATGATGCCTCCCCAATAGAATGAGGCTTTTATGGTGACATCTTCATTCCCACAGATGATTTGTTCAATGAAGAACACCATCCATTCTTGAAAAAATGTGGTAGAAGGAAGGCCCATTACCTGACTCAACATGGTCACTAAGTCGTGATAGTTTTCATGGAAATCGCTATGAAAGAGTTCCTGAGGGACCTTTATAGCACTGCCTCTTTTCTCCTTGAGCTAGAACTAGTTTATCAACCTTTTGCAACCCATTGGGTCTTCATTCCAAGTCGCCTTTCCCTCTTCCATCGTGGGAACTTCCATTTCCTCAAAGGTAGGAATGTGGAAAGTTTTTGTGATTCCCTCAGTTGACATGTCAGAGATAATATTCCCATCTCTGTCAATGATGGTCCTTGTCTCGGGTTGGTAGGCTTGCCGACAGGCCATGACTAGTTTAGGGGCAATGATAGATGGGGGGAAGTCTATAGCTTTTGCAATTCCACCCTGCTTGATCAATCTAACATTGTCAGTCTTTGGATGGATTTTGACCCTTCGTTTAAATTCATCAATATTGATATGGCCGATATTGGTGTCTGTGATTTCTTTCTAGTCTGTGGTGATTTTTGATCATAGAGGTTCACCCTAGAACTGAAACTTCACTTGGTATTTATCCTCCTTCCCATGAGGAGTCTTGCCTGATTTCTTTCCCTTTTCCTTCTCTGTAGTTTCCCCTGAGGGTCCTGCACCTGATTCCATATATCCTACAGACATGGACATAATGAGTAAAATTGTTTATAAAAGCATTAGTGTTAGTCAAAATACCGCAAACCAAATCCAATTAAACATCATGTGGTTAATGAAGTTAAACCTTTTTCTTTTAGATTTTTTTGGTCATTTTTTGAAGGATTTTAGACAATCCAGGCTCAGGGGGGGCGAAATTCCCTGGCAGGAATGTTGTTTTGAAAGGGAAAATAGGCTGGGGCGATCCGGGTGGTTTCTCCCGTCTTCACATTTTGATGGTTTGAAAGGCTCGAGTCAAAGAGAGCCAAATTTGAGCATGTGGGTAGGATATGTTTTCAAATTTGAGTTCATTTGGGTCACTTTTAGGGCTTCCAGAGGTTCAAGCCTAGAAAGCCGTTTGTAGTTTGTTGTCTCCAATAGCTTGGGGAAGACGGAGTTCTGAGGTCCGGAACTCAGAAGGCTAAAGGATGGCAGGTGGTTCAGACCCAGAGAGGTAGAAAGTCATCGATGTTTTGCCATTTTGGAATGGAAATCCGGAAATGGAAACCTGGATGGAGTGGTCTGGCAGACCAGACCCAGAGGAGTGCTCGGCCGACAAATTTTTGCATGAAGGTTTTGGTAGGCAACTGGTTGGTCAGACCCTGAGGCCCAGAAAGACATGACCATTTTTCTCTTGCGCAAGGGACAAAGGCGAAAGGAATTCTGGCGGGTAGAGTCTGGGATTTGGAGACGACGGATGAAAGATCAAGGCCCGCAAGGCGGGAAGACATGATCCCACAGTCGCTTCAAACGATGAAGCCCCCAAGGCGGCCCGCATACAGAAGTTCATGGTTCGAGGCCCAGATGAACGATGGTGGAGTAGTTATAAGTTTGGAATTTCAGATAGCGAATGGGCCAATGGGCCCTAGAGGGTGAAAAGGAGCACCCTCTTTGCCATCTGGGAATGGCGGAAACGACGCAAAATTTTGGGGACAGACGTCCAACACGATGGGCCCGGAAGAGGTGATGGTAATCTTAAAATGTTTCACAAATTAAGCAGCTAGAAGTTGAGGAACCAGGGCCTGGAGCCCGGGAAGGTAGAAGCCTTCCAGCATTTGGGAATGGTGAAAGCCCAGTGGAGACATGGTTATGGAAACCTGAGGGGTTGGGCCCGGGGGCCGAGATGGAAGCCGATTGTGAGTGTTGAGTCTCACATTGGTTGGCAGATAGCAATCTAGGTTCGCGTGCCCGAGATAGCACTTGGCCACCTGAAAGTTTATTTCTTTCAAGTTTTTAAATGCTAGAGAGAGGTGTCGAGTCCAGAGAGCGTGAAAGCTCTGCTCGATGAATGGAGGCGGTGGTGTTCAATTTCAGTTCAATCAAAGGAGGTTGATTTGGAGGTTTTTTAGATTTCCAAAATGTGGGTTTTGTGGCATCTGGTGTGTTTTATCAATTGAATTCATTTTTAACACATTTCATTCGTTATCTTAAATGCAAAATCATAAAAACTTCTCGGTGCAACAAACAGTAAACTTACCTCAAAAGCCTGACAAAAGATGAGGTGGGATCAATGACAAGAGGTCCAACGATGATCCCAAATACATAGGTTGCAGGCTGTTGGATTAGTTGATCTCCTCTGGAAAGTGCTCTGACCTCCTCTATAATCCTAAAAAATGAAAATAACAGGTTGCGGCCAAATATTTATACCCTCCTCTGTAATTAGTGTCCTCATTTAACGCCTGTATGGTCGACCTGTTGGTTGTTGAATTTGAAATTAGAAAACGACGGTAGGAGGTCTGGGGTCTGAGTCCAAAAGGACGTGTCAAAATGGCTGTTGAAGATTTATTTTCATACCGACGGCAAGGAGAGACCCGGAGTCCAGACGGTGGAGCACCGACAAGGATTCACTGTTGGAAACGATGAAGGGCGAAGGGAATTATGTGAATGGTAGCTCGACTGACTAGACTCAGAGGGTGCGAATGCAATCTGAAAGTTTATGAATTTTAACCAGGCATAAATCTCGGATCCAGGGCCTAGGGTTTGGGAAGGTATTAGCCTTCTGTCATTCGGGAATGGCGAACCCCCAGAGGAAACCCAACGATGGAAACTTGAAGCGCCGGGTCCGGCAAGGCCCGGAGCCGTTGGCAGAAGAAAACTTCCAGGGAAAGCTTGGAAGGCTCTAGGACTTGACCAAAGTGGAGTGGAAAAAACATGGTCAGTTTAAGATGGGACTTTGGGGGTACGTTGACCATCAGGGATACCAAAAAATAGGTGCACACAAAATAAGGTGGCAACAAAATGACCCAGCAAGACAAAAGAAAAGAGGGTCCCCATCTCAAATGGGGCATGTGTGTTGAGGGTACAATAGGACTGTGTCGCTCAGGTGAAGTAAAAAGTTCAAATTTAGTTATTTTTGGCATGTTCCTTTTTGTTTTTGGTCATTTTGACCTGTTTGATGTCTTTGTATTTCTTGGTTTTAACCAGTTCTTGTAGGTTGAGGCAAGGAGGGAACAAGGAGTCTTCTATCATGACATGATGTCTTCATTGTGTTAAGTGTTTTTAAACACTTTAGGAGAACTTATAATCCCTTTCTAAGGACTTTGTCACTTTCATGCTTTTAGGACTCACTAATTTTCTTTTGGGCTCTAAAAAGAACACTACAAAAGCTTTCATTTTTGCTATGAAGGGATTCAAAAGAACTATAGGAAAACTTACTAGATTTTGTTTAAGGTTTAACAATTGGACAAACAAATCTCACACTTCCTTTAGTGCTTAAAAAGAATCAAATTATTGCTTTGAAGGATTTAAAATGAACAAGTGCTTTTATGTGTTGTAATTACTTATCCAAATAATATCAAATAAAAGACATATGTGCTTCTCTCATGACTCATGACAATCTTGAGAATCAAAAGGCTCTTGGTGATATTAAGTTGTGTAAGTAATTACCTCCACACTTCAATTTGGGATTCTAAAAATTGAACAAACCATGTGAGTGTGAGTGGAATATATCACGTGTGTTCTCTCTTTGTTTCTAAATGAAGATTGATTGAACTATGGATGTGTTTTCTCACTATTTTTTATCCATAGAGGGCCTACCTTCTGGGAAAAATTAATCACCCAAGGGAACGACCCAATCAGGAACACACTAAATCCAAAGAACTTCCACTCAGTATATAAGTGTGGGTACTTGAGGAAAGTTCAAGTATCACATAGATTGTTCTGACAAGAAGGGAAACAATGGACTCTTGTGGTATGGATGATCCTCTACGAATGGAATGCCCCTACTATAATATTTTTTATAAAGGCCAAAATCCCTATCTATTTGTTGGTGCAAGAATGGTCGGTCTAAAGTGATCCCACTTTTTTACGACTCTTAGTAGAAATGAGAAGTATGCCATGGGAGTTTCATTGGTGTTGATGCTTGGATAACCCAAGAAGAGAGTGCACTATAAGGGGGAGCCTGTGTGGTCAAGCATCTAATCATTTGCTAAAGAGTAGGCATAGATGGATTCGTCAAAGTGGGAACTCAACAAATACTGTCTTTCATCCATATGATTTTGCATCACTTGATTCAAAAACACTTTGCTTAATCTCAAAACATGGAAGAAAAAACATTCAACATGAAAATAAAATCTCAAACCCTTAATAGAAGCAAATAACTTTGAATCAAAATATGAGTGCTATTGCTTGTCCTAGGGATTCTATCCTTAGAGGATTCTGAGCATTAGGATTTACATCTCAATTTTCTCCCCTAAAGTTAACAATAGGTAACTTTCTCCTTGACTTTCCTTGGTTTCCACATAATACACTTTGTGGGATAAAAGGAGATTTAAGACATTAGACATTTAGATTCAAAATATAATCAAGAGAGTGTTTGTGGTAAAACAAAGTCACTAAGCAAAGATAAAACAATTGGATCTCACACATGTGTCTTCTCAAATGATTTCTCAAAAAATCAAGATTTGGAAACCAAAATCCAAGGTTCCTAGTCCAAAGAATCACCAAAAGCATCTCTCAATGCTCTACGAATTCATACAAATATTTCTTAACTTTTATAGACGTGCATCAAGAAACAATCCAGATTTGTATTCATTTTACTATAGTCAAAATCTAGGTCTTTTTCAATAATTTGAGCATCTTGTTTAGGGTAAAGTGTGTTCTTCAAAACCAAGGTTTTGTAAACAAGGGTCTTTCTAGGTATACATAGGATCTAAAATCAACCTTCATCCATCTCTCAAGCATCAATCAAAATCACCTCACCAACAATTCTTGAAAATCTTGAAACCATCATTCATGCTAGAATTTTTGGAAAATCCATAAATCAAAATCCTTGAAACAAAGTCCATGAATCCTTGAATAAAGCATCAAATCATCTTGTTCAGCTAGGAATGTGTATATGTATCCTTCTCCATATTCTTAGTTGAATTATCATCAAAACCATCTTGTTTGGTTAGGTGTGGGTAGATACATCATTCTCCCCACATTTAATCAAATTATCATCTTGTGAGCAAATCTATCCCATAGATCACATCCAACATCTTTGGGTCCATTTTTTCAAATAAATCCAAATCCAAGAATCCAAACCAAATCAAGGTCAAAATCCAAATCCAAGAATCCAAGAATTCGAAGTCAAAATCAAATCAATCAAAATCCAAGAATCCAAAAATTCAAAAATCCCCAAAAGTCTAACATTCCCCTCAAGATTTTCTAAAGATTTTAATCACCCATATCATCCATCTTTCATGCATCTTTCATCATCACACCTTTGATCTTGAATCATCCTATATTTTCTCTTTTATGGTTCAAATGAGATCACAACACAAGAAGAACATGGAGAACAACAAAGAAACATCAACTTCAAGCTACCTAAGTCAAACAACACCCGAGTTCAATCCTGTTGGACCTAGCAACCCACTACCCAATCTTTCTCTTATAACACAAGATCATTAAGAGGAAGGGAAAGTGGAAGACATCACTAACTCATGGATGACCCAAGATGAGATCACTGAGTTGCTTCAAAACCCCGACAACCACAAACTTGTCAAAGCCATGTTAAGACTGAACCCTTCCCAATGTTTGCTTGAATTGGCGAAGGAAGGGGCTAAAATTCCTTCCGACTACAATGTAAGCACTATTGTGGAGAAGAATTTTATGTTACTTGTACCAATTACCTCACCCACTCAAAGCATCATCCAACCCATTTTGCAATCCACATCATCCATTGCCACCATGCAACCTATTGTTAATAAGGGGAGTTTGTTGCTCCATGCCCTTCAAAAACACCCCCTTGTCAATAATAAGAATTTGGATGCTAATACCATCATGGGTACATCAGGTACCATCCCTCAAAATCCACTCCACCAATATGTTCCACTCACATTCCATGACACCAATGACACATCTTTTCATGCAACACAAACATATGCTCTTGACCCACAAATTTCACTCCCATTGGTACAAGCGGGACTATTCGAATAAGGCGGGCTCTTTGGGGCCTCATCATCACTCCTTCCAAGAAGTCTTACACCACTTCCCAACTCAATCCCACCTCCACCACCATTTCCTCCACTACCAACATCAACATCATTTCCTGGTTTAGGGCTCCCCATTTACCTAACTCAAATCAATCCATCCAAGGAAATTCAACAATCACCAATCAAATAATTACATCAAATCCTCTTAATATACCACTGATATCGCAACAAAAAGTGATATCCATCCCAACACCAACATCCCAAAACATGGTCTCCCAAGGACCCAACACCTCAATCACACGAACCATCACAATCACATCTCAACCACTCACCACCACAATTAATCAAAACATATCTCAACCACTCACCACCACATCTAACATTCCAAATCCACCACCACTACCAAATCCAAGTCAATATAGCATAGTAATAAAAGCCTAATAGGCCTACCAGAAGGTACTACAATAATACCAAAGTCAACAAGCACAAGTTCAGAAAACTCAACAAGTCACCCAGGCACAAGCCCAAGCATTGTTGCAACAACAACAAGCCCAACAAGCAGCGCAAGCCACTCAATCCACTCAAGTAGTGTAAGCCACACAAGCAATGCAAGATTCTCAAGCCACACAACAAGACCAATTGTTGTTGCAACAACAACAATCTCAACAAGTGCAACAAGCTTCCTAGGCACAAGCCAAAACATTGTTGCAACAACAAGTAGCGGAAGCTTCTCAAGTTGTTCAAGCTTCCCCACAAGTACAAAAAAAAGCACAATATCTCACACAACAAAAATCAATCCAACAACAAGCATTGAAATAATACCAAGAGCAGCAAGAAGTAGCCCAATTACAACCCCAACAACTAGCGTTGGCAGCTCAACAATAGGCATTATTAGTGCAACAACAACAAGACCAACAACAAGCATTGTTGGTACAACAATAGTTACAAGAATACATGGCACAACAGAGCATGCGAACACCATCCACTAGCGCACCAATCAACACACCCATCCCTCCAACAACTGAACAACCTCAAAACACCTTCATCCCACCCCCTAATCTGCAAGATGATGTACTAGAACAAATCAAATTTATTTCAAAACAAATGCTCGATCTTCAATTAGGGAAAACCACAAAGCCACCAAAAAACTTATGCCCCTACCCATTCGATAGGAGCATTATCATAAAACCATTCCCAAAGGGATTTGAGATCCCAAAATTTGGTAAGTATCATGGAACATGAAACCCTAAAGATCACACTAGGGAGTTCTAGGTACACTGCATGGAAGTCGCCTATGATGAAACATACCTATTGCGACTGTTCCCTCAGAGCCTAGAAAGAACCTCCATTGATTGGTTCTCTCGTCTCTTAGGAATAAAAAAATTCTAGGAAATCATCGATGCATTACTCCAAAACTATGCCTTCAACATAGCTATGGATGTGAGCCTAGAAGAATTATCGGCTATCAAACAAGTTAAAGGAGAAATGTTTGCTTCATTCTTGCAACAATGGCGATCTAAAGCCAACAAAAGAAAATGGGCCATGCTAGAGGAACAAAAAGTGTGTACCATCATTGCAAATCTTGATGGACTCTTATCTTTCCATCTCAAGATGCAATGCATCACAACTTATGATCAGTTGATCCCTAATGCGCTCAATATCAAATGATCCCTTATCTCACAAGGGGGAACTTCATCTTATCAAGAAAGTCACCCATCCACCAACTATAACAACAAACCGCAAACATGGGAAAAGAACATAAATACTACCAATGATGGTGTTGTCAATGCCAAAGTTGTCATCAGTGCACCTTGACAAAAAACACCTGCACCCCAACAACAACCCCAAACCAATAATCAGAATAATCGACAAGCTAATACTATGACCCAACAACTAAACAACCCAACAATCAACAATATGGATAATCAGGGGAGACCACCCTAGTGAAACAAAAAATCCCCCAAGAAGAAGTACACAACCCTTGGGGAATCGGTTGAATCTATCATGAAGAGATTGGTGGATGAAAAACTCATCACAGTTCCCACATACGAAAAATATCAAGAGCCCTTGGTAAAACCATCGTGGTACAATGAAAATCACCTTTGTGATTTCCAAAAAATCAAGGAACACACAACTACCAACTACATGAGGCTCAAAAACTTGATCAGGACCTCATAGATGACAAAATCATAAACGTTGAACAACCAGCTAGAAATCAAAACCTCAAGATTTACACAAATTCGATGCCCAATCACAACAAGGGGAACAATAAAAATGATAAAGGAAAGGGTGAATTCAAGAGTGTAAACCATGTATATGACCATTTCGTTGCATCCCTAGATGAGTATTGCACTGTTATCACCATCAAAGGAGCCCAAGCTGATTGTGGAGTCACCACAAGAGGTGGAAAGGTCACCATCACAAGATCATCTCAGCCAACTAGAGCATCCACTTCCAACCCAAGATCCATTCCCAGTGGCTATAATGTCCTCGACTAGTTAAAGAGAACCCTAGCTCAAATCTCCATCATGGAGTTCTTGAAAATATCACCAACCGACAAAAAGATCCTTGAGGAAGCTCTGGCCTCATCTTCCATCCCCACTGATCTTGAAGCGGATCAATTTGAAGCTATGGTCTCACACCTCATTACACCTCATCTTCTAAAAATTTTAGAGCAAGATCTTCTGACACAACCATCTCACAATCATGCACTTCATCTTGAGGCTTACGTCCATAAAAACAAGGTCAAAAGGGTCTTGGTGGATGGAGGTGCAAGGCTGAACATATGCACCCCTAAGTTAATAAAGAGCTTGGGCTTCTCCAAAGATTTCATTGAGAAAGGAAAAGGCATAACTATCAAAGCCTATGATGATCAAGAAAGAGTGTCACAGGGTACCATCCAACTCCCTATTCAATTAGGGTTGGCCATCATAGAAACAACATGTCAGGTTCTCAATCTAGAATTTCCTTACAATATCCTCCTGGGGCATCCCTGGATTCATGGGATGCAAGTTGTTGCTTCCACCTTCCACCAGTGTTTCAAATTCCCATACTAAGGCCAAGAGGTCACTGTCCATGGGGATCCTGAACCCTTTTACTATTGCAAAAATTTGGAAGCAAAATATCATAAAATCCCCCAAGTTCCCAAGAATGATGAAGACCCTTCAATGCCATACATAGACCCAACTACTCTTGCCTCCACTTTTGGGACAAAGACACCCTACATCCCCACCATCTCTGACATCAAGGTCATAGTCCAAGATAATGGGTGTGGAAATTACACTATTTCGAAGAATGCCTTTGTGGTAGGGGAGTTACCACAATCTCCTAGTTCATGAGGTGAACCACAACCAAACAACACTCCATCGCAAATATTCACAGTAGGCCCCTCTAGCTTTTGAAGTTGGGGAGACCTAGTCAGAGAACTAGTGGAAGAAGACCCATCTAGAATATTGTACCAAGACAACAAACCTACAACTGACCTTCCTATGGATGGCAGGAGCAAAGGGTTACAAAAGATGCTCGCCATGGGCTATAACAGAAACAAGAAAATTGGGAAAAATGATAATGGCTTTCTGGAACCCCTCACGGTGGAGAAACACATGAAAAACCTTGGCCTCAGATGCACCCCTCTGAATATAACCATATGTGGAAAAGCCGCTCGGATTAGAAGGGATAGAACACCTCCTCAGGTATCAGTATTATCCCCTAGGTCATCAACCACCACCCAACGATTACTAGTGTCCACAGAGTTTCCCTTAGACAATTTCACCTTCAACATCATTGATGTGTGTCGTAGTGAGGATGACAAACCCGAGAGAGGTATACCTACATTATTTGAAGAATTTTTCCTTTTTATGATTAGTACCGTACCCTTTGAGTCTGAAAACCAAACCAATGAGATATAATTAGTCTACCCCCAGCACATCAATTATGACCAACGAGGATCGCTGGTTCTAGACACATTCGAAAATGATGAGGTGCTCTCAGAATTCATGGGACTGTAGGATAAAATTCCATGTGGGGATCATAAAGCATGGTTTTTCATTGAGCTAGACACGCATGCATATTATGGGGAGACAATTGAATCCCTCAGTCATAAAAGCGAAAAACTAAGAATAATCTTTAGGTCTCTGAGTGAAAACCACACTGTGGCACTCTTAGACTCTAAAATAGTAAAAATAAAGGATGCATCCAATGATGAAAACCTCTCTGAGGCACCCGAGGATGGGGGATTCAACATTCCTCTCAGTGCTCTACATCAGGAAAGGTCAGCGGTTCTAGCTGAGAAATGCAACCTCGTCAATTTGGGAACAAATGAAATGCCACACATCACATTTTATGCAAAATCATTGTTGTTAGTGGAACACAAGTTCCTAGCTACCTTCTTGAGAGAAAGGAAAGTCAAATTTGTGTGGACTTATGCTGACATGCCTAGGCTTGATCTAGAGATTGTGGTCCACCATCTAGCAGTCTACCCTAAAGCCGAGTCTGTGAAATAAAAGTTAAGAAAAATCCATCCTCAGATTGCCTTTTTAGTCAAAATGGAATTGAAGAAGCTACTTGATGTAGAATTCATACAGTTGATTGACTACCTAGAGTGGGTATCTAATCCGGTACCTATTTCTAATCCCACTAGGGGCATCCGTATATGCACCAATTTCAGGGACCTAAACAAGGCATGTCCCAAAGATGACTTCCTCCTACATAACTTTTCTATGATCGTAGACATTACTATGAGACATGAGATGCTTTCACTGATGGATGAATTCTCTGGGTATAACCAAATCATGATTTCCAAAGAGGACCAACAAAAAATGGCCTTCACTTGTCCATGGAGGACATATTGCTAGAACATGATGCCATTTGGCCTAAAGAATGCTAGAGTAACCTATCAGAGGGCCATGACATTAATCTTTCATGATATGATCCATAAAATTGTGGAAGATTATGCCGATGACATACTAGCAAAATCTAGAAAGAGGAGGGACCACATAGCAGCATTAAGTGCCATCTTCGACAGACTTGAGGAATACAAGGTTTTCCTTAATCCAAAGAAGTGTGTCTTTGGTGTACAATTAGGGAAGCTATTGGGATACATCATGTCCATGAGAGGGATTGAAATAGATCCCACTAAAGTAAAGGAAATTCTCGAGATGGAGGAACCTAAGACATTGAAAGAACTAAGAGGCCTGCAAGGAAGGCTCCAGTCAATCCATTGGTTCATAGCCCAATTAACAGACAAGTCAATCCCATATTCTCACCTACTCCATAAGGGGGTAGCATACAAATGGGATGAGAAATGTGACCAAGCCTTTAACAAGATCAAAGAATATTTGCTCACACCTCTGGTTCTCATTCTTCCAATCCCAAGAGAGCCTCTAATCCTCTACATATCAGCAACAATGAAAACTCTTGGTGCTCTCCTAGCACAACACAATGAAAATGGAATAGAGAGGGCCATCTACTAAATCAATTGCACAATGGTAGGGCATGAGTTAAATTACTCATTCATTGAAAAATTCTGTCTAGCAATGGTTTTTGCTTCAAAAAAGTTCAAACACTACATGTTGGCATACAAAATCAAACTCATCATCAAGACTGACCCCCTCAAGTACCTACTCTCCAAAGCAATGCTCATAAGAAGGATGGCTAAGTGGGTCATGATCCTATCTGAATATTGTTGGAATATTTTCCTCAATCCATACTGACATGTAACTCCTGGAGGGAAAAGTCACTGTGACATTAATCATGTCTGGCTGACTAGCTGTTTTGAATCTTGCTAAAATGCCCTATTCGTTGTGACTTGGTTTCAATCTTTCCGAATAGACCTATCGCTATGACTTGGAGACTCAACAAGATCTCTTGTTGACTATTGTTTCTCTTGTTGATGGTTATTCACTCTCAGTTATCAGGGAGACTTGGTTGTCGGTATGTAGTCTTGCCAATATGAAATGTCTCACTGAGTTGCTATCGGGTGTCTAGCGGATGTCAGGGAGACTCCTAGCGACCAGGTCATCAGAGTAACACAAAGGGCTCATGGAGAACTCTCAGCGATGAAGGATGTCTCACCGATAGCATATGGTCATCGAGCTAACACAAGGATCTCGGGGAGATCTCTTAGCGATGGGTGTTTGATCTCACCGATAGTCTTTGGTATGACATATTCGCTCGGTGAAAGGTCTTGGCAAAGGTCAAATGTCTTTCCGACTCAGTAAGACATGAGTGCTTGATGTGAGGTCTCAGAAAAAGACAAAAGTCTTGCCGACTCGGTAAGACTTGTTTGCTCAGAGTGAAGTCTTGGTGAAAGATGAATGTCTTGCTGACTATCAGGTGCTTCGGTGAAACTCGAGGAGACTTGATGAAACCTCTTGGCGAATGGAAAAGTCTTTCCGATGGCAAAGTTGAAGTTGTTGTGACTTGTGAGCATTGGTATGAGTCTTGCCGATGAGAAATCTCTTGCCGATAGGAATGCATTGGATGTCGGCGATTTCGGTATGACTCATGGTGCTCGTTATATTGTCTTGCCGACTATTGGGACTTACGCTGATATTGATATGAAGACTTTGTGGCATTGGGGAGACACTATTAGTGTCTCACCGATATGCCAACAAAGTTGAACGCCTTTGACCAAATTGACCATCCTATGTGGAGCCTCGTGGACCAATCAGAGGAAGCGAATTTCAAATAGATGGCGGTTAGATTTCTGTAATAGTTGTGACGCTGGAGTTGAACTGCATGGAGGAAAAAATCAATGCTCAAGAGGAAACTTTCTATGATGGGGCAATGGCAGATAAGGATGAATAGAAGATAAAAATTAGAATGTGATAAGATAAAAGGAGATCAATTCTGAGAATGATGATATGGAGAATTGAATTGTTGAGAGCATTTCTATAAGAGATTGAACAGTGAATGAAGCTACTGTGAACTGATACCAGAGAGTTGTATCTCTGCATTGTATGTAATTGTTATTACTGTAATACAAAGAGATTCAGCTTGGTGTGGTGGGTTTTTTCCCGTAAGGGTTTCCCACGTAAATCTATTGTTCATTGTCTTTGAGTATCTTCTATATTTCTATAAATCTTTCATGTGTGTCTTAATTGGATTGTAATTTGAAAATTAAAATTACTGTCTTCTTACTTCCCTGTGGTTTTGACATTAGGAAAGTTTCTTCCGCACCTCTACTTTCCTTACAAGTGGTATTAGAGCCTAGCCAGTTGTGTTATCCTTGTGAGTGGGTTGGGTTTTTTGTGTCAATTCTTTTTTAGTGGGAGTCTGGTAGAGGTCTGATAATTTAATTAAAGATTAAGATGGCGAGCACATCCTAGAAGATGGAAATAGAGAAATTCAATGGTAGCAATTTTGAGTTGTGGAAACTCAAAATGGAAGATCTATTAGTGGATTGTGATCTGTGGCTTGTTGTGTCTAGAACAATGCCTCAAGGCATGAAGCAAGAGGATTGGGATCTTGCAGATAGAAGGTCTAAGAGGCTGATAAGGCTCTGTTTGGAAGACTCTGTTCTTTTGAACGTTCATGAAGAAAATATTGCATCTTCCTTGTGGAAAAGACTGGCATCAATTTATCAAGGAAAGTCCTTGGTGAACAAATTGTTCTTGAGGAAGAAGTTGTACTCTTTGAGAATGCAGGAGGGAGGATCTGTTGCTGATCATTTGAATGCATTCAACATGCTGATTGCTCAGTTAACATCTATTGGTGTGAAGATTGAAGATGAAGATCGTTGCATGCTGCTGCTATGTTCTTTGCCAGATTCTTGGGATCATCTGGTGATGGCTATTGGAAGTATGACATCCACTTTCAAGATGGAAGATGTTTCTTCTTTGTTGTCAAAAGAGATGAGAAGAAAATCTTCTGAGATGGAAAAGGAGGCTCTGGCTGTTAGAGGTAGATCGAAGGAGAAAGGAAGGAAGAAGGACAAGAAATCCATATCAAAATCAGAAGGGAGATCAAAGTCTCTTGGCAAGAAGTCCAAGGTGAAATTATGGAATTGTGGGCAACCTGGTCATGTCTGAAAGGATTACAAGGAGGAGAAAAAGGAGAATAAGAAGGCCTCTTTTGACAATTATTCTTCTCAGAGTGATGCAGACGCTTTCATTGCAGCCTTGGCTACACAGACATCAGATGATGTTTGGCTAATTGATTCTGGAGCATCTTTCCACATGACATCTCATAGAGATTGGTTCACAAAGTATGAAGAATACAATGGTGGAAAGGTGTACTTGAAAAGTGATTCATCTTTGGAAATTGTTGATCGTGGAAGAGTTAGAATTCAATTCCCTGATGGAAGAGTGAAGGGAATCAATGATGTGATGCATATACCAGGTCTGGCTCATAATTTACTTTTTGTAAGTAAGTTGAATGATATTGGAGTGCATGTCACATTCTCTGGAAATGGCTACAAGATGACTAGAGGCTCTATGGTGGTGGCTAGGGGTGCTCAAATTGGTATCTTGTACAAGCTAGATGCACAAGCTATTCAATGCAATAGTGTCTTTGCAAATTCATAGAAAGTTACTCATGGAGTAAAAGAGGGAAACATTCCTGATGGAGTAAACACCATGGAGGTTAAAATTCCAGCAAAAAAGACTATGCTCTAGCATCATAGGCTTAGCCACATTGGTGAAAAAGGTTTAAAAACCTTGAAAAATGAAAACCTAGTAGAAGGGCTTGAAGATTGTAACCTTGAGTTTGAATTTTGTGAACATTGCATATATGGTAAACATCACCATGTTTCATTTTATTCTAGTCCTCACAAATCTTTTGGTTTGCTTGATTATATTCATTCTGATATGTTTGGTCTAGTGAATGTTCCTTCTCTGTCTAAATCAAGATACTATGTGTCGTTTATTGATGATTATTCAAGAAGAACATTTGTATATTTTTTGAAAAGTAAATCAGAAGTGTTCAGTCGGTTTAAGGAATTTAAAAACCTTGTTGAAAATCAGACTAGTAGGAAAATAAAATGCTTAAGGACTGATAATGGTGGTGAGTTTTGTTCAAATGAATTCGAAAGGTACTATATAGATCATGGGATTAAAAGACATAAGACTACACCTTACACTCCACAGCAAAATGGAGTTGCTGAAAGGTTCAACAGGATAGTAATGGAAAGAGCACGAAGTATGCTGAGCAGTGCTGGCTTGGAGGAGAAGTTTTGGGCTGAAGTAGTCTCTACAACATGTTACTTGTTAAATCATTCTCCTAACTTTTCTCTTGTTGAGAAGACGCCTTTAGAAGCATGGTCTGGAAAGAATCCATCTCTGAGACATATTCGTGTCTTTGGCTATGAGGCATATGCATATGTGCCATTTGAAAAAAGATCCAAGTTGGAAAACAAAGCTGTAAAGTGTATTTTTATTCGCTATAGTGCTGGCATAAAAGGATACAAGCTTTGGAACCCTGAGACTGAGAAGGTTTTGTACAACAGAAGCGTTATCTTTTGTGAGCTTAAGCCTTCTACATTGAATCTGCAGTCAGAGAAGAAATCAGAAAATGAAAAGGATGTAGCAGAAATTCCTCCAACACCAAATAAAGAGGAATTGAAAAATCAAAATGTACTTGATACTGAGGAAATCTCAAGTAGCTTTTAAAGTTCTAAAGAAGATGAATAACCACCTCAACCTCAGCGTGTGAGGAGGTCAACTCATGAAAGAAAGCAACCTGATAGGTATGGGTTTTCTTTAATAGAGTCTACTTGTGCCTATGCTTTAATATCTAGCACTAATGAACCTAGGACTATGAAAGAGACATTTAAAATGTCTGATTCAAACTCTTGGTTGGAAGCCATGAATGAAGAAATGGCATCATTAGAAAAGAATGATACCTGGAGTTTGGTGCCATTGCCTAAAGGAAGAAAAGTTGTGGGCTACAAATGGGTATTTAGAAAGAAAATTGGTCTAGATGGCAATGTAGAAAAATATAAAGTGAGGCTGGTTGCAAAAGGTTATTCCCAGGTAGAGGGAATTGATTATGGAGAAATATTTTCTCCTATGGCTAAGCTAACATCTATTAGATTTCTTTTGTCACTTGCAGTAGCGTATGTCTTAGAAATTGAATAGATGGATGTGAAGACAACGTTTCTTCATGGTGATCTTGAAGAAGAAATTTATATGTCCCAACCGGAGCACTTTGTGGAAAAAGTTAAGGAAAGACTGGTTTGCAAATTGAAGAAATCTCTGCATGGGTTAAAACAGTCTCCTAGAATGTGGTACCAGAAATTTGATACTTTTTTTTTGTCATTGGGATTTGTAAGATCAAAATGTGATCATTGTGTATATTACAAAGCTTAAAGTGATTAAGTCCTTATTATTGCTCTCTATGTTGATGATATGTTGTTCATAGGCAATAGTAAGCTAATGATTTTTGATCTTAAGTCTCAGTTGTCTGCAAAGTTCAAAATGAAAGATCTTGGTGTAGCAAGGTATATTATGGGAATAGAAATAACTAGGGAAAGAAAAAATAGAAAACTTTGGCTTAGTCAGAGTAAGTATATTATGACTGTTCTAGAGAGATTTTGTATGACTGAGTGCAAGCAGCTAGTTGTTCCATTTTTACAGGGAACGAAACTATCTGTTGAAGACTATCCAAAATCTCCTATTGAGATGGAGGACATGACTAGTGTACCTTATGCTAGTGTGGTTGGTAGCCTTATGTATGCAATGGTCTGTACAAGACTAGACATTTCCCAAGCAGTGAGAGTTCTTAGTTGGTTTATGGCTAATCGTGGAAGGATGCATTGGGATGCTGTGAAGAGAGTGTTTAGATATCTGAAGGGCACTTCAGACTATGCTTTGTGTTACCATGGTAACTTGGTTGAATCATAGAAGACTCTCAGTATTCGAGGTTATGTAGATTCTGATTGGGCAGGGGACATTGACAGTAGAAGATCCACCAGTGGATATGTTTTCATGATGAATGGTGGTGTAGTGAATTGGATGAGCAAGTAGCAGGGTGTAGTCACTTTGTCCACTACAGAGGTAGAATACATGGAAGCTACACATGCCTGTAAAGAAGCAATCTGGTTAAAACGTTTGTGTTCTAACATTCGTTTTGATGTAGGATAAATTACTATTTAATGTGACAGTCAGAGTGCTATATGTTTGGCAAAGAATCCTACTTTCCATGCCAGGATGAAATATATAGATGTACAGTATCACTTTGTACGAGATATGGTGGAGGATGGGAAGGTCTCTTTGGAGAAAGTGGATACTCTGGAAAATGTTCAGATGCATTGACAAAGCCTATGAGCATAGACAAATACAGGTGGTGTGCTAGTTCAATGGGCCTCTTGGCCCATGAATTTTAGTAGTTTTATTATGCTCTGGAGTTTTCAGTAAGGTTTTCATCAAGTGGGAGATTGTTGTAATATTTTCCTCAATCCATACTAACATGTAACTCCTGGAGGGAAAAGTCGCTGTGACATTAATCATGTCTGGTGGACTAGCTATTATGAATCTTGTTGAAATGACCTAGTCACTGTGACTTGGTTTTAGTCTTGCCAAATAGACCCATCGGTAAGATCTCTTGCCGATTGTTGTTTCTCTTGCTGATGGTTATTAACTCTCAGTTATCAAGAAGACTTGGTTGTCGGTATGTAGTCTTGCCGATATGAAATGTCTCACCGAGTTGCTATCGGGTGTCTAGCGGATGTCGGGGAGACTCCTAGCGACTGTGTCATCAGAGTAACACAAAGGGCTTGAGGAGAACTCTCAGCGATGAAGGATGTCTCATCGATAGCATATGGTCATCGGGCTAACACAAGGATCTCGGGGAGATCTCTCAGCGACAAGTGTTTGGTCTCGCCGATAGTCTTCAGTATGACATATTCACTCGGTGAAAGGTCTTGGTGAAGGTCAAATATCTTGTCGACTCAGTAAGACATTAGTGCTTGATGTGAGGTCTCGACGCTCGATGTGAGGTCTCAGCGAAAGACAAAATTCTTGCCGACTCTGTAAGATTTATTTTCTCAGAGTGAAGTCTTGGAAAAAGATGAATGTCTTGCTATCTGTCAGGTGCTTCAGTGAAACTTGAGGAGACTCGGTGAAACCTCTTGGTGAATGGAAAGGTCTTGCTGATGGAAAATTTGAAGTCATTGTGACTTGTGAGCATTAGTATGAGTCTTTCCGATGAGAAATTTCTTGCCGATAGGAATGCATTGGATGTCGGCGGTTTCGGTATGACTCATGGCGTTCGTTATATCATCTTGCCGACTATTGGGACTTATGCCGATATCAATATGAAGACTTTGTGGCATTGGGGAGACACTGTTAGTGTCTCACCAATATGCCAACAAAGTTGAACGCCTTTGACCAAATTGACCATCCTATGTGGAGCCTCGTGGACCAATCAGAGGAAGTGAATTTCATATGGATGGCAGTTAGATTTTTGCAACAGTTGCGACGCTGGAGATGAACTGCATGCAAGAAAAAATCAACGCTCAAGAGGAAACTTTCTATGATGGGGCAATCACGGATAAGGATGAACAGAAGATAAAAATCAAAATGTGATAAGATAAAAGGAGATCAATTCTAAGAATGATGATATGGAGAATCGGATTGTTGAGAGCATTTCTATAAGAGATTGAACAATGAATGAAGCTACTATGAACTGATACCAGAGAGTTGTATCTCTGCATTGTATGTAATTATTGTTACTGTAATACAAAGAGATTCAACTTGGTGTGGTGGGTTTCCCACGTAAATCTGTTGTTCATTGTCTTTGAGTATCTTCTCTGTTTCTGTAAATCTTTCATGTGTGTCTTAATTGGATTGTAATTTGAAAATTAAAAGTATTGTCTGCTTACTTCCTTGTGGTTTTGACATTAGGAAAGTTGCTTCCACACCTCTACTTTCCTTACAAGAATATGATATTGAGTACATAGAATGGAAGGCAATCAAGGGCCAAGTGATCGTAGATCAACTTGTAGAAGCACTAATGTATTCAAAGAATCCACTTATATCAGAGTTCCTCGATGAATCCATCTTCAATCTAAGCATAGCTAACAACTGGAAACTATACTTTGAAGGTTCCTACATGCAAATGGATCAAGAGCCGGAGTCTTTTTCATCACCCCACTGGGGAACTGCATACCCAGATCGTACAAGTTGGCATTTCCCTACACTAACAACATTTCTAAATACGAGGCTCTAACCATAGGTCTCAAAATAGTAGTGCAGTGGCACATCATTGCTCTCAAGGTATATGTAGACTTGTAGTTGATAATCAACCAAGTGAATGATGATGAGTACCAAACAAAGGATGATAAGCTAACTCCATACAAAAAGCTGGTAGAAAGTTCCAAGGATTCTTTCATTGATATCATATTTGAGCAGATTCCTAGAGTGAACAACAGAGTAGTGGATGCCATGGCAACAATTGGATCCCTATTGGACATCCCTCACAATGTACCAAAACATGTTCCTAGTAGAGAAACTTCTCGTGCCCACATTTGAGGTTCCAAAGTCAGAATTTGTGTGTGAAATCATTGGTCTCGATGATCATTGGTATCATGATGTATATACCTACTTGTGGATAGGAGTCATCCCTACTGACTTGTCCTCGAGACTAAAGAGAACTTTTGTCAAAAAAGCATCCCACTTTGTGATCCTAGGAGACACCCTATACCATAGGAGCATAGAAGGAACCTTGTTACAGTGTCTGAATCCTAAGGAGGCCCTGACCGCTATAACCGAGGTATGGAATGGGGTACTACTGGCCCACAATGGAAAGAGAGGTACATGACCATGTTAGGAAATGCTTGCAATTTCAACATGGAGATCTCATCCATGCTCCAACTAAAGAGCTTCATCCCATCATCACACCATGGCCCTTTTCGCAATGGGGGCTTGATCTCATCAGAAAAATAACCCCCACCTCATCTAGTGACCACAAGTTTATCATTACCACCACTAATTACTTCACCAAGTGGGTGGAAGCTATACCTATGACCTACATAACTGGAAATCAAATATCTAAGTTTATCCTAAACTACTTAATATGCTGCTACAATGTCCCACAAGCCATTATCTAAGAGAATGGGACACCATTCAAAAATCAAGATGTCTATGACCTATGTGATAAATTCAAAATCCAACATCTCTTTTCCACACCATACTACCCCCAAGGGAACAACCAAGCTAAGGCCACAAACAAGACCATACTAAAAATCCTGAAAAAGATGGTTAATGAAGCTGGCCGTGATTGGCATTTGTAACTAAATCCTACCTTCTGAGCCTATCACACAAGCATTCACACACCCACATGTGCCACCCCATTTTCCCTAGTCTATGGATCAAAATCCATATTACCCATCTAGATCGAGCTCCCATCCCTAATAATCTCACTGTAAAACCACATCACAGATGAAGAATATAGGGTTTCATGACTAAATGTGTTGGAGTTACTGGATGAGTGACATCTGAATGCCTTAAATCATCTGTAGGTGTGTCAAAAATGCCTCAAGTGAAATTACAACAAGAAGATCAGAAGCAAGACTTTCCAAGTCGAAGAACTTGTGCTAAAAGAGAATAAAAAAATTTCCAAATCCAGATAGCAAGGGAAAGTTTGATCCTAATTGGTTGGGCCCATTTGTTATCACGATGAGCTATAATTCAAGGGAATATCAATTATCAACACCCAAGGGGGAACCTCTGGAGGAGCCCATGAACAACTTCCATCTTAAAAAGTTTTATGCCTAATCTTGCAAGGTATAAGACCAAAAACACAATAACATAAGAAAATGTCTTGAAAAAATGGTCACCCTTGTGAAAACCTAGCAAACAAGCATCTTGGTGACAAAAAAAATAAATCAAAAACATCCAAATCATATATAAAATCCAAAAATAGGTCAAAAGGTCAGTTAAAAAGTCAAAAAATGGAGTCGTTTGTCGAACTATATCATCTCTGACTTTTGAACGTATGAAATTTTGATCTTTGATCATCCCCTGAAACACTTAGGTTAGTCCTTTGGAAGTCTATCATAATAAACTGACAATCCATTTGTTCATATATGCATCAATAAACAAATCTTCAAGTGAACTACATGGTCTTTGCGTATATAACGTAGGCAAGGCTTATCTATCGATCAGCCCCTGAGACCCCTCAAATAGGTCTTTAGGTTAGGTCTTGGTCAAAATCTTAGAAAACACCTAAAAATTGGAAAACCTAAAAATCAAAACATTAATAAAACATCAAAAATACCAAAAACAACCTCAAAACATTTCAAAAAGATAAAAAAACATTCAAAAAACCTAAAAAACTCATTCATCCATTCCATCTCACTTTCACCCAAAATAAACATCATTCATAATAAATCAACGTCATCCTGACCCTTTGGTGAAATAATTAGAAGCAAGTCCATCAATCAAAAGTGAAAACTCAAATGTCAAAGGTCTCAAGCCTAAGTCAGTAAATAAAAAAGTTGGTCAATTTCTCGTATCCATAGCTTATCATCCAATCAATCTCATCATCATTTGATAACATCATGTCCTAGGATGTATCCTTCCTACAATGGACATCAACATTAGGCATCACCATAGTTTTAGTCTTGGCTAGTGGTATGAAGAACATTAGCTTGTTTGTTTACTTTATTTTATCTTGTTGGATTTATCTTATTGCGCTCATTCCAAGAACCTCTCAATGATGTCTAAACGAAATATTTAGAGGGATAGGAATGGGGCAACGATCATTATCTTTTATTAGTTGTGCTTGTTGGATATTCTTGCAATATAACCTTGGTCGTGCCTGCTTTGCTTGGTTTGTAGGGAGGGTGTTTTAGGTGTCTTGTTGACCACATAAGAAGGCTTTCCTTTTTATGTTTTGGTCTGAGATGTCTAGAATATTTGAGTTGCACTCTAAGTAGGGTTTTGTATGCTAGGTGTGAATAGGAGTACTCCTATCTGATTTTTTATTCAAATTCCATCACACTAGGTACAACGTCATCCTGGTTGTCTATACCTTGATGCATGGTACCGCGTGTGTAATCAAACACAAGGTAAATGGCCCTTTAAAAATCCCAACTCTCAGAAATTGAACATCATCTGTATCATCATCATCTCCAATAAGGTCTTCTCAGATCATGGACTTGTTGGATCCTCTTGTCTTCATCTCTTTTTTTACTCTTCTATCTTCTTTTCGCGCTAACAAGGTACCATGACAGTTAAATCAAAGCATCGCTAATGCATCCATCCTTCTTCCAAAAACCATCAACATACTACATAATGCATATCATATCATGTAGGAAATATTAATCATATCACGTACATTGCATTTTCCATCATTGCATAATATAGATTTGTTAGTCTAAAACCACAAGTTTGCATTCATGACATAAATCAAACATAAGCATAATTACACAAATCACATAGGCATCATCATATCATCCATTTGCATAAATCACATAGGCATAATTATACACATTATCATATCATAATGATCATAATATCCATTCATATATTTGCACCAACATATCATACAAAAAAAATATTGAAAAAGAAAAAGAACTCATCACATAATCATGACACATCATAAAGCATCACATTTGCATCATCATATAGGACATTGTATATATGTGTTATTCTAAGCATATTAAGATCATTTTCATATCATAAACATTTGCATCCATATGCATCATCATAAAAAAGTGCATAAAAAGATACTAAAAAGAAACACATCTATAAACATCTCCATAATCATTGCATAATCATTGCATCACATCATATAAAAATACAACCATCACATCACATATAAAACATATAGGAAAGTAAAAATCATCATCCACATACGCATAAATAAAATAGGACATCACACATTATATTGAAACATCTCATATCATATATATCATCAAAACATTGTACAACTATCATGGTACATGAATCAAGATCAAATATACATGTGTATGTGTTAATATAGTACAATCACCCATGGGGCTATAAAAAATGAGCCCGTGAAATGAAAAAATGTATCATTTCTCTGATAAAAAAAGTGGCTGCCCTTGTTGGTTGCTCCCCTCGTTGAGTGGTCTCTCTCCATGATCCTTTGGGGGCTGGTAATCTATTCACTGCGAAAAAAATCTGAGACTCGGGCCAACAGGGGCATTGCCTGATAGTAGTGCACTCTGTAATAATCTATCTCCCTGATAGCCTCCCTATATGCTCATAAAGGAACTATACTCCAAGATGAGGAGGCAGCCACGCTCTCTAACTATTGCTGGTGACCCAACTCCTATGTTTCCTTGAGCTTTGCATCCTATCTCTATTGAGCGGCTTGATCCTGCTCTTCCCTCAGTTGATCTCTCTTTGATGTCAATGCTACAATATGTCCCTATAGCCCCTGGACCTATGCCTGTAACTTCTTTATCAGAGCATCTCTCTAGTTGTGTGGCAGCAAAGGGGGTTCCTAATCCCATGCAAGTGGTCCCTGATCTCTCTGGGGTGGCTAGTCCACATGTTTGTCCTGATCTCGTGATGGCAGGTCCACCTATATGTACTAATTTGGTAGGGCCTGATCCTAGTCCTAGCTAGCTTGATCATGGTTCTGTTAGACTTGATCCTGATCCTAATCCCACCTTAGGGGATCTTGTACTTTTTCCTAGTGTGGCCTACCTCCTCCTCAACCCCCATCTCCATCCTTGTCTCCTCAGCCTCTTGGGCCTAGACCTTGTCCCGCGGATCTCCCCCTGGGTCTCTGCCATGTCGATGGTGCCCCTAGCACTGTCAACCTAAGTGGTGGTCTAAACCAATATCTATAAGCCTATGCGGTGCATGCATCGACTTGACCCTAATCATATGGCCATGGCCTAGCCACTAGCTGCCTGAAGCTCTGCACTGCCTCATCTGTCATAATGTAGTAGCCCCATGTGTGCTCCCTCATATTACGCATGAATACCGCCATGTAATGGTCATCGGGACGGTCCTGCGGCTTGCCAAACTACCTCGAAACTCAGCTAGGCATGTATCTCTCCACCATAGTATGCTCACAACCCTACATGAGTTGGTCTTGTTGAGCAAAGAAGAGCTGCTAGGCATCATCATACCATGCGGGCCATCCAAGATATGATCACCATGTAAACTCTCGCATGTCACCAATAACCCTCCTCTAGTGAGGGATCTCATGTTGTCTAGTGTGTGAAAGTGAGAGTCCTCCTCTATATCTTCAGAGGAATAGATCATCTAGCTCCAGGTTAATGGGTGTCACTCATGGGTAGAGAACTGCAATGTGCTCCCAAGCCCAAACATGAAGAATTTTGACTCCAACCCTAATGGCCTTGTTGTCATAGTATACAAACTCATGAAGATACCTATATAGTGAGGCTAGTAATACTGGCCCCCAAGAAAAGCATACTCGCCATCTGACTTTTTGATCCAAGGCAAGCCCCCATCTTGGACTAAAGTATTGATCATGCCGATCGAGTGCCACAACTCCTAATATAATGGCAGAAACAACTAATCAAAATGGTGAAACAACGAGCCTATAGTGCTCCAACTCAATCTGGCCCTCTAAAAATATGATGTCCTCAAGGCCCATCATGTCAAAGCATGCATCTCACACAACATCCACATCATAGATCACTCATTCTTCATGGATCGATAATCGTAAAATATGCCAAACATCCTCCAGGGTGATGGTTGCCTCACTAGTGGGAAGGTGAAAGGATGATGTCTCGCTATGCCATATCTCTGCTAGCATGGTCATCATGCCCAGGTGTGTCCTGACAAAGTGTGCATAGGAAATGTACCAAAGACCAATCACCCCTAGGTGCTCCTATAGCCTCTCATGCATACCCTCTAGTATGCCAAAAAGTATCGAGGACATGTGCTCTCATGAATGAAGTATTTCAACCTCCTCCTGCATCACGAAAGTCATGACATCAAGTTTCATAAAAAATCATGATCCCGGTCAAAGTTTTCACCATTGAGACAACATATGCATCACTATTTGCAATGGTGGCACAGTTTGGAAGTTCCAAAATACGCTGTTGGAAGTGTTTGACCCTAAAACTCCATCGTCATGGCATAGTTTGAGTGTGTCACTATTTAACCCATGAACCCTAAGTTCCAAAGTGGCCCGTGGCAACACTATATTCACATGTGACTTAGTTTGGAGTTTGAACCCAAACTCCTAAATGTGCTTCCACATCGCTATTCATGACTGCGGCATAGTTTAGCATCGCACGACACTAAATAGGATGATTGAGACAAGTTTGACTTACTAAGCTATTAAATGCAATTAAACTCGATAAAATGAAGTCAGGTCAAGGTGACTTACTGGTGGTCCTGCTCCGGGAAGCCACTGGTACACTCACACTCACTTCGAGACATGTCATGGAAGTGGTAATTGTGCCATCACTCGAAGGGGTTAGAGCTCAAATTGTAGAATCTCTGAAGGGCTGAATGTGAAAATGAATTGCAAGTGGCCCCTCGAGGCCTATTTAATCTTGAAAGTTAGGGTTTTTTGACCCCGTTTGGCAGTCCAACTAGGGTTTTGGACCCCTGATCCCATTTTTTCCCAACCAAGGCTCCTTTTGCATCATTTTGTCGTGTTTTGGTATGTTTTTGGCCTTTCAGATCCTTTCAGGACCTATCGAGTACCTTGTCCCCTTTTTTTTGCGAGATCACCCAAAAATCCAAATTTTCATATGATCTCTCAAGGGGGTAGTATACCATCATAATTTTTCCACTAGGGAAGCATTGGAGCATGTGAAAAAATTGGCTTTTGATTAAGACATGTTTATTCTTTGAATCAACACAGCAAGTGAATCACTTCAAAGAGGGGAAAAATATAGACACATAAAATGTACCGATTGACGCTATACACCTGATCCTGATTTCACTAACATCACTTTGTCCTGAATCATCCCATTTTCTAAATATTTAATCGAATAATCTTTATTTGATTAAACTCATCAAATTCCTCTCTTAATTAAATAAATTAATTTTCTTTGGTTAAGTCATCATCTCCCATTAATTAAATAAATCATTTTATTTAATTAATTCTATAGTCACTCTTTTAATTAAATAATTCACTTTATTTAATTAAATCTCTAAAGTCATTCTATTAAATTAAATAAATTAAGATTTATTATTTTTTCTAACATCATCCTCTTTTAATTAAATAAATCAAAATCTTTATTTAATTAAGTCTAAATCATCATTCCTCTCAACTTTGATTTATTTAAATCCTAAAATCTAAGTCAAAATTGTCAAATCAACTAACCTCCTCTAATTTAATCAAATCCCGATTAAGGCTAACTCTAATCCATGTCCCATCGTCTAGATTTTGCAACTTGCTCATGAAAGTCATTTTAATTGATTTATTAAATCTTCAATTACTTTTAAAAAGGCATCAATGTTGGAATATTCTCCAAGTTTGAAAAATCTCTCCAAAAGAGTTTGTACATCCAACAAGGCATTTAAACCTCTTACATGTCCTTTTTCCTTGAGTCAAGTGGCATTAACTTCATTTTCTCCTCCCCCCAACTTATCATTTCACTAATTTCAAATTCCACCTAATATCATTTATTGTGCACATTCATCAAAATGTGCTCAAGGTTCCTCCATTCACATCTTGACAAGTGGCACTTGGCCATTGGATGTTGAATGATCCCACATTCCTGCATTTTGTCTATTCTCCCATCTTGTTCTTCTATAAATAGAAGGCTTTCTTTCTCATTTTGGATCTAGAACTTAGAGAAAAGTTATTATCTTCACATTGATAGCTAATTTCATCCATTTTCATTGCATTTTCCATCATCTTAGCTAGGTTATTGTAGATTTCATCAAGGAGTTTATTTTCCATCATCATCAAGTTGATCAATCTTCATCAAATCACCATCAAGCTTGCAAAGGAGTTGGGAAAGGGCCATTTTCCACATCAAAATGGCACCAATTCCCCCATGGGATTGATATTTGGATCATCTAAATAGGATTTAATAGCTTCTTTCATTGTGTTCTTCATTTATTTCTTATTTTGATGTTTCTAATGAATTGCATGGGGAATCTTAGTTCTAACTTGCATATGGATCTAATTGTGTGTTTGTTTCTCATGTTTGTGTAGGTCTAGGATATGGGTTCACAAAAATAACTGTATAAACATGCCCTGCATTGATATGTGTGGAAAATATCTTGAAATTAGTGAACATTACGAATACACTACAAAGTAAGATAACAATATGGAATTTCAAAAAATAAGAAAGAAGATTTATTACCTGGTTGAACTAGATCTGATACATGGTTAAAGTTGACTAATGATTCCATTTGTGTTAGTTCCAATGTCGTTGAAGGGTGATACATGTGAAGTGGGCTAAGATAACGTGTCAACCATTTGTCAACGCACTCCCCTAACTCAATCATTCCAGGCTTGCATTGTACATGAAGAACAAAAGCATGCCATCTTTTGTGTATCGATACTCCATGAACCTGCATTTGAGCTAAGGAAAAAGTGTAGCTCACTCGATCCTATTAGTGTACAAAAATTCTCATATGGTGCAATATTAGTATCATCCATCAACGAAAAAAATCTATGAATTGAAGATGTACCTTCATTACCTTGACCCATCGAAGCATTACACCACTCGACAATTGATCTTGCATCAGTCAACTTTGCACTGTATTTATATTTTAACTCTTTTCATGCTAATGGTCATTTTATGCATGCTTCTACACCATCATGCTCCCCCTTTCCATGCCTAGCCTCACAAAAGTTCCACATATATTGAACACCTATAGTGACATGCATCCTACACAACTAGTAGAACATGCACAAGTTCTTGAACTATGTTGCATAGTTATTTGACCATATTATATGTCGACTGTATGCTATGCCCCTGTAAGCCAAATCACTATAGAAAATATGGAAGCAATGTTGCACGAACTTTGAATAATGTGTGTGATCATCACTAATATAAAAGTGATATTCCCTCAATACCTTCCTCAGGTCCTTTGTACTATCAACTACATGAATGAATTTTATGTGCACAAATATCCAAACCTTTGTGGAGCTATAATACTATGACTGTACCTCACGTTGTGGCTATAGAGTGTAGTTCTTTGCAAAGTCGGACTGTGATACTATGCTACCAACTGAAAAGGTGTCCTTGCATAGCTTGAATTGCATGTCTAGCCATCGGGCTCTATGGGTATGCCTTGCATACTCATACACTATATTGTGACAAAACATGGACATAAATTGATAGACTGGAATCTTCTAAATAACCAAATCACACCTTTTTTCTTGAGACCCATCTTTTGTAACATATACCACTATTTTATACTTCCCAAACTCTACTAGTTTCTATCCCACTTCATTGTTTCTTTCCTTATGTTGACATATTGGCATACACTACAAGCCACTGCAACGCTCACATGAACCATCCAAGCATGTTGTCCCATAGAATATTTGGCCATCCTCTATTTCACATAAAACTTTTGACAAGAACTCTTTTGAAGATTTTTGTGGGGCTTCTATGCCACAATCCTACAAAACATCGTTAGTATGCAAATCTAAACATATAGAACAATAAGAAACATAATGGTTAGAGAATTCAATATGTAGTCCACAACAACTAGTGCGTGTGTGATTTATCTCGACATAAAGGTTTAATAATTTCAAAAAATCTTTGACAAATACTAATTTGAGGATAATAATTTTGAAATTTATGAAAAAATTGGGTTTGAGTCATATCCAAAAAATGCTTTGGATGTGGCTCACAGTTCTGACTACCAATTCTCCTTCTTATCACATCCCTTTGATTTAGAGATGGCCTTGTGTTATTCTTCCAATACTCTTCAATTAGTGTTCTCAATGCTTCAACAACTTTTTTATCTTTTTGTGGCAGTCTCCTTGAGAATGCCCATAATTCATTTGAATAAGTGCCCTCAATTCTTTGTCACCTTTGAATGGATTTTGATATTTTTTTTCTACTAATTCTCATTTGTTCACTCGTCTTTCTAATGAGATGAGCTCTCTTTGTTTGACTTCTTGCCAAAGTTGATGTAATGAAACACTGTGTGACATTGTTATCCTTTGAGCATGAGGTCTTACCCACACTCTCATAATCATCCATTAGATTCTTCACAATAATGTTTTCACTTGATGCATTTGATGTTCTCAACCCAAGAGTCTTCATGATGTTTCTATACTTTATACCCCACATCATTTCAACAAATATTTGACATCTTGTGGTCTCATTTAGCCTTTCAAAGAAGAATTTCCAAATCTTATCAGCATATCTTCTACAAGTGTGTGTTGGAATCTTACCTTCCATGTGCTGCAAAATATCCTCATCAATATTAATCAAATACTTTGGCTTTCTACTTAAAATTCTAGGTAGTGCTCTCCTAGGTACATACATCTCAACATTAGGAATTTCATCAATGTTTAATTGAGGTGGGATATATTTCATACCTTTGATCAAGGGTGGAGTACAAGACATACCTTGAGGTTCACATGGGGATGATGGCATACCTTCTTCATCAAATCTAAGTGATGATGTACTCTCAACTTGAGATGCGGTGGATGGTGTCCAACCATATTCACTTGCGGTAGATTGTGTCCCTCCATATTCACTTGTGGTAGATGGTTTCCCTCCATATTCACTTGTGGTAGATGGTGTCACTCCATATTCAAATTCGCTTGTGATTAATGGTATCCCTTCGTATTCACCTACGGTAGACAAAGTGTCTCCAACTACGATATCTGAATCTGTCCTACCATGATTCTTTCACATTTGTGCCCTTTGTACTGCCAATGTTTGTTCTCTTTTTTATGGTTGAGGTTCTTTTCAAATGGATTTTTTTTCATCAATCATATCCAATTTATTCTTTTCACGATATGTTGTCACTCGTTCTCTCTCCTTTTCTTTGAAGATTTCATACTCTTCGTCTGTTAGTTTATTCCTTGTTTGTTTCTTCACCATGGCAGATAATTTTACCTATAGCATGGTAATGAGACGAATATTATTTCCTAAAAAATGTATCCATTCAAATAAATGAAATATATGTCATTCAAGGCTTCATAAAAATACTTAAAATCATCAGGTGTAGGAGGTTAGAGAGTTAAAAATTGCAAACTTTTGCAAAATATGAAAAGTTGTCATTTCAAAAAGTGTAAAAAAGTGCAAAAATGAAAGTATAGGGGCAGACCATTCTAAAACTTTGTGAATTTGATAAAGGTAGAAGGTAGCTTTCATTTTAATATGGTTTCAGGTCCTGTTATTGTGTTTGGTGAAAGTTTGATCCAATTTACTATAAGCAGCTCATGTAACCCTATTTTAAGGGTTTGTAGTTGTCCACAATGAAATAAAACCTATCTCACCCTCTGTAATTTTTGTAACTAGGTGGGATAGGTCTAAAATGTTATGGATAGATGTTTGAATGAGTCCTCAGAGCAAGGTAAGTTGTTTGAGTGTTTAGGAATGATTCCCTAGTGGTGAAAATATGCATTTTTGAGTGAAATGGTGAGGTTTGAGAGGGGAAATGTATGTAAACTTTGGGGGAAAAAAAATTCTTGTTCTTTTCAGTTTGTGTAGATCATTTGGAAGATGTTTGAAGTAGAGGTTAAGTAAAATAAGGCTAGGAAGGTATATTTCCTATAAACCCCTATCATATCTAGACAATGATGACCTAGAATGAGGATTTTACAATATAGTGCATTATTGAGTCTTTCTATCTCTCAAAGTTGGTGAAATAAATTTTTTGAATCTTGTTTCAATGCTTCCCAAGGTTATTTAATGGTTTGGAGTTGTTTTTTTGATAGTTGCTTCACAAAATTGACCTAATTTGGTGCATTCTACCGTAGGACAGTCATTTTTGTTAATATATTTTCCAAAGTAACATACCTTGTTATTCAAGTATGTTAAATAAGGTTGAAAAGGGTTCCTAAATATTCTTTTAGTTTGTAAAGGTTCAAGGTGGGTTAAGATAAACATCCAATTTATGGGTTTGGAAACCTACTATGAATTTGGTGCTTTAACTAGTAGAAAGAGAAATTTTGTACAAACAATTATTTGAGTGATGGATTTTGGTTTGAATCTATCTAAGTGATGTTGGTAGATATGTCTTAATGCTTGGAAAAATTTTAGAAAGAAAATTTGTTGCTTTGGTGTTTTGAGTAATGTGGAACCATGGTGCAAATTGGTGACTTAAGTATGCATGTTGATGAAGATTGAATGTTTTAGAGTTTTCTCACAAGGTATTTGGTTTATTTAAATCTAAAGCACGATGATTACAGTGTCTTGGAATTTTGGTAAAAGATTAGAATTATGAATGGTTGGTTTGTTGTCATTTTTCCTTGTGGAGCAAGTTACTTTGAATAGTAAATTGGTGCATGTTGAATGAATGGATGGATTCAGAGTTTCCTAATCATTTTTTTGCTTTGTTCCTATTATAATGATAATGGTTGAGATGTTTCTGAGTTTGATAAAGGTTTGGAGACAAGTTTGATGATTTGATGCTTTATAGCAATTAAGTGAAAATGAAGGGTTTTTGTTGAAAGTTGAAATGAGTTTTTGGTGAATTGTCAAATGATCTTCTCAAGTTGTGTTTAGGGTCAGAAGTACCCTTGATGGTTTGTTTTTTTTGGTAGATGCTCTACAAGATAGGTTACACCTTTCCCCATTTTGCTAACTTTTCCTTGAATAAAGAGTCTTGCAATAGTGGAGAGAAGGGTTAGAATCCCTTGTAGGTAGACTAATCAAGCAAACATTTAAAATATATCACAACATAGGTGATGATGTAGCTTTAGTGATGAGGTAATTTAGAAATAGAGATGAAAACCAAAATAGTTTCAATTGGTTCTATCAATGTGAGAGGAGTATATTCCAATTTTTTAGAGACATGTATGGAAAATTTGGTAGCATAGACAAGGCAATCAGTTGGTTGGTATAACTATTTGACAAAATACCTCAATGAAAGCTTTGGAAGCATACACAAGGTAACTCAATTGTTAAATAAAAAAATGTCTCAAAGAGATGTGGTTTAAAAATGTAATTGGAAAGTGTATAGAATTTTGTAATTTAAAATGTGCATTGAAAACCTAAGGTTGTAATGACAAAGAAAACTATGCTCAACATGGAATATGCAAAATAACAAAATGAAAGAAAGCCATAATAGAATGAAAGAAAATTTGTAAATATTTCACATACCTAAAAAACTAGAGATTCAAATGGAGGAGTTCTACCCAATTATGTAGCATTTTCTTCTTCTTTCTTTAAACTCCTCAATAATTAGACTTTTTCAAAAGCTTGTTCCCCTCCAAACATCAATTGTATATCAGTTTTCATTGGAATTCAAACTTGAATTGATATTATATGCCTTTCAACATGAAAACTCTGCTATTTCATGCAAAGGTGGTGGAAAGATCATGAAAAAGGTGGTGGAATGTGAAAAACATGCATGCAAACTTCACAACATCATCAAAAAGCTACTTTTTGTCGGAGCACACACAAAACTAGGAGAATATGCAAAATGTGGGCCTTGAGATCATGGGTATATTGAATTTTTTACCATTTTTATAGCAAGCCAAAATGTTCCCGCATTATAATGCGAGCACATTATTTCTTGCTAAAATGGTCATATATCTACTTCAAAACACACTTGCGTTATAAGAAAGTTGGTTTTTTAATAGATTTATTTTCTCTCTCTTTGTCTATACCCTTTATACCCTAATTCTATCTCTCTCCCCTCTATCATCTACCCTTAACCCTTATACCCTCA